>JZKD02S1674747.1:457874-485895 GCA_000966675.3 Picea glauca
ACCTTAAGAATGTGAAAGGAATCCATGAAGAGGACTTATCATGGAAACAATTTGAGAAACACTTCAAGAAGAAGTATCTGTCAAAAAAATATTTTGATGAGAAGACTAAAGAGTTATATGAACTCAAGTTGGAACAACTGACCATAGAGGAATATGTCAATAAATTCTTTGAGTTGTTGAGGTACGTACCCTACATAAAGGATTAAAAGGTGAAAGTGAAACGATTTATTAGTGGGTTACCTCATACCTACTGGAATAGGATTGAGTTTGATGAGCCAAAGACCTTAGAAGATACTATCTGGAAGGCAAGATATTGTTATGAATAGTTCGGGAGTCAGACAAAACCTCACGAGGATTGGAAGAAGAGAGGTTCATGATTCAATAAGAAGGGGTTCAAATCCTCAAAATTTAAGAACTATAGGAAGGAATCTAGGATAATCCTTCCTACTAGAAGTGTATATCAACATAATTTCCCCTCCTAGAGTGGAAATAAACCTTTTGGAGCAACCCCAGGAAAGACGGATAACCCGAAGAAGGAACCCTTGAAATGTTGGGGATGTGGAGAAGAACATCTACTGAGGGACTGTCCACATAGACAACAGAACAATAGGATATTTTATAAAATCCAAGAAGCTACCACCATCAATGATGTGTCCAGGAGTATTCCACGTATTTATGCATCCGTGGATAATAAACAAGTCGACCACCAAGATTGAGTGGTGGAGATGGAAGGTATGATCACCAACCACCTAGTTTCTATTTTAATTGACCCTAGTTCTAATTTGAGCTATGTGGCCCCTCAGGCTGTTGATAAGTGTAACCTACAACTAGTTAGGCATGTTAAGCCATGGTTAGTACAACTAGCCATTGGCACCAAAAGGAAAGTAGCAGAGGCCATACCATCTTGCAAATTCATTATGGATGGATTTCCCACCCAAGCTACCTTTAACATATTTCCCCTAGGATATCATGACTTGTTGATTGGTATGGAATAGCTAGCTTCTTATAAAACTAAGTTGGAATCTTACCATAAAACCTTAGAATGTGTAAATGAAGAAGGGAGAAAGATAACCCTCCAAGGGATTCAGAATCATGTCTCAGTGAGATGAATATCAGCCCTTCAAATGGAAAAGTATTGCAGAAAGGGATCTCCTCTATATGCAATACAGGTGTTGGAATCTGTTGAGGATGATAGATCGAACCTAGAAGACCAACCCATATTAAGAGAGTATAGAGACGTGTTCCCAGAATAGGTATCGGGTCTACCTCTGAGAAGAGACATTGACTTCCCGATAGAACTTGCACCATGAGCAGTGCCAGTATCTAGGACACCCTATAGGATGAGTACACCCGAACTAGTTGAGCTCAAGCTACAACTAAAGGAAATGATGGAAAAAGGCTACATCTGGCCCAGTGTGTCTCCATTGGGAGCACCAATTTTGTTTGTGAAGAAGAAAGATGGCACACTTCGACTGTGCATAGATTATAGACAACTCAATAATACAATTGTAAAGAACAAGTACCCCTTACCAAGAATTGATGACTTGTTTGACCAATTAGGGGGTGCTTCCATTTTCTTAAATATTGAATTGAGGTTTGGATACCATCAAGTCCGAATCAAGGATGAAGACATCCACAAAACAACCTTTGGATTAACCAATGCCCCCACCACTTTTATGTGCTTGATGAATAATGTACTCAACAAATTCCTAGAAAAAATTGTATTGGTTTTCATTGGCGATATCCTATTCTACTCCAAGAATAGAGAGGAAAATGAAGAACATCTTAGACTTGTACTTCAAGTGCTAAGAGAGCATCATCTCTACGCTAAGTTTAGCAAGTGCAACTTTTTCCAGAAACAAGTCCATTACTTAGGCCATGTTATTTCTAAATAAGGAGTGGTAGTAGACCCTGACAAGATCAAATCTATTATAGAATGGCCTTCCCCAAAGAACATATCTGATATCATATCCTTTATGGGCTTAGCAGGATATTATAGAAGGTTCATAAAAGGATTTTCCAATATTGGTTGTCCAATCAATGCCCTCCAGAAAAAGGGAGTTAAATTCATTTGGACATAAGAATGTGAAGAACTATTTCAGGAATTGAAATACCTTCTGGCCCATGCACCCATGATGAAGATTGTAGACCTTGATAATGACTTCTGTGTGTGTACAGATGCCTGGAAGGAAGGACTCAGAGGAGTCCTTATGCAAGAAGGACGTGTAATTTTCTACGAATCTAGAAAATTGAATGAACATGAAATCAATTATGTGACCCATGATCTAGAGTTGGCTGTCATAGTGCATGCTTTAAAAATGTGGAGGCATTACCTCATGGGTAGAAGATTTGTACTTATGAAAGACCATTGTGGTTTGAGGCACTTGTTTGATAAACCAAAACTCAATGATAGACAAGCTAGGTGGATGGCTCTCCTTAGTGAGTTTGATTTCAAAATCAAACACATCAAAGGAAAGGAAAATAGGGTGGTTGATTCCCTTAGCATATGTGTGAAAATGATTCACCTGGAAGCGGTAAGAACTTGTGAAACTGATGTCATGGAAAGGGTTAGAAATGTGCAAAAGACGGATCCAGTTTTTGAGACTGTGATATCATACCTAAAGCAAGATCCCACAGGGCTAAAGTATGAAGGCTATCAGATGTTGGATGAAGGTCTGTTGACTTACAGAAATAGATTGTATATCCCAAGTTGTGACAAATTGAAGAGGTTCATAGTGGATGGAATGCACAAGATACCATACACTGGTCATCCAGGTTATTATAAAATGATTACGACCACTAGGAAACAATTCTATTGGCCTGAATTGAAAAAGGACATAGATTACTATCTAGCTAAGTGTCTAGAATTCCAACAATTTAAGGCAGAACACCAGCACCCAATAAGGTTGTTACAACCTCTACCAATTCCATAATGGAAATGGGAAACCAGCTCCATGGATTTCATCGCCAGATTACCAAAATCGACTAGACAATATGATGCCATCATGGTAGTGGTAGACAAGTTCAGCAAGTCCGCTCACTTCATTCCCGTCAAATCAACTTGTAAGGCAATAGATATTGCCAACATCTTCATGAAGGAGATATTCAGACTGCATGGAATGCCTAGGGATATTGTATCCAATAGAGACACAAGGTTCACTTCAAGCTTTTGTAAATCCTTAATGGCTGGTCTTGAAACTAAATTTTTGTTTAGCACAACCTATCACCCTCAAACTAATGGACAGATAGAAAGAGTAAACCAGATATTAGAATACATGTTAAGGATGCATGTAATGCATCAACCTAAGAAGTGGGAAGACTACCTGCCATTGGTATAATTTTCCTACAACAACGATTATCAAGAGTCATTGAAGATGAGCCCTTTCGAAGCCCTCTATGGTAGACAGTGGAAGAATCCAATTAGCTAGAGTAATCCAGTGGATGTAATTTCAATCAGGCTGGACATGATGAAAGAAATGGAACAACAAGTGATTCAGATAAAACAAAATCTGAAAATTTCTCAAGATAGACAGAAGAGCTACGCCGACAGAAAGAGAACTCCTAGAGAGTTCAAGACATGAGGCCATGTCTATCTCAAATTTAAACCCAAGAAGAGTTCCCTGAGAATGGGAGCTTGTGCCAAGCTAGCACCTTGGTATTGTGGACCCTTTGAAGTCTTAGATATAGTAGGACATGTAGCCTATAGGCTAGCACTCCCTCCCACAGGAAAGGAACATAATGTTTTCCATGTTTCATTATTGAAGAAATATGTACATGATTCTAATCATATAATTGACTGGTCTATGATCCAGGTGGAACCAGAGAGAAAATTTCTGCCAGAACCTCAATGCATACTAGGCAGGAAGGAAACCCCACTTGGGAACCGAACCATTGCACAGGTCAAGGTGTAGTGGAAACACTTTGGCCCAGATGAGGCTGCGTGGGAAATGGAGGATGCCATGAGACATGCATATCCATTTTTGTTCACTTATGTATATACAGAGCATGTTGACAGATAGAACATTGAGGATGATGTTCCTTTAAGGGGGAGGGAATTGTAACACCATGTTTCCCCCATTTTGTAAATATAACTATAATGGCCAAGAGACTATGGCAAACTTAATATGTGTGAATGTTTGATTTCATGGACCTTTGTATAAAAGGTCAATGAATGTAAATTCTGTTAATTACTAGGAATATGGATAAGTGTTGCATGACTGCTGGAAGTGGGGTGTAATAAGAAATACCATGAATGCTATGAAAAGAGATGTTGAAGGGGACCAGGAATGGTTGCGTTAACCTTCACCAAACCAATACTTACTAGATTTAATTGCTCAGGACTAGAACAATCCTCTGACCTAGAAATGAATTACAGTCAGGCTGGTAGGTGGGAAGACCTCCTCAAAAGTTAATGAGGAGATGGGGCAGAGAACCCATATGTAAGGCTTCCAAACCTGACCATGGGCTGGGAATTTGAGCCACACACAAACTTACCAAAAGAGGCAAGAAAGAAAGGTGTGGTGGGCAGAGGGAGACCTATGAAGAGTGTAGGGATGAGAGGTGAAGCTCTCAGGTTCAAGAAAGAACTAGAAAATAAGTGTTCTGGTCATAGGGAGATGGCTAGCGGAGTTATGATACGAATTGATAAACGGGGCTGGTCCTCCTTGCTCAGTATCACGTAAATCGTTTTCAAGATCTTGTGGGAGGAGGAGAGTAACCTCCATCCCTACTGTCGCTAAGCCGGAAGAAAGGATTTCATCACAGCGCATCGTGGTCTAGCTTGGGGGTGGCTAGTCGTAAATCCGTTAGGAGTAACTGAGCCTATGGTTGGGTGGAAACGAGCACCCCTTTCAGCAATCGCTTCATGTTGTCTAGTTCTGATAAGTATTTTCCTTGTTTTATGTATTGAACTATAATAATGGCTAAATGCTTGGATTTATACATATGTTTATTTATAAATGACTTCTGTGAGGAATGGTTATGATATTCATATGCCTCTATATTTGTGTAATCTTACACTTCTGACTGATAGTCGATATGCCCAACTTATCTACAGAGGCTCCCTGGGGCATAAGTTTGTAAGACAACCAAGTTAGAGATATAGTGTCAATATGAACTCACCCTTCTGAGGAGGATACCTCTTTTAGAATCCTTTCCATGCGACAGGGATTTCTAGGCCCAAGTCCTTAACCAAAAACTTGGCTAAGAGTAAATTTCATATCCCAAGAGTCATCTGAAGGTCCATGTGACCTGGGTCTAGGAACCCTGAAGTAAGCTTGAAAAGAGTTAGCTCATGATGGTTTCAAAGCTTCAGGAGCTCGAAGCGCTGGATGTCAAACTTCACGATAATCAATATTACCCGAACCCCCGAAGTAACAAGATTCATAGAGGGATGTTGAGAGACGATCATACCGGAGCGACGAGGCATAGTGATGTCATCCATGGTGTCATGGATTTAAACTTGACAAGTTACATGCCATCTGGATCCATGTGCATCACCTACCCCATAGAGTCCTTGAAACATGACATATGTCATCCTGGGTGAGGGCACATGTCACCCCCTGACCCATTTATGTGCCAGCCTTGGTTTGTGCTTGCCTGGCCAACGTGGTTGGCGACGTAATCAAGGCCTCGTGAGTTTAGAAAAATTCGGAGTTTGGAAGATTTAGTGAATGGTACAATATAAGAACGTCCAACCCAAATCGCCAATCATCGAACATAACGAGAGTTCGGGAGTTTGGTCATAGTGTGGAATAAGGAATGCTCAACGAGAATTGTCGATTGACGAACATAACGAGAGTTCAGGAGTTTGGGCATAGTGTGGAATAAGGAATGTTCGACGAGAATATTCAATCGCCGAATGCCAAAGGGATAGGGGCACATGGAGAAATTTTGGGACTTCAGGGATTTGGAAAAAGGTATGATGTGCGTAGATAGTTGAAGCCCCATCCTTAACCGTAGGATCTCAGTAGAGAACGTGGACCATTGATTTCCTCCGTTGTTCGATGATCTAGTAATTTGTCAACACTTTTAGGAACTCCTGAAGTCTGGGAACTTCCGAAGTGCCGAGACATTGCTAACAGGATCTTAGCTCCCGTTTTTTCAGCCCGAGGTCACAAGGAGGACCCCGCTAGCTGGTTTGATCACCTAGTGAGAGATGTAAGTTTCAGGAAGCTGGTTAAGAGGGTCTTGGATTAAGTAAACGTCCAAAAATGACCCAAGAAAAATGAAAATTTGATGCCCCACCCCTAGAAAGGCTATTTAGGAGTTGGGAGTGTTAAAGAGACCCTCATGTTTTTTCCCCGATACTAGTAGAAAAAGATTCCCTGTCTCAACATTCCTCCTCAAGGCAATGCAAAAATGAGTGTGTCAAGAATAAAGGTGAAGCCAAACTAGTTCTCGAGGCTGATATATCATAGCCTGAGGTTGTGGATATTGCAGATTTGGCTTTTGTGTGAAAGGAACGTGGGTGTCACTTCAACATCAATCTATTAAAGGAATGGGTAGACCACTCCTAAACATCTACCCTAGGGAAGTCTCCTTTTGTTCAAACCATAAATCAAGGTTGGTTTTGTTTCAAGTTCAGGTAGATCATCGAGGCAGATTGGGTTATTTGGTAGACTTGGAGAATTGATTCCACTCTGATCATTCTAAAAAAATCGTCTCCTTTATTCGATGCAAGTCGTGAATGAATGGATGTTGCTTATATTTGGGTTAGGATTCCAGGGATGCCTATGGAGTTCTGGACAAATAAAATGTTCTCAGAGTTCGAGATTTTTTTGGGCACTTTTTTGGATGCAGACATGTCCTTCTTAGAAGCTGGGGAGATGGCAGTGGCCAGGATTTTGGTGTCCTTGGACATTAGGGAGGGATTGATTGAAGAATTTGAACTAAACTCCAGGGAGAAGTATCTCAAACATAAACTAGATTATGAAGGAGTCCCCTTCTGATTCTAAAGATTCCATTAGTATGGGAATATTGCAAATTAGTGTAGTCTTCCTCTCCACAGGCGATCTGATGGGTTGTGCCCAACTACTTCAAAGAAGAGACCGATGTTGCAAAGGGAAGAATTCTCTGCTCAATCAATGGGGGGGGAGGTGAAATCTCCATGTCTTTATTTTCATGGCCAATTAGGAGGTGTACTAAAATTTGGGTTAATCTCCTCCACTGAAAAGACAGAGGCAAGTCTTAAAACTCCAACTTGATCGAAAAGTACACAAGGTAGGACAACGCAAAGGAAATATGGGGATCATATGGGTATGTATTCTGTTCCTCTTCCCACCTTTAACATTTTAATAAATTCCTTATCTCGTTTAGGTGAAGATTGGGTGGGGTCATTGAAAAATTTATCCTTTCCTTCTAAGGGACTCCAATCCTCTTCTCCAAGGTTCAGTTCCCCACTCTCTTTCTGTTCTTTGGCCCTCCCCGAAAAGTCTTATTCTATTGTAAAAATTTGTGAAACATTTGGTTCCTTGATGGACTCATGGGAGGAGGCCATTACCTACCAATTTAGGAATCATTCTATTTCCTCATCCTCCTCCACTATTTTTCCAAACAAACCTGAAGGTCTTGATCTAAACCCTATCCCACCCACTAAGGGACCGGGGAGGGGGAAAACGTCTCTTTTCTCAAAATCCCAGAAAAGATCCCTTGTCGACCTTGTTTTGGGTAAGAGATTATCTATAAAGGGCGAACTTAGAGCATCGAAATCCCCAGGAGGGGTTCCCCCATGGAAATTATTTCTTTTAGTTATAGGGATGTGGTGAGCTCGTCCAAAAAATTAGCCCTTAGAAGGTTGGTGGATTCCAACCAATCCGACATCATTTTTCTTCAATAAAATTTGGGGATAAGTTCTGATGTCTCGACCCTTATTGAAGCATTATTATTGAGTTGGAGTTTCCCAAGTTTGGATGTTAGAGCTCAATCTGGGGGACTGGTTTTAGGATAGAACAAAAAAATGATGAAATTTCTAAATTTGTGGGGATTTGTGTCTAGTTTATGAGTTGGTATACTTTTTTCAGGCTTGGGGATACAGTTCTTGGCCATAAATATATATGGGCCTTATCTTGATCGTGTTCAGTTTTGGGAAAATCTGCTAAGCAATCCCTTTTTCAATTCGGATGCCTTGATCATGGGGGGGGGGGCTTAAACTTTTTGTTGGGATTAGCTAAAGTTTGGGGTCCCTGAGCAAGATCAGACCCTCTATCAGATTTCTTTCAAAACCTACTGGAAGGCAAAGGGATATTACACATCACCCATATTTGACTCAATCCCACTTGGAGGAAGAAACAGGTTGGAGCTGAGAGGGTTGCAAAATGTCTAGACCACTTCTTGGTCTCAGTCAAACTTCTGGAGGGTCACTTACATATGAGGCAATGGGTGGGAACAAGAGGGGAATCTGATCATTATCCCATCATTTTGGAAGTATCAAAGGGCAAGAGAAATCCAACTGGTCCCTTCAAATTCAACTGAGAATGGATAAAGGAGGAAAGTTTCATCGATCTAGTAAAGAGGCAGTGGGTTCCTTTTTATCCAAATTCAAAGGAGGATGTTGTTGTTCAATTTGTAGCCAACCTTAAAAAGGTTAGGTGAGATACTATAGCTTGGGAAAATAAAAAACGAAGTCGTGATGAATAGGAATTATTGGCTACAAAGACAACTCTAAGTTCCATCTATGAATCAAATGATGGCGGATTTGCAACTCAGGAGACAAAAGAGGCATTGCTTCAGCTAGAACAAAAGAAGAGAAACCCCCTAGAGGAAAAGGAGGTATCCTGGAGATTAAAAAGAAGGGCCATCTAGATGGAAAAAGGAGATGAAAACACAAAAATTGTTTCAGACGTATGAAAAAGGGAGAAAATTATCAAATACCATTTGGAGTCTAAAAGACAATCAGGGGTGGGAAGTGTCATCCTTTGAAGGATTGGACCAAATGGGGAAAAATTACTTTTAATCTCTCTTCAAGGCTGATAATAATTGGTCTACAATTGCAAAAAATGTCAAGGTGGAAGGGTTCATCCCTCGATTTTTCGACGATGAGGAAAATAGGACTCTAATGGAAGAAGTTTCAAAAGAGGAGCTCAAGGAGGTTCTATGCATTTTTCAAAAAGAAGAGAGCCCTGGTCCGAATGGATGGCTGGTTGAATTCTTCTTAGGAATCTATGACTAGATTGGCTTGGATATTCTGAAGGTGGTCGAGGAATCAAGAAGGGAGGGGCAAATGCATGCTCCACTCAATACCACTTTCATTTCCCTAATTCAAAAATTGGACTCCCCTCAGTCTTTCGAGGAATTTCGTCCAATATCCCTATGAAACTATATATATATATATATATATATATATATAATAGTGGTAAAGGTCATTGCTACAATACTAAAGTATATCCTCTCATATTCTATCTCAAAGGAACAATTTGGCTTCCTGGAAGGAAGGCAAATCCATGAAGCCATATGGGTGGCTTAGGAAGTTTTGCACAGTATAAAGACAAGAATATTAAAGGGAGTCGTGGTGAAGATAGACTTATCGAAGTCATATGATAGGGTAAGATAGATCTATATTTGATTGCTACTCACTCATGTGGGTTTTGAAGTTACTTTCATCAACTGGGTTATGATATGCATTACATCCACCACTTTTGTTGTCCTTATAAATGGAGCAGCTTCCCCCTTTTTTTATGTAGGTAACTGTTTAAGGCAAGGTTGTCCTCTCTCTCCCTTACTTTTCCTCCTGGTGGTAGAAGGCCTCAGTCTATATTTGGCTTATGCAAAATACCATGGCCTTTTTCGAGGTATCCCTATTTCCCTTGCCTTATATCTTTCCCACCCCTTATTCGTAGATGATGTTATACTTTTTTGTGATGGTCAGAGGGGTGATGCAGAAACTCTTTCCAACATTTTGAGTCTTTTCTCTAGGGTGTCGTGTATGCAAATCAATGAATGAAAAAGTACATTATCATTCAACAATATGGAAGATAAAGATATTATATTTTAGAAACCCATCTTACCTTTTGAAGTAAAGGATATTTACTCAGGTCTAAAATATTTGGGGTTCGAACTGTAGCCAAATTGATATCAAAAATATGATTGGACCTGGTTAATAGAAAAATTGGAGAAAAGAATAAAGGCATGGAATTTTAGATAGTTATCCAGAGGAGGTCGTCTAGTCCTTGTCAAATCATTTTTGGAATCCATCCCAATGTATTGAATGTCCTTAGCCTGGATTCCAAAAGGGGTGCTTGACAAGATTCGAAGAATCTGCTTCAAATTTCTGTGGGTTGGATCACAAGAAAAAATTGTGTTTCCTTGGGTAAAATGGGAGGTGTTGGAAATTACAAAAGCATTGGGTGGATGGGGTTTCAAAAATATTTTCCTCTTTTCAAAAGAGCTTGCGGAAAAGTCAGTTTGGAGGTTGATTTCTAGAATTAGCCTGTGGACCAATGTAGTCATTCAAAAATTTATCCACCCAAATTCAGTGTTGGACTAGATTAGGAGTCCTCATAAACAATGCTCTATATGCTCTATTATTTGGAAGGCCATTACCATCTATTTTGTAGTGGTCAGATATTTTCTAACTTGGAGGGCCGAGAATAGATTGAAGGCTCGATTCAGATCGGATCCTTGGCGAGGTAGTGAAATATATCATATTTTGTCACATGTTATGATTCAAGCATTACATTCTCAAGGAATATATCACCTAAATCAAATCATTGATCAAGGACATACCTCCATATGGAGCCAAGAGTGGCTTGACCCTGCTCATCTAGATCTAGAAGGGGAAAATGCCCCCCAATAGTCAAATTGCATCCAAGCTTTTAAACCGACCCATATTCGAATAGTGGATAGGGAGAATGCGTTGACTTGGAAGCATGCGCCTTTAGGTGTTTATACTCCTAAGTTGGTATATATACAGTTAAATATTGCTCAACACTTAAGAGAGACACTGTGGTGGTGGAAATTAAGGACTTTGGAAAGTTCTTTGTCCGCTAAAATCCAAAATATTTATGTGGTGTCTAACTACCAATAAAGTCCCAACATGGGACAAAATGAAGAATAGGCAAATCGTAGGCCCAGGTTGGTGTGCATTGTGTAAATCTAGCAACTAGACTTCTCTTCACCTTTTTATAAACTTTCCTTTTGTTAAGTAGATTTGGAAGGAGGTCGTGTTAGCATTGCAACATGCGTGTAATTGGAGTGGTCCATCAGTGGAACATACCTAGAAAGACTGGATTTCGAATTCCTCAAATAGGAATGTTAAAGCACTTCCTTTGATAGTATGTTGGGGATCTTGGATTTCTAGTAACTTGACCATATTCATGACAAATCCACTACCCTATATATTTTTGTAGTGCAATGTCTCAACATTCTATCCCATTTCCCGTAGGAAAAGGACTCACATCCACCAAGGGTCATATCGAAGATCCCGATTGAATTTTCAAAACCGTGGGCTTTCTTCAATGGAGCTTCCCAAAACAATCGTCAATATTGTGGGGGGGGGTTGTTTATTCCTCTCTGCATCCTACTCCAAAATTTCTATGGGTTTGGGAAAAATAACCAACAACTATGTTGAATTAATGTCTCTCAAGGTCCTTCTTATCTTTGCATTAACAAAAGGAGTAAATACTTTACAATTTTTTGGTGACTCTATGTTGGTTATAAATTGGGCAAGGAAATCTCAACAATGTCATAATTTAAGACTTCATTTACTTCTTGATGAAGTCTATAGGATGTTGGACTCTTTTGATATGGTCTATATCTGACATGTATATAGGGAACACAACATGGAGGCAGATTTGTTGTCTAAATCGGGCCTTCGGCTGGATCTGGGGAAATGGAAGCTTATAAAAGACATGAATGGAGAGCATTTTGAATACTACCATAGACCTTTTGTTGAAGAGAATCCATGCCCTGTTCTTACTACATATCAGGATTTCTATTGCATAATTTTTGTGGCTTAGTTTTAGTTACTGTGAAGACTTTCTTTTACAAAATTTTATGTGAACAACTCTAGGCGTGTATACTGGTCAAAATATTTGTATATGTATGACATCATCAACTTTATACCATTTTGGATGTATCTTTTTGATGGGGTATTGTTTTGGGCATTTATGATGATATTTCTTGAGATCACATATTGCAGAAAAAACATGGATACTCTATATTTTCTACATAATGTAAATTTCTTTTCTCTCTGGATGAAATAAAATTTACGCTTTTTTCTAAAGAAATAATAATAATAAATAAAATGATTAGATGAAACCAGGATTTAAGATTTAGTGTGAAGAAGAGTTGTCCCTAAAAATGATAACACATGTTTCAAGATTGAATCTAACCTCTTATTGAAGATGGTTCAATAAAAGTTAAGCATATATTGCTTTTTATTAAAAACAATTAAATATAAATTAAGCCTTTAACTTCTTAACTATACTAGTTTCCCTCCGAACTCTAGTCTACTATCAAATGTCAAAATATAAATACACATGTCAATGTGACAAATTTTCTTCGTCAATAAATTATCCTAATTTTGATGGTAATTAAAAGGAGTTAATTAGAATGATTTATTTAACTTTATTTAAGAAATCATAAATGGTTATTTTGAGATCACTTTTGGATGTGCATGGATGCAAAGTGTGAGATGGAGGGTGGGTTTGTTAGTCTTTTTATTTTTTATTTTTGTTAAACAAAATTGAGCTGAAATTATATTAAAAAAGTTGTGTTGAAGCAAACAACAATTTTGCAGGGTTATCAGAAAATGACTCAAGGCCTAAACATAATTCATCATTAAAACATTAAATATTGGAGAGCTCTCCAATTTCTAATCCTGGTCATTTAAACAAAATACATCTTTTATAAACTAGCTTAGTGGCCATAAAACCTTGAAAAATATTTATTGGTGAGAAGAAGGAGAGTCTTGGAAATCAAAAGCCCTGGTCTACTGGAAAGGCCCTTCCTCAACATCCATAAGAGTTATGCCTCAACCTTCATTACTAATAACTGTAATTCCTTCGTGTGGAGAAGCTAAACCGTGATTAATTAACAAAGAGGCAAAGTACTAGGGGAAAACCTGACCCTTTAAATGTTGAATTTCTACCTCCATTTCTTCCATCCGCCTTTTCAAGGAAACCAGAGCTAGCTCAAATTCCTGGAATTTTGTTGGGAGTCATTGGAGAGAAAATAAATTGTCTTGTGATATCTCCTCATGACACCTGAGGATCTTTTTTAAAGTCATTTCAGGAAGGTTCCATCATTGTCCATTAATATAGGAAACACGTAAACCTCCACCTCCCAAGGTACCAAAACTCATGAACAAAAATAACAGGAATAGGAGGAAAAACACAACACAAAAAACCAATCGAACCAAGAGATGAACATTACCGTAACCCGAGGAAGAGAGTTGATAGACCAAAAGGACTATGAAGAAGGAAATGAACATGATCGTCATTGGGCAAGGGCCACCAACTGAGAACAATAACAACTCCTCACAAGACAACAATATAGATGAAAATGAACCCATCGAATAAACACCAACTAGGAAACAAGACAACACCCATATAGGGGAAGTATCCCTCTTGAAATCCAAAGCAAAGTGATCCATAATCAAAGCAACCAATATGCATAAAAATTCGAGACACTGAGCATATTGAATGCCCACTCGAGTATCATAAAACTTCAAATGTGCGAGGGGGATGAAAGTATTGTGGATGGGAAGCGCCATAAACACTAATTGCAAAAAGAACAAGGGGGGATCGACTAAGGGATAGGAAAAGCCCCCAAACTCCATTTATAATTATTTTTCCAGCATCAAGACATGCACCTAGCTTATCCATTTGATCTATGAGGGGATTAAGGTCCCTTTTGACTTGATAAATCCTAAATTAACCAAATCCATTAATGAGGGACAAGGTTCAAGAAACAATATTGATAAAAAATTTGCTTCCAGTCTGTCTTTTTTTTGTTATCGCTAGGACAACCATCATAGAATCCCTGAACATTGTAATGTTGATTATATTTCTCTCTCTTTCTATACATATGCCTTAATAAAGAGCATAGGCTTCAACGACATTATTTGAGACCGTCCCAAGACCCCACGCATAAGAAACTAAAGTATTTCCTTTGGGGTCAAGAAGACTCCCACCCTCACCTGTCACCCGAGTTTTTAGTATCTTTATTAAGTATAGGGATATGGTGAAAAAAATTGACAGTTGTTTTTTAATAAAATAAATTGTATTATAAATTGCACTATGATTCTATATTGAAATTCTTTGTTTAATTTAATAAATATGTTGTAAGAATTTATAGTTTTAATTAATTAAAAAGAATATTAATCATGAAGCTATTTTTCTTTTGAATATTTTAGTTTCTTTTGACTATTTGTCTTCATGATGGATCCAGATAGAGATCTGAAACGTTGACAGTCAAAATGATGATTGTGGACTTTTCGAGAGATTCTATTAACCACTCTCACCTCAGTAAGATCTATATTATTAAAATTAAAAAATAATGTCTAATATAACAAAATTTTATTTCATTAAAAAAATGGTTTCATCCAAAAGATTGAATTTGTCAACTTATTAACTCACTCTATTCACAATAACTATATCCTCCTTTGAAGGGGCGATAGGTGTGGGGGGATTCATCATAGATTCTGATGGACAAAAGATTTTGGTCTACTCTTGGGGGCTGGGAAACACCACCAATAATAAAGCAGAAATCCTAGCAGTTTATATGGGGCTACGAATTGTACAATCCATAAATCTTCATGAGTTAATTGTCCTTGGATATTTTGAGCTAATCATTAAAGAACTTCTTAGCTCTATCAAGTCCACAAATCAAGCTCGTATTGGTCTTCAATCTCGGATAAGGGCCCATAAATCTCAATTCAGTAAGATCCAATTCTTTCATATTCTCCGCTCCCCAAATCAAGCGGCTGATCAACAAGCAAAAGTAGCTAAAAACAAGGAACAAATCCTTCTTTTCATTAATCAAATCAAGTCCCATGTGTGGATTCCTTAAGGATTACCAAAGGTGGTGATTTCCCTAATTTATCTTGGGTCCCACTCTCTGTAGTAGCGTTTCCATCCTCAGACTTTCCCTCCCATCTCAGCTCCTCCTCTTCGCCACCCTGTCTCTCCTCTTTGGTCCCCACCTCTCATGCATCTTAGATAGCTGGTACCCCATGCCCTCTCACACCTAGATCTATATTTGGGTTCGTGGCACCTTGATCGTCCCTCCCATCCTTTCCCACATGCCTCGTTGCTTCAACCCTTCTATTATGCACGTATTTTGTGCAGTCCTTCAACATTCCCCAATGTCTTCCATCGTTTCCATGGCGTCATTGAATGAACTATCCTCTACGAACGAGTACTCTAGTCCATGGGAACTTCATTTCTCATGTCTTCTCTCGCATGAAAGAGGTAACTCCTCAACTTATTTATGGATTTGGCATCGTTTTCACCCTCCAGAGTTGTATTCACACTTCAACAAATACTTACAGGCCTTTGTGTATCTTCGTCCCCTTCTCATCATGTGGAGGAGATCCAAAGCTCCTTGTTCTTGCCTCTCCTTTGCTATAGAGGATCTTCGAGACCAAAATCAGGATTTGAGAGCTGCGATTAGAACCTAAGGGGAAAAAATGGGATCACAACTATGAGAACTTCAAGCAGAGAATCAGGAGCTTCGACGTCATAGTGTGAATATCCAGAACCAACTACAGACACAGGAACACATGCACAATCAAGATCTCATGATCGTTCTTAGTGGGGTTAATAGAAACACCAGGCGTATCAGTCTGCTCAAACAACAATTGGGAAATCCCCTCAGTCATCCTCAACATCATTGAATCTCAATCGAGTTGGTTGAATCAAGGCTTCCTTCAACTTTCCATTTAGAAGATGACAATGAACAGAACCAGGCCCCTTCAGACCCAACATTGGCACCAGCAATGCACAACCCAGAAGAAGGAATTCAACCTCCAGCAACAATTCAAGAAACTCTCCAAGAAGATGCAAAAGAAACCAACAATTTTTAACAGGTTTCTATCGATGATTAGTAAATTTTTGTTCATTTTGTCTTCATATGTAGCTATCTTTACATGGAATCCAAGCAGTTCTTTTGGGAGCAATTTTAAGCTCAAGAATAGAACTCAACAGACTTCTCAAAGAGCTCTCTGGACACAGTTTAATGAAATTCCATTCTATTTCCTCTATGTAAACTGCATTAGCACAGACTTTTATAATATAAATTTACAGCCGTTCTTGTTAAAAAAAAGTTATATCCTCTGAAAAGAAAAGAAAACCACCATTACAAAATATTAAAGAAAAAGTGATCATGGATGTGAATTTTTGTTGTTTGATTGATGATTTTGCTTATAAGGTGATGACTCTTAGAAAATATCAACATAAATCCATCTTAACTTTAGATTTATTAACTATCTATAGAGATAAAACAAAAAACAAAACAAAAAAAAACAATTAACATTACCATTATAAATTCATCTTAATTTTAAATATATTAAGTATCTATAGAAATTTGTTGGTATTAAATGATGCCAAATAAAATTACCTCATATACATCTTCTTTTAATAATAAAAATATGATATTAAATCGATTTTATGTGAAATAAACCAATAAAACGAAAAATTGTATTACATATATTTTTTTGAAACAATAATAATAGATGTATATCGTATGACAAAATAATAAACCTCTTCTAATAATTAAAATATGATATTAAATTGATTTTATGTTAAATACACAAATAAGACGAAAATTATATTACATATATTTTTTTGAAACAATAATGATGATGATGATGATGATTAACGTCCACTAAGACCAAATTGGTCTATCGAACCTTAAGAGGGTAAGTGATTACTTGTGATTCTTTAGAATTTTGTTTTTGTGCTCGAAAAGCATTAAGAGAAGCTTTCCAAGATCACCATACTTTTGTTGAGTTAAGAGGTTAGGAAGGTTGGTAGTGTGATAAATATTTTGAAAATGAGATCTAATATGGATATAGGCTGGACAATCTAAGAGAAAGTGCTTTTCATMTTCAACATTCTTAGTGTCACAAAGGTGACACACTCTTTCATCCCATGGCATTTTAGGAATTGACCAACGCCTAGTTTCACTATGGAGCTTGTGAGAATTTGTTCTTATCTTAGCAATGCTTTATTTTTCTTTACACTTGGAAAAACAAATAGATAATTTTGATATTCTGGATTAGGGTTGATTACATCTTTAAAATACCTTAATTTTCTTTTTTCCTCTAACTCTTTATCGCACCACATTTTCTCCTTAAATTTTGATCTGACGTTTTTTTTAATAGTATATTTATTTTGCAAAATGGTTTCTTCCATGATTCCCCAATAGTTTAGCCAAGACCGAGCGTCTTTATGCCATCCTCGCTTGAGTCAATGGTGGTTATGACTTGATTATGAAGCAATTTTAGGTAGCCTCTTGTCTTCCATGTTGTTTAACTTGTTCTTATACATTAGGCATCTAGTCATAGCCATGCTCTCAATGGGGGAGAGGCTTGTTACTAAGAGGAGGATGGGATAGGGCGTATTTCCTTTAATTTTGAGATTATAGGTTATAAAATTCTTTTGTATTTGTGTTATCTTTCTCCAGGATTCATGAGAGATACTACAACCCCAGACTTCACATCCATAAAGAATAACAGGTGTAACAAGAGTCTCAAAGAGGAGTTTCTTCTTATCCCAACTCTAAATATCAGTTGATTTACAATTCGTTTCAAGCCCATAATAAGCTTTCCATCCCCAAATAATCATTTTCTCAATGCTATAATTCCAATTGAGCTTGTGGTGAATATCAATTCCAATATATTTGTATGAAGTCACTTCCTCCAAGTTGTTGTTGTCATATACAAAGGTATAATAAGGGATCTTATTGGATTTAATAATCATGACCCTAGTCTTATCAGTATTAACAATCATACCCATATTGGAGAAAAAATACTTGAGGATTCTTAGTTGGTTTTCAAGATCATGGAGACTCCTTTCCATAAGAACGATATCATCGGGATAAATAAGAATATTGATGACTATACCAGTGAGAGTAGGGCCAACACAAGCTGCTTTTTCCAAGCATTCTTCTAACTTGTCAATGTATATGCCAAAAAGGGTAGGGGACAAGGGACAACCTTGTTTGAATCCAATATTGCAGTTAATCTCTTTTGACCAGCCCCCGGTGTTTTTAAACATAGCAATAACTTTCTCATACATCCTTATTGCAGCAACCCTCAACTCAAGAGGCACTTTTATCTCTTCCGACCTATTCCAAATGTTTTTCCTAGGAACCATGTCAAAAGCTTTTCTAAAGTCAACAAAACAACAAAAAAGATTGGTTTTAGTATTGCAGAACTCCTCTACAATGATCCTAAACATAACAAGATGGTCCACAGTTGAATGATATCTCCTAAACTCGGCCTGGCCTTTAGCTCTTTTATCGTGACTTTCTAGCCAAAGGCCAATCTTTTTTTCCAAAATAATTCCATAAAGCTTGGCTAAAACCGAGCTAATCATAATGGTCCTACAATTAGAGGGAATGTTTCTATCCCCGTTTTTAAAAATTGGAACAATGAGGCTTTGTGTCCAGGGTTTAGGGAAGCCCTGCTTGACTGTTAAATTGAAGAGCTTGTGTATGTGAGGGATAAGGATTGGCCCTCTGATTTTAAAAATTTCAGCTTGGTAGCCTTCAATGTCCTTAGTTTTCCCATTTGCAAGCCGCTTAATAATAAAAGTATATCGTATGACAAAATAATAAAGAAAAACAAAAAATCATCATTTTTCAATTTATTTTTATTTAAATTTAATGACCAACTTTTCTTCAAATTGGAATATGGAATTTAGTAAAATTATAATTTATAACTGTGCATATAAATAAATTAAGTGAGGTCGAAACCCCTTTGAAACTCGTCCATTATTTTAGTTGAATGGAAAAAAGTAAGCATGTGAAGACAAAAAAAAAAAAGGAAGACAAAAAAAAAGGAGTCAGCTAATTTGGAAGGAAACAAACCCTTTTTTTATGCAAAAAAAGGGGCATGAATCCGGTCAGATTTTCAAGGGTAGTCTGAGTTTTGCACGGATCAAAGTTCCATGTATTTCATAATCTTATTTGAAGGGTTTTGCCCCATTTTAAACTAACCCAAACGCTCAGACAATCGATCAAATTTCTAGATTGACCAAAAATTTAAAATGGTATCGCTGGAAAACCTGCCGAAAAGATAACTTGGAAAGGAAGATTGTTCCCAATTTAACCCACTCCCCCCAAAAAGTGTGAATAAATGTATGGCAATGTAAATGTGAAAAAAATGCATGGGTAAATATACAGAAATGGGAAAATGTACGGAAATTTAATGAAAAAGACACTTTCACATCAAAAACTTCGGAAAGGACCATTTGATTGTATTACACATATGCAATACCTTTCTCACTTTCGGTGCAACTCAAACAAAAAGTGGGCTTACCTTCACAAACAAGCAAGCTGCATGTGGCTGCACAATTTTCTTGAAATATTCTTGAAAGGACATTAATAGTATGAAGCAATAAGCAGGTAATAAGTATCTAGATACAAAGTATTTGATTCCTTGTATGTAATTATTTGTTGTGTCAAATTTAAGATTATTTTAGATTCAAAGATATAAACTCTAAATTTGGATTTACATAACATTTAGCCAGATACTTGTTTTAAAATTATTGTAAGATATTAGGAAAACAAGATGAGACTTCTCTATAATCTTAATATTTATATATGTTGATAATTTACAGCCATGAATCCAACGTTCAATTCTTTCATGAAGTTAATAAGTGTATAAACATTTTCTTTTTTTCAAATTTTTTTGTTCTTGATATCTATTTATATTTGGCATTTATATTTAGAATTTATATAAAAAGGTTTTGATTGTTTTAAGAGTATCTAAAATTTCGGATTTTCCAAAAAAATAAATAGATTAAGGTAAAACAATATATTGGTGGAAAAAATGAAATTATTAAAAAAGTTGAATTTATCAATTTATTAATCAACTCCATTCCCAACGTATTCCACTTTCACCCTCTTTGAACTCTACTTTAGAATCCCAAAACTAATGACATTGAATAACTAGTCATCAAAGTGCATATTTTCTAACAAGGCTTCATAAAATTTGATGAGTCAAATTTAATGTAAAATACATTGAAATTACTTGAAATAGACCCTACATAATATAATATATCGATTCAAAAGAATATAAAAAAAAACAAGTACCCATAGTGTACAATCTCAACAAATCAATTTCACCAATCGAACAATGCAAAATTAAAAAGTAGGTTCGATTGGTGATATTGAGATCCCAATCTTCAATACATAGTAGTGGTAAGTGGTTCTAGAGATCCCTTGTTAAAGAAACATCAGCAGTTGAACCATCAACACTCCATGATTGGTTGGTTGGTGCAAGATTCATTAGTCATTATGAGACACCCTTCTCTATTTCTATGGGTGCTACGGTTGTAACCTCTCAGTGATAGAATATGCTAATCTTGTAGTAAATTGAATGTCCTTTTTCGATGCATTTTCATCATAAATCAACCAAAAAAATTGGAATTGTAAGTTTGGATTTCATAAGTTGTAAGATTAAGTTGCATGAATGGAAATGGAGGCTAATAAATCACTATGCAATGCCAAGATTGTAGTTTATCATTATCAAATGAAATTTTCATCATTAGATTACATCAAGTTGCAAGATAGAAAGTGTGGTTCGCTACAAGATTCTAGACGATGCCCTCTATGACAAGCTTGAACTCTGAGATGGGTCACATGTACAATGCCATTCCTTATCTAAAGGAATAGAGTTGCCCCTCCCCTTCCTCTTTTCTCTCTTCACTTTCCATCCCTCTTTGCTCTCTTCACTTTCCATCTCAAACATATGTGTATGCTAGATTTTATCATTAAATTTCTACTGAGATAGATTGATTGGTATCTGGCTAATAGAATATGTGCTTCTAGTACTGCTGCCTTTACCGTCTCTGCTATTGCCTCTGCCTTTGCCTCTGCTCCTTCCATCTTCACTGTTGCTTCCACTCGGTAAACTGCTTAGTGTTCTAAAACTGCTAGGTCAACTGGTGAAATGGTTGCTCTTGCCTCTACTTGGTTTTATGTCTGCATGTGGTCCAGCTGCTATTGACTCGGATGCTGCTGAAGGGAGTCAAACATTTATCAACTCAATCCAAGTAAGAGTAAAAAAGCATGCATGTAAGAAAAAATAGAGAACACAAACTACTAAATATTAGTTTATCCAATGATGTAATGTATTGTAAGTGACGATCAAAGATATGTATTATCAAATAGGTCATTATAGTTCTGCCAAGTTGTATGTTCCTATCGTCCTTATCATATGATACTTCTACTACATACAGATTAAAGTTTTGTGGGTCTACATAGACTTCTATTATACAAAATTTTGATTAATAATATTTTAGCAAAAATGCATTAGCAGTGAAATCATTATGCACATGGAATCCCGTATCCCACAAACAAAGGAGTCTCATACACCAATTTAGTGTATAGTTTGGCCGTGACCTTAAAAATATATTGTTATTATTATTATAATTATTCCCTAAATTAATTAATCATTATATGCTAATAAATTTATATCATGCATAATTTACACTATGTTTACAAACCTCCACCTTTAAGTTTTTTTTTATAATTATAACATGTATAACTAGATGACGTTATATATAACTAAATACATATATACATGCTGACATGCATAAATATTGTTAAGTGGGGCATGAAGGATGATAATGTCAATGTTATACCGAACAAAATTATCCTCCCCACTTATATATATATATATATATATCCATTAAAAAAATATTATAGTTAATATATACAAAGGGTATATGTATTTATTGTAATTAATTGATTTATAATAATAAATTAATATACTTTTAATTACATATTACATGTAGTATGTAATTACATACTACATGTAACATATTACATGTAATATGTTATAACATATTACATTTTTAAAGTACGAAAAAAAAATATTAAAGAAAATTCGGGTTAGAGTTATATTGCATAAAAATAGGAGGGGTGTTTTTTTTTTTTTTTTCTAAAAGATGAGCCTCTTAACAATGTTTTTTATATTTAAACTTTTTCTTTATTTTCATATATTTTCATATGGTTGATATTGTATTATATACATCTTTTCTTTTTATGTAGTTAACTAAGTTTAGTTATGAGTAACTAAAGGTAGTGAACTAAGTTTAGCTATAAATAACTAAAAGAAGATTCATATGTTTCTTAATCATTTATATGTGAATCATAGTCACATGTTTATTCTCAATTAAAAAGAGTTTTTAGTCGGCTAATCATTAATGGGTGTATGGTGGGAGGACATGATGGAGATAGATGTGAAAGATCCATTTATCACTAAAGATATCCAAGGTCAATGACTATCAAGGAATTTGATGGATATATTGCAATGTACCAGTAAAAATCCGAACGTCTAACAAAAAAAGGGCATGTGGCCAAGATTGACAAACATCGATATATAAAGAGAATATATCAAGAGCCATTGGATTAGCAGGAATTGAGGGCCATTAATACATCTCGAGACATCTTCATAGGTCATTGGTATAACTCAAATCAAAAGGAGATATCCACTAAAATTCAAATGAGATCAATAATACATAATGAAAAATAAAAACACATCAACAATTTACTAACATAAATGATCATCACTCATTATGAGGTGTCTTAGTGGATTCTACATCATACTTATGTCTTGAGTAAAACGTAAGGACATTGTACACAAACCTTTGGGGTTTGATTTTAACCTTTTAACAACAACAATATTCTTCATGTGGTAGAAAGAAAGAAAAGCCACAAGTACGGGATTGTGAAGTTTATGAATTGGATTTAAAAAATGTAGCTTCTTTTTGGAATTTTCAGTTAACTATCAATATCCCTAATAAGTACCCTGGTGTTAGTTTTCTAGGAGTTTTCCTCTGTTTCCTCTTTTGGGAAGGCAAATATTTGGAGGGTGGATTTCCTTCTATTTCGACTCTCTTTGGGTCTAGTTATCTCGCAGAGTTTATAGATACAAGGCTTATGTCTAGTGATATTCCTTTTTGGATTCTAGATATCTTTCCATTGTGTTTTTTTTCTGAATGTTTCTTTAAGGGGTGTTAAGGGTTTGAGGTTTGGTTTGCTGGAGGCTCTTGTTCTATGTTTTCTTCTTCCAATTCTCTCTTCTTAGATTACTGGTGAGGTTGTTCCTGACTCTACTTATTTTGGAAATCTTGGCTATGTTTACCTTGTGTGTTTTCACAAAGCAAGAAGGTTCGTTTGGAATGTTATTTATTTTTTTGACATAAACCACCACCGTAAAGTGAATATAACTCTCAAAAATAGGTATGAAGGAAGTTGTTCCCAACTGGGGTCAATTTTCCTATTGTTCCCATTATATCCAAGTCAATGTGCACTATATCCAGGAGAGATTGGTTCAAATATACTAATCGTTACAAGAAGTGTCTTGGTCAAAACATGGATATCTTTGGAAATGAACTCAAGCAGATTCTTCATCACCATGAAGAGATTTCAGAGGCAAAATTTTCTACTCTTTGCTAGCTATATGACAAAATGGGGAACCTAGAGCAATCCTTTAATCAACATATTGAAGGTTTGGAAACACAGTGCCAGTTTTTAAGAACTTTGATCATTCAGCTTATGCAATCTCTTTCTATCGACCAAGTGTCTGTGGTCTCTCGTCATGGGAATTTAGAATATGAGCAAGGGGGTTTGGAAGTGGCTCCCATGGATACTGAAGAATATTCTCCACAGCACAGTAGGGCTTAGGGTGTGCAAGACCATGGATCATCTGTCAACCAATGTATTTCAAAATCATATTTTTGTTAAGACAAGTTGTCAAGAAATTTTGTAATCAGTAGTATGGTTACGTGTTAAGGTATTATATATGTTTTTTAGGGCATTAGGGTACATTGACAATATGAAAATAAGCCACATTTTTGTACAAGAAATTCCAAGTTTTGTTGTTGCTTTGGAAAGACGTTTTATATAATATATAAAGCTTCAAGTTCCTTTAAAAAAAATATCAATTAGAGTAGGCAATGGTTTGTAAAAATGATAGTTGATTGATATGTGTTTTCATGGACTATACTAGAAATGGGAGTGATAAACAACTATTAAGTAAGTTACTCAATGTGAATCTTATTAATTATTTTTAATTTCATGACAATAATTTAAGTAATGTTGTTAATTTATCAAATTTTATTAAAGGTAATAATAGATAAATAAACTAAGGCCATTCAACACAGAGTATATATACGTTTTATTTTCAACTAGAAAACAAATTGTGTAAAAACAATTATGTTTTTTTTAGAAAACTTTTGTAGGAAATCCAAAGGATGGTTATTCACATTTTTGGATGTAATTTTTAGTAAATTTGTTGGCATAGATTAATGTGCCTCACTTAGGGGGATTTGAACTAAGCACTTGTTGGAATGGAAAGAAACAAATGCTCAACAACATTGGCAACAAACAATTAACCTAGCCCCTTGCGCCTAAAAAAAATGTTTGGAACATCTCATGCCACTCCCAAGAACTCAAGCGAGAGTGTGATTGACAATTCCTTTCTAACCCCAATCATCCCATGAGAGGAAAACATGCTATAAGAAAGATTTGAACCTTGATGGAGAGGATAATAACTTCTTCTCTTAATTTAACACCCAAGATAGACCCAATTTGTGGGAGATGTGTTATCTTCTTTTCATGTATATTATACAGTCATCCATAAGGTGTTAAATATATCATGTGGCATGTGCGCTCATCCAAGATATTTTGTGCTTTCTATACCCATTGTAATCTAATCCCAATCAAGGCACTAGGGTTGTAATCTAACCTTAGAGAGATTATTAGGGTTTTAGATGTTGTGGAATAACAACATGTTGTATTGTAAATGGTCAAGTTAATACAATGAAGAAGATAGAGGTGTAGCTATGAGTTAGGATGGTTTTCCCAATTAAGGGTTTCCAAGGTAGATCTCAATGTAATGTGTGTGTGCCATTAATGTTCTTTATGTTTTTGTTTAAGAATTTGTATGCATTGCCTCACTTCTAAAGGTTTAAAACTTACATTTGGTATCAGATTGAGGTTACTGGCTTTAAGGGGACACATTTGTTACTAGGGTTTAGCTCGTTCTTGATAGAGAAAGTTTATCTTGGATTTGTGATAAACCTAATTTTAGTGGGAGATCTGTAGTGGTGGTTCTTGTGTGATAGATGACGATGACAAATTCGAGAATCAATATTGAGAAATTTAACAATCAAGATTTGAGCTATGGAAGGTCAAGATGGAGGACATTCTTGTAGACACAAAACAATGGGTTGTTGTTGATCTCAGCATTGCACCTACAAGTACAATGGTGGTAGATTGAATGAAATTGGATATTAAGGAAAATAGTACAATCCAGTAATTTCATTCAGATTCAGTTTTTCTAAATGTCTTGGGTGAAGCAATAGCCAAGGAATTATGGGATAAGTTGGGGGATTTGTACCAATTTAAGTCACTAGTAAACAAAATTTTCCTCCAAAATAAGTTATACCTCTTGAGGATGAATGATGATGAATCAATGATAAAGCATCTCAATGCCTTTAACATTGTAGTAAGTTAGTTTTTCTCTGTTGATACTAAAATTTCCAAAGAATATAAGTTCATTACTATATTGTGTTCTTTGCTAGAATCATGTGATAGCCTAGTTGTAGTTATTGGGAGTAATGCAACCACATTGTTCAAAGCTTAATAATGTGGTTGCATCCCTGTTACTGGAGAAATGAGGTAGAAAACCATCGATAGTTAGACCAAGGATGTCTTGTTTGTGAAAGTTTTCCTTGTATATAGAAAATAAAAAAAGTCTTAAGGGGCAGATCTACATCTAAAGGTAGATATAAATTTCCAGGAAAATCTATAAGGAAATTCTAGAAATGCGGTAAATTTGGGCATTGTAAGAAAGATTGCAGATCCAAAAGTGTTGAGAAAACCAAGGTATTTGATGATGCTTCTTTCATTAAAAGGAGGGGATGTGTAGTTGGAATCTACAAGTACACATTCAGATCATGATGCATGGTTGATCAACTCATGTGCATCTTTTCACATGAATCTTTACATGGAGTGGTTTTGTGAATATGAAAAGTATAATGGAGGAAAAGTCTTCATTAGAGATGACTCAACAACCAAAATCACAAGACATGAAAGGGTCGGATTGTTGAAGACGAAAACATTAAATCCCCTACCGGTGTTCTACATATTCCAGGTTTTATTAGAAACCCGATATTTATGACTAAAATGAGGGATGTAGGTGTGCAAACTATATTTAAAAATGATACATGCAATATGGTTTGAGGAGCAATGGTGTTGTTGTGGGGAGTTTGTAACATCCCTGTTTATAATCCTTGTTTTATTGATGTGTAATTAAATACAATGTACGATCATGGGTCTGAATATGTAATTTGTAAACATTGTAATGGGTCCTAAAATTATTATTTTGAGTGAACCTTTTGATTTCCTTTTGAGTGTATGAGATCCCAATCATTAAACACATGTAAGAGGGGTTTGTGGGAAAAGTCACATCCCATAGTTATGAGAGCATGGGGGCTAATTAAAATCAACATTGGGGAATGTGAGTCAACTATCATGGTAAAAGAGAAATATGGGTAGCCATTGTGGGCAGTTTTTACATGAAGTTTTTGGAGAAGAAAGGGAGTGGAGAGCATTAGAACTTGAAGATAGACATAGTAGGTACTGTGCGCAGCTTGTTGGAGATTTTATTGCATGAAGAAGCATAATTTTGGGCCTACAGAGAGGGATATTTATATGTGAGTGAGTTTCGCTTGAACATTTAGTTGTTTTGTTATATTTCTTTGGGCATCTAGCATCCCTTGAGTCCCCAACATTAGCGATTCCTAGCCAACCTTGTGCTGGAGCCCTGGAGGGAAGAGGGAAGGCCGGAGGTTCTATGTGCAGTGAAGGGGGATCCCAAATAATTGGGTTCCATGGGTTGATAGGAAGAGAGAGATGGAGGATTGGGACAACTATTATAAAAATAACATGTTGTGGGAGTGAATTGGGTTATGAGAGACACCCTCGTTTTTGGAAGCATAGCCCCAACTCATGGGTGATTTTCTACTGAGATTTGGAGCAAAAAATCTATGGTTGGGAGGAATGTCTTCCCCTTTATTCAATTACTCATTTGTTGTTAATCGATCAATGGTTTTATCTTTGTTTATCGATTTTTATTCATGGTTTCTTATTGTTTAGTTTGAACTCTGATTTTTAAGAAAATATATGTTGTTTTGTATGAGTTTTAATCGGTTGAATTCATGTTGTTAATTATATCTGCTAGATGCATACGTTTCTAATTTGATGTTAGAGTGCATTAAGTTCATGGTATTCAGAAAAGAAAAAAAAAATATAGGTAAGGTAGTGGGGACACTACAGAGTTCAAATTAGAACTCTATAAAATCTATTGAGAAGCACTATCACTGATGGGTGTAATAGTAATATTGTTCATAAGAATGAAATAGATATAACTTGTTATGATCCAATGCCTTAAAAATGATAAGAAATCAAGAAATTACAGTCCACTTTGAGGGGGAAACCTCCTTTACAATATATCCACTTCAGAACACAATAGGAGTTGAGATAAGATGATCCTAATACTAGATCTCTTTGATATATATATATATATATATAGGAGACAAAGGGTTACAATTATGATGAAAGGGTGCAATGAAGGGTTTTGACCGACCTACTAGAAATATAATAATTCAATATATGGGGCTTAGTAAGGGGTTTTATATATAACATGGGGCTTTGTCTAGGGATTAACATGCCCCTCCCATTCAAACAAGTGTTTTCCTCAACACTCGACTAACAAAATATGCTTCTGCACGAAGAACTCATATTCCCATGTCACCTCTTCCACTAGTAGGTTCTTCTATTT
>JZKD02S1674748.1:23493-43858 GCA_000966675.3 Picea glauca
CTCATCCTCTTAATTGAGGTGACATGTCCGGTAAATGCCCCTACAGTCTATCTCTGTATAAGAAATAGTAAGTTCTCACATTTTCAGAGGACACATTGGAGTGTTTAACTCACTTATTTGAATTATGGAAAATGGATACCTTGCACCCTTAAACAAGTACATTCCATTTTCAGACCATGTATGGGAGTGGTCCATTGGTTTGCTTGAATGCTTTGAAATTTGTTTGTTATGATGATGCTATATTCATGAGAAATTGGAAAATGATATGAAATCTTGGAGCTAGGAGAACATGGGAACAAGTTAAACATCCGAGAGGAAAAAATTCAGGTTTCCAAGTGGCTAAGATATAGGTTTCAGGTTTTCACAGTTTTGCTTTTTTGATAAACACCATAATCTGTTTTGGGTTTTGTCTGGAAAAGCAGCATTGTATAGAACCTGCGTAGTGATCTCATGCTACGCAAGTGCTATAAGTACAAAGAGGGTTAAAGGACATTGGGTAATACTTGATGGATGATACACCAGTCATTTTCAGCCTCCAGCAATCTTGTAGCCACCACCTAGATGAATTTTATTGAAGAAGACCAGGACGCTGTGTAAACTCGCTACACAACTATTGTAGGTTGCAGTTACACAACGAGCTACAGTAGATCGCTACGCAAACGAGTCAAGGAGCCTTGCTAACATTCAAATAAGTCCAATATTTGTGTCCAGTTGTACCAAATGACTCACATCAACTTCAAAGTCGAAAATATATTGGAGAATCTTTATTGTCAAGAATATGGTTATGCATTAAATATGGTCAAAGAGAACTTCTATTTTTAGCAAGTAGTTTAGATTTTGTTCCTTCTTTGATGTAATAATATCCAAAATTAAAGGATAGTAGAGAAGTTCGACTTCTCTAGCCTAGGGATGTATTTTGCTTATATATTTGATCATTTTGAACGTAAAAAAGAGGGGGTTTGACCTTCAACTGCGGAAGAAAGCTATTGTAATGTGTATCATTTTTCCTGAATATTTTATGAGTTAATGCAGAAGTACAATACTTTCATGAAGCAGAGATTCATCACAGTGATGTTCTAAGTATGCCTTTTCCTTTGTAATGCTCATTTCCATTAATGTTTATTCTCTTCCAGTATTTGACTGAGAGAGAATATGTTTGGAATTCATCTTTATCTGATGCTCCATTCATGCAGTAAATACTTGTTTATGCGTTGAGGATTTCATGTTCAAAATTCATTTGTATTTGGTGCTATGTTCATGGTGATCTATCTCCTTTCTGTTTTTCTTCTAAAGTTACATTAAGAACTCACCCTTTGTTAGGTGATCTTAGTGTAATGGGTTGTCCTTTTCTCTTTTCTGCTGCCATCCAAATACTGTTCATTTGTTGAAGAACAATACTTACTTTTCCTTTGCCTCTTGAGAGTACACCACCAACTATTGAATCAATATTTTTAAGTTTAGGATTTAACTCCATTGCCCAATGGTTTCCTTCTCTTGGTTGTATTACCAACCCTTTTGAAACAAAAACAAAACCTGTCCTATTGTAGAATCCAACCTCTGTGTGCTCATTGCTGAGTCTTTTGACTTTATCAATCTTTTATCATTGAGAGAGCCCTCTCTGGCTGTATAGATTAGAATACAATCTAAAATTGGTTTGAGGTTACCTTGGGGTTTCTTTGATACAACCCACATAAATTACCAAGTGCTAACATTTTTGGCATTGTTGTCGGGGAATGAAAGTGAAATTTTCCCTGGGAAAGAACAATAAAGATTAGATATGTTCTTTGATGGTGAAATGATATTAGACACAAGGAGGTTGTAAATCATCCACCTGGCGACTCCATTATCAGTTGTATCCAGTTGTCAGAGTATCAATGGAGACTCCATTGTCTGGAGGTTTTAAATCTTGTAGAAGGTACTAATGACTCCACTGGATTTGATGAAGAACTCAGATGCTGCTACAATTGTTTCAAGGTATGCATGTTTGGACTTTTCACATATTTATGGTTTTCCAAATCCTTTACCCAAGGATGAATATTATTTAAAGAATGGTCCAAAATTTAATGGTGAGGATTTGAGGTTGACTTTGAATAATATATCAATTTTTCGTGATTTCACTGAGCTTCTTAGAGTCAAACATGAAGATGTTTTCCTTAGACTGTTTCATGATTCATTCCAAGGAAAATGTAGAAGTTGGACTAATAGTTTACCTGGCAATTTCATAAGTTTTTTTTTTTTTTGTGTTATTTTCTTGGAAACATGGATGGAAAAGACCGAATTTGTAGCAGATTTTGTTTCTATTCCAGATTTCACGGAATGGAAATCTATGTGCACTAATGATGAAGTGGAAGAAAATTTTTCTTCACTTTTATCTTTCTTTTTAAAGTCAAGAAAATGTAGTTCTGAGTATATGATTCATTTCATAGGGACATTTGTTGGGAAACTTAAGAAATATCTAGAATCTTTAGAGATTCAAATCCAGTTCCAAGATTTCCACTATCAAAGCCTGTCTTTTGAAGACCTTTTCCAGTTTCCCTTAGTTTTTAAGAATGAGGAATGTTTTGATCATGAGTTTGCCAGTTCACAATTGAAACCATGGTCTGATTTAGACAACACATATGAATTGTACAACCATAACAATCAAATCACAAAATACCTTGATGATCAACAAACAAAATTCATCTTCTATGATCCTATAGCTGACTATATGGAGGGATGTTTCAGCTTAAATGTTCAGTCATGTTTTCACTGTGAATATCAGAGCCATTATCGGTGGTTTTTGTCATTACAGTATAGAGTTTGCGTTTGGTTTAAGAAAGATCAAGGAATCACATTATCTCAAAAACTGTTGGATTGGTTACATTGGAATTTGAAATTACTTGATTCAATAGTTGTTCTCAGCAGCTTAGTGTAAGTAAAAGTTTGAATAAGATCATCATTCTGAAAATTTTTTGCAGTAGACAGTTTTCATCTTGTAGTTTTAGTTTCAAGTTTGCATTTTTATTTCAGTTGCAAAATGAATTAGTTGCAAGTCAGATCAACATTAGTTTGCAGAATAGGTCACATAGAATGTTGAGGGTCTTTGAGGTTTAAATCCCAATAGATTAGGCACTCAGTCTACAAGTTCTTTGTTGCCTCACAGGGAGGATAACATCCCCAGTTGGAGCCAGTGGCACTGGATAATGTTTTGCAGAAAATTTGTAAATTTGGCCAAATGTGGTTTAGAAAGGTCATTTTGTTCTTGGGGCTAACTGCACTAAGTCTTGGGTTTCTTTGGGAAAATGGGTAAAATTAGAAGATGTTTTTGGCTTTTATAGCCAATTTTGGTTCTCGAGATCATATACAGGGTTGTTTTATAAATGTTATAAAAAAATATATTGGGATTGAAGGCCCAATCCTTGGAGAGACCTATCTTAACAAATGTCAAATGTGTAAAGATTATATGAATATGATGAGATCACAAGAAGTTTATGAAAGACATATCAAACAATTATAGGAGAGTTTAAACATGAACAGGGTAACCATATTTTGAGTGTTTTAATTAAAACAAAGCAATGCAGTTGAAAAAATGATAGACAATTTCTTCAGAGGAGATCAAAGACTTGAAAAATGTGGTATACATGCTGCTATTTCACACTCTCTTGGACATAATTTTGCAAAGATGTTTGATATTATTTTTGAGAATGAGAGGAGAAAAGGGTGATGATCTCTATGTAGAGCACACACTTAATTTTACATGGGCTCTGTATGGATTCCATTTTCCCTTGACTCACCTTGATAAGAGGCAACTGCTCGATAAGAAGATAATCAAACCTGGTCAATATAAAGCTATAAATGATGAAGTAATTGGTGGTGTCTGTCAACTCCCTAGAGAATCCTGAAGGATCATTGCTATTGATGATACACACATAAATTATGATCTCATGCTTCGAACTACAATGCAACTGGTTGACAATTTCTACTTACTCAACTTTACTTCACGGGAGATGTATGGGAGTGGTCCATTGGTTTTCTTGAATGCTTTGAAAATTTTCTATTATGATGATGCTATATTCACAAGAAGTTGGGAAATGATATGGAATCTTGGAGCTGGGAGAACATGGGTGTTCAGTCTCCATTTTGACACCTATATTACCCTATATTACCCTCTATCTGAGCCTATTTTACCAAGGGTATGTGCATATAATTGACTGTTTCCTCCACAAATACACTTGATGACCTTGTCCATATGCATAGAGAGGTAAATTATGATTAAGGCCTTATTTGTTTAGTTTTCTTGAGTTAATTCGATTAAATGCTTGATTATGCATGATCATAATCACTTTGACTCTTAAGCAGTTTGATCTGGTACTACAACTATGGCGTGATCTGGTACCCGTCTATTCCGATACCAAGGATCCACCTATTCCGATACCCATTCTATTCCAGTACCAGTCTTGTGCTTGATCCGATACTCATGGTCGTGATTGTGTTGATCTGGTACTAAACCCCTACCTACAAGATTAGGGTACCAACATTTCGGTACTAGATTTTCACCTCGATTTCTGGGCAACTAACGATGAATCTAAACATTTGGTGACATGGGTTTTTTCCATAGAGGCATTTTAATGCAGAAAATTGTGCCAAAATTCCTATATATCACACGTGTGGACCTCCATCTCAGGGGGAACGATTCATCCTAAATCATTGCCAATTTTCCAGAAATTCTAGGATCATGCCGAGATTCGTGGGAAATTCATTTCCTTGATTAGATAATGGTTGTACTCAACCTCCATTGATGTAAAATGGTTTTTATTTGGATTGGATTGTCTAGATCCAAATTTGTAATGTAGAAAATATATAAATTGAGTGATGGCTCTAAGCTAAAAAGAGGAATTGTTATGTTGCAGATTGGATTTATGAACATATTATCTTTGTAAAATTGATGAAGAATTGATATGATATTAAGTTCATTGACACCATGTGTTATTTAAAGTTTATTATTCTATGAGTTCCCTCTAAGCTGCCCCGTTGGCATCGAAAAGGGCCCACCGGTCCAACTTGGCAAGCTTACTGCAATTGCAACGTGGATCTAATTTCTGTAAGTATGTATGTAGAGTGATTCTGTACATATCATTTGTGAGTAGAAATGTTTGATGTAAGTAAGTTGTGAGTTACAATATAATCTAAATGTGGATGCATCAAAAGCTTTGAACAATAGTCTAGTGGTAGCTTTATAATCATTTATAATTTCTGTGTGTGAACATTTATGATTTCTGTGTGTGATCATTTATTTCTGAATTGTGTCCTTTTAATCTCATCTTTTATCTTGCAAAGTGTGGGAGTATAGGAATAGTTTGAGAGTCCATATTTCGCATTACATAAGCCAACAAATGGAACATCTCATTAAAACCTATGTTTCCTGTGTAGAAATAAAGTAACTTTTCAGAATTGCCAGGTTGAATTGAATTTCCTTTTTGATTTGAAGAGTGTGCAGAACTAGACAACTTGTAAGTTGATATTGAAGTGAGTGATTACAGGAGTAAGATCAGAATCCATCGCTCACCTTCATAAGCCAGTAAATGGATAATCTTGTTGCCTGTAAGAGAGCCTTTGGAGTGCACGCTAGCTAGAGTCTTTTCTTTGAATTTTGTTCTTTAATTTTTTCACAGTGTGTAAAACATAGATTAAGGATTGCAAAACATAGTATTTTGTTAGTGAATGTTTCTTCTTTATGCTATACTCATCAGACATAGGAAAATATCTGTTATCAACACATATAGTGCATCAACTCTATTGATTACGAATCCCGGTTGATAATTTATGTTTGGTAATATATTATGCATATAATTGCACCAAAATTTTGGCGTCGTTGCCGGGGAGTTGTAAACGGTAATAGGTAGTATTTGAATCAGATTGCTTTAATGGTTTTGGATTGGTTTTATGGATGACCTAAGGGTAGAGAGAAGATGGTAAGACGCGAGGGAAGAGCCCACACATCCACTTTGGTGGGGTTTCTCCAAAGTTAGGTTGTCCTCTCTTCTTTTAATGCAAGTGTGTTTTTTCCTTCTTTTATGAAAATTTAGTTTTATTTATGATGAGCTAACTTGTGTGAACCAATAACCTGGTGACAACAGGGTCCCAGTAACACAAGGAGTTCAAGTTTGGTGCGTTTTATTTTGCAAATAGTTTTAAAATTCAGATCTTTGATGATAAATCATTTTTGGGGTGCTGTAAGAACCCTCAAGTACTAATATGTGTTGCGAGATAGGGATCATCAACCAGCTAGAGTAATTCAAGGATGATCAAGAGATTGAAGAATGTTCCTCCAAGAACTTTCTCTCATTCTAGCAGTAGCTAGGATATCCACCTCTCAAGAAGAGCATATCTTCACAACAGTCAAGAATCTAGTTGTCTCTCCACATGAATATTTAGAAGTCCCGTCAGATTCCTCTTGTCAATTTGTTGAGGAGAATAAAGAATCATGGATAGAATTCAATGGAGAGAAACCAGTGGAACCTGATATTGAGAAGTCCTTAGAATTCCTCTCAGCAGATCCTATATGTACTCCAAAGACCAATCATCTTGAAGAGGATAATCTTCATAGCATGGTAGAGGAAGACATTCAGTGTGACTTGAACAAAGAAGAGAAATAATAATATAGTGATCCTATTGAAATATGGTTTCAATTAGTTATTAGGTCACACCAATCTTTTATTTTTCATTATTGCTTGATCTCATCATCAAAGAAGTTGGTCCTTCATACTCCGGTATGCATTAAAATTTATCTAACCCTGTTATGCACATGGCTTCACTGGAAGTATTCCTATACTTGAAGGAAATTTTCTTTTGTTCAATTAAAGTAGGATAGTAAATAAATAAATAAATGTTTCACATAAGTACAATGCAACCTATATTTCATACTTTTCATAAATGAGAATGTCAAAAGTTAACAAAGCAATCACTTTAAGATATTTTGTTCCTATAGTAGATTTCTTTCTAAAAGTTATGATAATTTTTTTTGGAATCTTATGAGAAAGGAATCTCTTCATCCTATGAATGCACACATAATACTGGAAGGGTTTCAAAAGTGGAGAAGGTATCCTTGTCAACAGAAGATAACACTTAAGGGAGTGCTTCGTGACCTATTTCTTCAAAATTCTTCTTTTTGCTTAAGTTGTTAAAAATGATGCATTCGTGCTTTATCATTACCTATCTATTTTAAGACCACTATTTCACAAGGATGATTAATTAAGTGATCTTTTTAATAGCAGGTTGAAACTGAATTTTAATTCCAAACTATTTTATTCATAACTAATAATTCAACTTTTGACATTTTCCCTAAATTTTCTATTTGTAAGCATGAATAAAAATCTAGTTTTAATTAGTTCTATTGGTTTGTTTTTAACAGATGTTCACAAACTTCTAAGAAGATTTTTTTTGCATGAGGCCATGCAAAACCTCAGGCATGGGGGAGTGGTTGCTGAGACAGTATTAGTTAGGTTTATTTTCTAATAAAATGGAAGTGGCAACAAAAGCAGTGTTTTTCCAACATGGTACTTCAACAAACTCATATGTTTCTTTCTACATCAACAATGATTGCTCCCCCAGATGGGGTGCCATGTCGAATACGCAGGCCAAGTGGAAATGTGATGGGCAGTGCCATAAATAATGGCCACCACCTCCCATCCTCTCACCATTAAAGTTGGGTGGGTTCCCGGGCAACCATGTCCAGTTGATGAGTCCCCTCAAGAAAGCGAAGGGAACGACACTCTAGAGCATTAAGCACTCAGGTTTAATGGATGCCACGGTCATAATCAGCCTCACCCTTATCAGCCGTTTGAATGGAAAAATGATGTATTTGCAAATCCAATTTGCAGGGTGTTGGAGCAGGGCCAATCTTTCTGTTGATGCCCCGGCCTTAGCTCAGCTCCTCCACATGCCAAGAGCGCACCGGAAGCCTCGCAGAGGCGTGGTGTGGTATTCCTATGACTCTCACAGGAAGAGGCAGAAGGAATTTGAGCGAGTGTTGGCCCTTGCATCTGCGCGGGAAACCAGGGAAACCAAGGAGCACGGGAGACACAAAATGCCACCCATGGCGTATGTGGAGGAGATGGCTCCAGACAAATCCATCCAGAACTGTCTAGAACACCTAATTTTCATCGTCCCAGACAATTGGAATCCCCCCACGGATTTTGGAAACGAGATTAAGCTTCCAGATCCTGGAACCTCTCATAGGCGTAAGGAAGAAGAGTAGGCAGAGTACTTCACCACTTGCTACATTCAGGAAGAAGTGTCGAGCGGAGGAGAAGAAACGACAAGCCCAACACGTGGACCACCCCCAGAGACAACAACTCAATAGTATAATCAGCTAGGAGGCCAACTTAGCAAATCCATAGCAGACACAGAGGGAACCCAAGCTCAAGAGCCAAATCCCTTCTCGACTATTCAGGAGGATTGGGAGGACCAACCTCCCTACCACGATACGAGTTATCTCGAGCTTCTCTTTGAAACTCATAGTATGGTGGATGAACAGATCTTCAGAGACATTCAAATCGGCCACCGCCTAGACATGATGTATGCAGCACACTCCAGAGAATCCCCACGACTACAGTGTCCTACCTGGGTGCAAGACTACGCGATTCCAGCAGGATGGAGAAAGAAATATGATGATGGCGACTCACCTGGTCAAAAGGTCACATGAATGTTTCTAATTTGCATTTTGTCCTAGCAGTAGATATTAGATATGTCTGTAATGAGTTTGTTAGACACTGGACTGAATGCATTCAGGTTGTCCGTCCTGGTTTCCTTCGGGCAGCACGATAGCTTGGAAAATTTTTGCTTGTTTGAAGACAGATGGCAACTTCAGGCCAGCTGTCTCGGTTTCCTCTTAGTAGGCGGGACAGTTGGAGGATGTATCAGACTTTGTAAATTTGCACTAGTAATATAAACATGATCCTCCCCTTTTTTACTTAAAAAAAAAAACAATGATTGCTAGCATTTTCTACAGCTTGATACTCAGTGTATGCCAGCCACAAGGAGAAGTCTACAAATTCTAGTTTGCAGAAAACACCAAAAACTTCTACAAAGGGAAGCCTACAAAGTTACAGACTACAGAGCACTACCCCTAGGTACCTTGTCCAAATTCCCTTTGAGTATAAGAATACTATTTTGTGATGGTCAAGTACTGGATAAAAAATATGCGTTCATCCGGTACTAAAAAAAAAATCAGCATTCATCCGGTACTGGGAAAAACTCTGTGCTCATCCGGCACTAAGAAAAAATATGCATTCATACGGTACTATGGGAGAAGGTCTGCGTTCATCTGATACTGGGAAAAAAATCTGCTTTCATCTGGTACTATAGGAGAGGCTCGATGCTCATCCGGTACTAAAGGAGAAGGCATGTGCTATTCCGATACTGGGAAAAAAGAAATATGCATTCATATGGTACTGGGAAAAACTCTGTGTTCATCTGGTACTAGGCAAGGTTTGCGTTCATCCGATACTAGGAAAAAATAAATCTGCGTTCATCCGGTACTGGGCAAAAATAAATCTGCGTTCATATGGTACTAAGGTGATCCGGTACTGGTAATGAGGTGTTGGTAGTCCTTATCCTAATTTCAAATTTTTTGCTGCTCGATTTAAATGATTCAAGTAATAGGACATATAAACTCAACATTTTTTTTGTTTTATTGAGGAATTAGACTAATTATGTATTAAACATGTGGTTAATCTCATACATCCTCCTGTCCTCAATTATTGCACGCTCCCTAACATGAACTTCTGCAGGTCCTCGTATACATCTCCTTGTATAGAAATCATTCATCATGTCACTCTGTTTCTGCCCCCTGCTCTGTTCCTGTACTGTAGAATTTTGTTCTGGTACCGCAGAATCCTGTTTTGGTACTATCTATTACGATACTGTAGAAACATGTTACCAATCTGGTACTGATGCCAAGGTGATATGATCCTTGTCCTTTGCTTAACATCATTTTCACTTCAGGTAATGGGAGGTATGAGATAATATTTTCATGTTCTTTCTATCAGGGATCATTTAAGTCTTGTGTTGAATTGTTCTTTACTATCATGTACATCTTCCTCCTATATTTCTACACTCACCCCTAAATAAATCATCCTTTCTATCCTTTAAGAATATATTTCCACATTTAGATCTATATGATAATGGGTGCACCTGTCTTATTACCTCATCATTTTGAAAAAGTGATTGCTAATTGAAATATCCATTGAAAAGTGGTGACACCATTATGTCTAATACTAACCTAGTTGATTCAACAAGTTCTTATCCAAGTTTATCTTTACAAGTTTTTCTTGGGAGGTATTGATGAAAACCTCATGTGGTGGACCGCCCTTGCAAAACCTCAATGAAATTTCATGAGAACCCTAATAGGATTAACTAGACAGACCTCTTAGTCATTATCCGAGATGTTCCATTATACATTGAGTAGCTGAGATTTAAGTTGAATATGGATGATGTCACCCTTGGGATAATTGTAAATAATTAATTATGTGCCTAATAAATCTAAAACACTCTCATACCACCTGCCTTCCTTATACCCTAATAGGATTAACTAGACAGACCTCTTAGTCATTATCCGAGATGTTCCATTATACATTGAGTAGCTGAGATTTAAGTTGAATATGGATGATGTCACCCTTGGGATAATTGTAAATAATTAATTATGTGCCTAATAAATCTAAAACACTCTCATACCACCTGCCTTCCTTATACTCTAAAATTGTCAATGAATAGTATACATCATTCTAAATCTTTTGAGTAATATAATAAAAAGGAAGTACCACGAAGTACAAGTAAACCCACCAAGGTACTGAACAGGCCTGCTAGCAGCGGAGCCATGCTTGTATGGTGGTAAGGTAAACCCGTCGGCGTACTGAACAAGCCTATTGGCAGCAGGGCTATGCCGGGTAAAGGGAGTTGAAAAACATAAAATGGCACACCTAAAACTGAACAAAAACCCTTGGGTCTCATTATGAAGCAATCATTATCAAATCAAGGCTAGGAGATGACCTTTATATCTCTCGGATGATGTTCTTAAGAACCTTCAAGTATCCACTTTAGAGTTCTATCTTTAAAATAAATAGGTTTGCATGAGAAGTGGGACCCTCAGTATATGTAATTCAACTTACCTAAGCAAGAAGAGATTCATCTATAAAAACTTGGATAAGAGACGAGTTAATCATCTTGGGATGTATTCTTTTATGTGTTCCTCTCTTCAAATGAGATCTAAACTATGCTTATATCACTTTTATTTTAAAGGTAATATAGCCAGAAGGGGCCTATTAGTCAAAGTCGTTATGAAAACTCTTGGCCACTATCCTATAATCATATTAGAGTCACATCCATCCCTTTCTCCTAATTATGATCCACAACAGATTGGATAAGACTTAATGTCAAATCACTAACAGATCTAATCTATTACTCATGACTCCACTTTTCCGTCATAACTACTTTGCCATGGGTAAGAAGTGTGAAGCATATGCCATGAAGTTTATATTGTATAGAAGGTTACTTAAAAGAGAAAGGTGAAACTTCAGGGAATGCTTGATCGAGTGAAGAGTATCATCAATTTTGAAATTTTGAAGATCATTGTTGCATGAGGACATGCAATAACTTAAACCTGGGGGAATGTTGAGTCTCCATTTTGACACCTTTATTACCCTATATTACCCTCTATCTGAGCCTATTTTACCAATGCTATGTGTATATAATTGATTGTTTCCTCCACAAATACACTTGATGACCTTGTCCATATGCATAGAGAGGTAACTTATGATTAAGGCATGATTTGTTTAGTTTTTTTGAGTTAATTCTATTAAATGCTTGATTATGTATTATCCTAATCACTTTGATGCTTAAGCAACTTGATCTGGTACTACAAATATGGTGCAATCATGTACCCAGTCTATTTTGGTACCAAGGATCCACCTATTCCAGTACCAGTCTTGCACCTGATCTGGTACTCATGGTCGTGATTGTTAATTCGGTACTAAACCCCTACCTATAAGATTTGAGTACTAGAGTTGCACCTCGATTTTCGAGAAAATAACGATGAATCTTAAAATTTTGGGAAATGGGTTTTGTCCAGAGTGGAATTTTCATGCATTCACATGTGCCATAATTTCAAAATATCACACGTGTGGACATCCAGCTCAGGGGGAATGATTCATCCTAAATCATTGCCAATTTTCCAGAAATTCTAGGATCACGCCCAGATTCGTGGGAAATGCATTTCCTTGATTAGCTAATGGTTGTACTCGACCTCCATTGATGGAAAATAGTTTTGATTTGGATTGGATTGTCTAGAGACAAATTTGTAATGTATAAAGTATATAAATTGAGTGATGGCTCTAAGCCAAAAAGAGGAATTGTTATGCTGCAGATTGGATTTCTGAACATATTATCTTTGTAAACTTACTGAAGAATTGATATGAGATTAATTTCATTGAATCCATGTGTTCTTTAAAGTTTATTATTCTATGAGTTCCCTCTAAGCTGCCCCCTTGGCATCGACAAGGGCCCACCGGTCCAACTTGGCAAGCTTACTATAATTGCAACGTGGATCTAATTTCTGTAAGTATGTCTGTAGAGTGATTCTGTACATATTAGTTATGAGTAGAAATGTTTGATGTAAGTAAGTTGTTAGTTACAATATAATCTAAGAGTGGATGCATCAAAAGATGTGAACAATAATCTAGTGGTAGCTTTGTAATCATTTATAATTTCTATGTGTGAACATTTATGATTTATGTGTGTGATCATTTATTTCTGAATTGTGTCCTTTTAATCTCATCTTTTATCTTGCAAAGTGTGGCAGTACAGGAACAGTTTGAGAGTCCATATTTCGTATTACATGAGCCAGCAAATGGAACATCTCATTAAAACCTTTGTTTCTTGTGTAGAAATAAAGTAACTTTTCAGAATTGCCAGGTTGCATTGAATTTCCTTTTTGATTTGAAGAGTGTGCAGAACTAGATAGCTTGTAAGTTGATATTGAAGTGAGTGATTACATGAGTAAGATCAGAATCCATATTTCACCTTCATGAGCCAGTAAATGGAGAATCTTGTTGCCTGTAAGAGAGCCTTTGGATTGCATGTTAGCTAGAGACTTTTCTTTGAATTTTGTTCTTTAATTTTTTCACAGTGTGTAAAACATAGATTAAGGATTGCAAAACAAAGTATTTTGTTATTGAATGTTTCTTCTTTATGCTATACTCATCAGACATAGGAACCTATATGTTATCGGCACATATAGTGCATCAACTCTACTGATTATGAATCTCGGTTGATAATTTATGTTTGGTAATATATTATGCATATATTGCACCAAAAAGGGGAACAAGTTAAACATATGAAAGGACAAAATTTAGGTTTCCAAGTGACTGAGATATAGATTTCAGGTTTTCACAATTTTTCTTTTTTGATAAATGCCATAATCTGTTTTGAGTTTTTTCTAGAAAAGCAACATTATATAGAACTTGCGTAGCAATCTCGCGCTATGCAAGTGTTGTAAGTACATAGAGGGTTAAAAGACATTGGGTAATACTCGATGGATGATACCACAATCATTTTCAGCCTCTAGCAATGTTGCAACCACCACCTAGATGAATTTTATTGAATAAGACCAGCACACTATGTAAACTCACTACGCAATTGCTGTAGGTTGCAATTACAAACGAGCTGCAACAGATCTCTACAAAAATGAGTCAAGGAGCCTTGCCAACTTTCAAATTAGTTCAAGATTTGTCTCCAACTGTACCATATGACTCACATCAGCTTCAAAGTCGAAAATATATTGGAGAATCTTTATTGTCAAGAATATGGTTATGCATTAAATATGGTCAAAGTGAACTTCTATTTTTAGCAAGTAGTTTAGAGTTTGTTCCTTCTCTGATGTAATCAGATCCAAAATTAAAGGATAGTAGTGAAGTTCATATTCTCTATCCTAGGGATGTATTTTTCTTATATATTTGATCATTTTGAATGTAAAGAAGAGGGGGTTCGACCTTCAACTGGGGAAGAAATATATTGCACTGTGTATCATTTTTCCTGAATATTTTATGAGTTAATGTAGAAGTACAATATTTTGATGAAGCAAAGATTCATCACGGTGATGTTCTAAGTATGCATTTTCCTTTGTAATGCTCATTTCCATTAATGTTTATTCTCTTCTAGTATTTGACTGAGAGTATATGTTTGGAATTCATATTTATCTGATGCTCCATTCATGTAGTAAATACTTGTTTATGTTTTAAGGATTTCATGTTCAAAATTCATCTGTATTTGGTGCTCTGTCCATGGAGATCTATCTCCTTTCTGTTTTTCTTCTAAATTTACATTAAGAACTCAACCTTTGTTAGGTGCTCTTAGTGTAATGGGTCGTCCTTTTCTCTTTTCTGTCGCCATTCAAATATTATTCATTTACAGAAGAACAATACTTACTTTACCTTTGCCTCCTGAGAGTACACCACCAACTATTGACTCAACATTTTTAAGATCAGGCTTTGACTCCATTGTCTAATGGTTTCCTTCTCTTTCTTGTCTTACCATCCCTTTTAAAACAAAAACAAAACATGTCCGATTGCAAAATATGACCTCTATTTGCTCATGGTTGAGTCTTTTGACTTTATCAATATTTTATCATTAAGAGAGCCCTGTTTGGTTGTATAGGTCAGAATATAATCTAAAGTTGGTTTGACATTACCTTGGGGTTTATTTGATACAGACCAAAGGAATTACCAAGTGCTAACATTTTTGGCACCATTGTTGGGGAACGAAAGTTAAATTTTCTCTGGGAAAGAATGAGAAAGATTATATATGTTCTCTGATGGTGAACTGAGATCAGACACAAGGAAGCTGCAAATCATCCACCCAACGACTCCATTATCAGTTGTATCGAGACGTCAGAGTATCAATGGTGACTCCACTGTCTGAAGGTTTTAAAGCTTGAAGAAGGTACTAATGACTCCACTGGATTTGATGAAGAACTCAGATGCAACTACAATTGTTTCAAGGTATGCATGTTTGGACTTTTCACAGATTTATGGTTTTCCAAATTCTTTACCCAAGGATGGATATTTTTTAAGGAATGGTCCAAAATTTAATGGTGAGGATTTGACTTTGACTTTGAAGCATATATTAAAATTTCATGATTTCACTGAGCTTCTTAGAGTTAAACATGAAGATGTTTTCCTTAGACTGTTTCATGATTCATTCCAAGGAAAATGTAGAAGTTGGGATGATAGTTTACCCGCCAAATCCATAAGATATTTTTCAGTTTTTTGGGTTATTTTCTTGGAAACATGGATGGAAAAGACTAAATTTGCAGTAAATTCTGTTTCTATTCCATATTTCACGGAATGGAAAGCTATGTGCACCGATGATGAAGTGGAAGAAATTTTTTCTTCACTTTTATCTTCCTTTTTAAAGTCAAGCAAATGTTGTTATGAGGATAGGATTCATTTCTTAGGGAAATTTGATGGGAAACTTAAGAAAGATCTAGAAGCTTTAGAGATTCAAATCCAGTCCCAAGATTTCCACTATCAAAGCCTTTCTTTTGAAGACCTTTTCCAACTACCCTTAGTTGTCAAGAATGAGGAATGCTTTGATCATGAGTTTCACAGTTCACAATTGAAACCATGGTCTGATTTAGACAACACATATGAATTGTACAACCATAACAATCAAATCACGAAATACCTTGATGATCAACAAAAAAAATTCATCTTCTATGATCCTATAACCGAATTTATGGAGGAATGTTTCAGCTTAAATGTCCAGTCATGTTTTCACTGTGAATATTAGAGCCATTATTAGTGGTTTTTGTCATTACAGTATATGGTTTTCATTTGGTTTAAGAAAGATAAAGGAATCAGATTATCTTAGTAGCTGTTGGATTGGTTACATTGGAATTTTGAAATTACTTGATTCAATAGTTGTTCTCAGCAACTTAGTGTAGGTAGCAGTTTGAATATGCTCAACATTCTGAACATTTTTTGCAGTAGATAATTTTCAGCTTGTCGTTTTAGTTTGAAGTTTGCATTTTGATTTTAGTTGCATAATGAATTAGTTGCAGGTCAGATCAACATCAATTTGTAGAATAGGTCACAGAGAAGGTTGCAGGCCTCTGAGGTTTAAAGCCCAATATATTAGGCACTTGGTCTATGGGTTCTTTGTTGCCTCACAGGGAGGACAACATCCCTAGTTGGAGCTAGTGTTGGCACTGGATAATTTTTTGCAGAAAATTTGTAAATTTGGCCAAATGTGGTTTTGAAAGGTCATTTTGTTCTTGGGGCTAACTGCATGAAGTCTTGGGTTTCTTTGGGAAAATGGGTAAAATTAGAAGATTTTTTGGCTTTTATAGGCAATTTTGGTTCTTGGGATCATATGTAGGGTTGTTTTATAAATGTTATTAAAAGTTTTATTGGGCCCGAAGGCCCAATCTCTAATTATTCGAGCCAACTTCATGAGCTTTCGAGCTAGGCACCTAACCAACAACCAACACACAAGTCAACAGAAAATATCAACACATAAGGCGCTAAGGGGAGAGCCCATAAGGGACTTAGCAATTGTTCAACGCGTCAAGAGATGTTGAACTCCCCAACATATATAAAAATGGTAAAAGCATTCTCTCTTAGCAATATGGGTTATTACACACCACTTATTAAATCTATCACCAAATGTTTGAGGTTTCAAGAGCACCCAGGTGTTCGCCAATAGAGGAAAAATAATTATGACAAGATCAATTTCCCAATTGTTAGCTGATGAAAGGTGGTAGATTCTATGCCAAAGTGCTTTAGTGCTGAATGTGGCGAGGTCACATTCTTTAGGTTATGGAATGCCCACAACACAAAAATATGCATTGATGATCCAAGTTCCCATCCAGTATAAAATTAAACATCAGGAGAACACGCAAGTGAAAATGAGAGGCAGATGTTCAGTCGCTCGAGTGCCAAAGTGTCAAGATAAATGATCAACGCCAAGTGCTCTGTACACACTGAGTTTTTGAAGAGAATATATTTTTGAAGCTTCCTTTATTCTGATGGAGCCTACAAATCATTATTACCATGCCATAAATCATTTTCTTTTGCAATGGGTCTTCTGGATTGAATTCCTTTGAGAATTCTTGGATATATCACCGGAAATTTGTTCTTAAAGTTCTATTGAGTTTTTATATTTCATCTCTTGCAGACTTCCAAACTAAGAAGGAAGTTAAAAAATTAAAACTTACACAATACTTGGTTGAGCATGCATGCTTTCTTTAAATGGCACATATCTCATTGATGTAACTTCTTCCCATGGCATATTTTCGAGCTTGTTGATTCTTCTCTTGTTATAGGTTTCATAACCAATGGAAGTCAACACTTCCTGGCATTGGTCATTTGACAGTCCTTGGAGAGACCTATCTTCACAAATGTCAAATGTGTAAAGATTATATGCATATGATGAGATCACAACAAGTTTATGAAAGGCATTTCAACACAATTATAGGAGAGTTTAAACATGAACAGGGTAACTAGATTTTTAGTGTTTTAATTAAAACAGAGCAATGCAACTAAAAAAGGATAGACAATTTCTTCAGAGGTGATTAAAGACTTGACAAACGTGGTATACATGGTGCTATTTCACACTGTCTTGGATAGAATTTTGCAGAGATGTTTGATATTATTTTTGAGAATGAGAGGAGAAAAGGGTGATGATCTCTATGTAGAGCACACACTTAATTTGACAGGGGATCTATATGGATTCCAATTTCCCTTAACTCACCTTGATAAAAGGAAACTGCTCGATAAGAATATAATCAAATCTGTTCAATATAAAGCTATAAATGATGAAGTAACTAATGGTGTCTGTCAACTCACTAGAGAATCCTCGAGGATCATTGATATTGATGATACACATAGAAATTATGACCTCATAATTTGAACTACAATGCAATCGGTTGGCAACTTATACTTATTCAAGTCTACTTCATGGGAGATGTATGGGAGTGGTCCATTGGTTTTCTTGAATGCTTTGAAATTTGTCTGTTATGATGATGCTATATTCATAAGAAATTGGGAAATGATATGAAATATTGCAGCTGGGAGAATAGGGGAACAAGTTGAACACCCGAGAGAAAAAAATTCAGGTTTCCAGGTGGATGAGATGTATATTTCAGGTTTTCATAGTTTTACATTTTTGATAAACACCATAATCTATTTTGATTTTTTTCTGGAAAAGCAGCATTGTACAGAACCTGCGTAGCGATCTCACGCTATGAAAGCGTTGTAAGTACACATAGGGTTAAAGGACATAGGGTAATACTTGATGGATGCTACAACAATCATTTTCATGTTCCAACAATGTTGCAACCACCACCTAAATGAACTATATTGAAGAAGACTAGCACGCTGTGTAAACTCGCTACACAACTGTTGTAGGTTGTAGTTACACAATGAGCTGCAGCAGATCGCTACAGAAATGAGTCAAGGATCCTTTCTAGTGTTCAAATCAGTCCAATATTCATCTCCAGCTGTACCAGATGACTCTTATCAACTTCAAATTCGAAAATATATTGGAGAATATTTATCGTCAAGAATATGGTTATGCATTAAATATGGTCAAAGAAAACTTCTATTTTTAGCAAGTAGTTTAGAGTTTGTTCCTTCTTTGATGTAATCAGATCCAAAATTAAAAGATAGTAGTGAAGTTTGACTTCTCTAGCTTAGGGATGTATTTTTCTTATATATTTAATCATTTTGAATGTAAAAAAGAGGGGGTTCAACCTTCAGCTGTGAAAAAAATCTATTGTATTATGTATCATTTTTCTTGAATATTTTATGAGTTAATGCATAAGTACATTACTTTCATGAAGAAGAGATTCATCACGGTGATGTTCTAAGTATGTCTTTTCCTTTGTAATGCTCATTTCCATTAATGTTTATTCTCTTCTAGTATTTGACTGAGAGTATATGTTTGGAATTCATCTTTATTTGTTGCTCCATTCATGTAGTAGATACTTGTTTATGTGTTAAGGATTTCATGTTCAGAATTCATCTGTATTTGGTGCTCTATCCACCCAACACAACACAATGCAGACACACATTTTCACAGCGCCCTCCACATTTCATGGAACCACCGTTGGCAATCATGATTTGGAAATTGTTGACAACATGGATGTAGCAATGAGTTTCTTAGGCAATGTGGCGATGAATAAAATTATGGGTGCTGCCACTATCAACCAGAATGATGACCTTCCAATGCTTAATGTAACCGATTAACTTGAGGGTTTGGGGAGTGGAGAAGCCAGTGAGAGCATTGAGGGAAATGACGGGTTCGACTTTGGGAGGGTCTGAGGGAGGGATTATGTTAGTGATTTCAGGTGACTCATACACAAGGGGAGTTTCAACATCCTCTTCTGAAATATCCTCAGAGATGGCCATAAACAAATTTTGTTCCTTACACTTGTGGCCTGGGAAATATTTCTCATCACAATTATAACAAATCCCTTTGAGTTGGCATTCAGCCATTTCAGCCCTGGTCAATTTTTGGATCTTTAATGGGGCAGAGGGAGTAGTGGGATTTACGAGTTTAGGGCGAGGGATAAAGGAGGCTTTTCTGTTTTGAGAGGATACAACCTGTTGTGCTTCTTTAGCTCTTTTAGTAGCCTCCACCCAAGTCGAGGGTTGAGCCATGAGGACTTGGGCCTGAATCTCCTCCTTGAGGCCACTGATAAAACACTCTCAAAAGAAAGCATCAGTCATGCCCTTTGTTCGAAAAGCTAGGCACTCAAAGGAAGCTATGAAGTCTTCTACTGTTCCTGATTGTTTCAACTTTGTCAAATGACCCAAATGGTTGGTGTCTGTGTCAAAGCATTCATAAAGCTTAGTCACAAATTAGGTCCAAGCAATATACCCTTGACGAGAAGTTTTTCTCCATTACCACCATTGCCAACGTTTTTGATCTAGATGGAGAACACCATACTGGAGTTTCACCAAGTCATCTGTAATGCCGTATAAAGAGAAATAATGTTCCATTTGGGTTACCCAACTAGTGGGGTCCGAGCCATCAAATTTGGTCACATCCACCCGTGGAAGGTGTATGTCACGTTGAAAGTGATGGGAATGAAAGGTATGGGAATGCGAGGAATTTTCACCTTCAGTCTTTGGAGGTGCTTTAGAGAAATGGTCATCTGTAGGGATCTTCAGTTTGGTGCAGAGTGATGCAAAGATAGATTCAAGTTGGGTGGTTAGTTCTTGTTTGACTTCCTCCATTGAGGATTGCATGGTTGTATTTATGGTAGCATTGATGGACGAATCGATGGAGGCAACAGTAGCACTGAGTTGTTTCACTTCTTTTTGGGTTT
>JZKD02S1674748.1:110426-133535 GCA_000966675.3 Picea glauca
TCCCTAGATCCCACTGGAAACTAGAACAAAAAAGAAAAGAATGCACACTTCGCCTTAAACTTCATCATCATACAAACTAGTTTAATGAGTGACAAAAGACATACCTTTTAAATGATGTTTGTCCTCGCTAGTGTCGTATTTGTAGCTCCTTCCTCGAGTTTTCATAATAGTAAGCCTATCTAAGAATAAAAAACCAACAAAGAATGGGAACACATATCTATATATTCTAATGAAGCCTGTGTATATGATCAAGGAATTATACAATAGAAGACGAGATGCTTATATAGGGAAGAAATGCATTACTGTATTAATTTAATAGAATGTGGAGAATACAACCCATGCCTTGATGTTTTTAAGGTCCCCTTTCGATGTCTCTCTGCTTCACATACACACCTTTGATGCAATGCCTTGAATGAAGAAGATCCACAATCTGACTTGAAGAACTAAGGCAAAGCTCTCAAGCATAATCTGAAGTAGAACTCTCCATACAATTCTTAGCCTATTCAAACTTAGCCTTTTCCATGAGATATCCCTCCTTATATAGTGTTAAAGAGAGATGGATGAGGACATTAGGATGATCCCACCAAATCAGAGAATCGAGTAAGATCCAAACCGATCGGAGGCCACCTCATCTTCTACAAGATCCCCTTCTAGAACATTCATGAAATTTGACTTTTCCCATGCTTTAAGCATCATCACACCCTATGCACAAGAAACATGCTACGACGTCACAGTCCAGGTATAGTGCAGAGTGTGATGATTAGGCATCGTCACATCCCATGCATATAGCAGGGTGCAACGACCTTCCTTCATATGGTTTTTGGCAGAGGAAAGCAAATCACTTTTCTCATGGAGAAAGTCTCTTTTAATATTTTTTAGGGAACATGAACACATGTTGTCAAGTGATTACTGAGGTGACCAAAATAATGTGTAATAGAATGCCACCCAAAGTATGAAGCTGGAACTCATGACAGTTGAAATACTTTGTAGAATGTGTGTTTCAAAAACAAGGAGTGCATCGATCAGGAACCTGCAAACAAACAAGCATCTGCATAATATCGTACCAATTCTGAGGTAGGCATTCCCATGCTCAGACTACAAGTGACTCTAATCATAAGTGTCAAGTGAGTCATGGCCACTAAACATACACTGTGGATCCATGTCATCATGATTCGACATAGCCACCAGGAATACACTTTGGATCTATGCTCTAAAATAATTCATATTCGGACATAGCCACGAGACATACAAAGTGGATCTATGTGTCAATAAAAATAATGAATACTCCATCGCAACCTGGACCAAAGTGATAAGATCTAGGGTCTTCATTTATATCGTCTCTAAGTACGAATCTAGCCATGTGATTAAAGGTGTTGAATTCGAACATGGTAGAAACCACTTGATTACTGGTCATTAATGAAAACCGTTAACAAGTGCAAGGGAAATCACCATTGATGTCAATGACTCCCAAGGTACCCTAGTACAATCCAACAAATGTGAATAAATGAGTTGAAGCCAAACACTCGATGGAATCTTCCAATCATGGGTCAATGATGTGAACCTACTATTGAAAGCGAAGAAACCTGCCATTGAGGCATGCAGGCTCTAAGGTAATGAATGATTTCTAAGTCTTGTTCCCAGATAATGTATTGAATTCGATAGGAAAAGACTCGTCATGGGAGGGCCTTGATGCATCCCCCATCAATGACATGAAATACATAACAGATTTGAGGTAGATCAAAGTATGAGGTGATTCAAAACTGACACGGGGAAGGTCGACATGGTAGAAAATTTATAAATGCAGATGGTCGACTTGATAGAAGGCTTGTTTAGGTTGGACTTCTCTTGAGCATATGAACGACATGACAATAGTCTTGGAAGAATTGACTCAAGGAGGACCCAACATATGAACTTGGGTATGGTCAAACGAGAGACAAATGGATTTCCCAATTTGGAAACAATGAATAAGGGGGGTGTCATGTTCAAGAGCGACTATTACTGCCACTAACACAAATACAGAGACACATTTCTTTCCCAATTTTCCCCCACCATTTCTAGCAAGTACCTATTTATTTTTACGCAAGCTTGAGGAGGATAACATATGCTTGTATATGTAAGCTCATCTTTTGGATGAGTCCCTCGGAGTATATTTAACGAACCCTAAGAAGGAGTGGTTCGATCCCATATGGGTCTTTCGATGTTTGTTTAATGAGTCCAAGGAAAGAAAACTCAGGGGCTTTTCAATTTTAGAGAGTCTGAAAAATACTTGAAGAGAACTCCATCAGATCTTTTTTCGTAAATTAATATGACGAGACCGAAAAAGTGATAACCTACTGCTCATCAGTTGTTTTCTTCAAATACTTTTACGAGCGTGAAAAGAACAAGTTCGCTCAGCCATATTTTCATGTTTAGGGAGCGTGAAAAGAGATTAAAGGATACTCTATAGGTTTCGTTTCTCGTGTCACCATTATGAGTTCGAAAAAATGACAAAAGACTACTCGATTACATTCTCATGGTTTCACAAGCGTGAGAAAGAATTAAGACTTGCTCGGAGTTTTTCCTGAAAAACCCTAAAAGGATCTATACATGTGACAAATATATAAAAAAAACCAAAAAAGAACATCCGTATTCCAACGTCTCACCTCTAGACTTTTTCAATCTGTAAAAATCAACCACTTGTAAAGTTGTTAGGACTTTAGGGTTTGGATAAAGCATAAAAATAATATAATATATAAATGAAAAGTAATAAAAGTCAATAAAATAGGTAAAAATCCACATTTCACTATTTCATTTGTAACTTCACCCAAATATTGCTCCAAATCCCTTTTTCACCTCGATTTTCAACTATTGATTGAGGAGTGCACGGCGGATCATTTCACGAATCATCTCCGCTAAAGAGGTAATCTCCTTCTCCTTCATCTTTTCATGGATTCAAAATTGATTTTCATTGGTTAAAAATGTGTTTTTGGGTCAATTTGTAGGGGTTACCCATGCGTTGAGGTCGTCACAGGTGCCCTATATCGGGGACTGCGATGATCTAGGATTATCGCAGGCGACCCTATAGCTAGGGTGTGACGATGCCACACTATTCAAATGCGCAGGCCTACGACGTCCGCAACCCAAAATTGAAAAAGATGAACCCAACAAGAAAAAACTCCCAGGAAAGAAATGTGTGTTTCTAAACTCATCTTATGGTTCCTTGGCAGGTTTTCCTTGATTAAGATGTTGGAGTGGCTCGAACAAGAGCACGAAGAAGAAGATTACTTCATTGGGAATGAACCAGGAACAATTATGGCCCTCCGACAGTGTGGGTTACTAAAATTCTTCAAGATTCAGGGCATGAGGGCCCAATTGAGACTACTTGAGTAGTTGGTTCACATGTGGGATGTGAACGAGTAGGCATTTCATGTGGGTGCCCACACACTCACTATAGATATCGAGGATATCTATTTCCTGACAGGACTATATCGTCTTGGTTCACGGGTGACACTTACAGGTAGCAGGGGTGGCGGTGAGCTTATGAACTACTACGTCTGCCATCATTGTGTGTCGGGTACCATGAAACATAGTGGTAAGGTTGCTATCAGGGATGTCTGAGATTTGCCTTTGCAGAATATTCTCTATACTATTACTCGCATAGAAGGGAGTGGAGCTCCCCACATGGCTCTGCAGAGCCATTTTCAGTATGGATTGGAGTGTATGGAGCCCCGAGTCTTCAACTGGTGCAAAGGGGTCCTAAAAAGCATGAAGAAACAACTTACCAAGTGCAGAAGTGGTGGGTTAAAACAATTTGGATATGGGTCTATTTTGGTATCCTTCTTCCTGGAGAGGGTCCCTATCATATGCTTGCAGGTGGAGTGGGGTATACCCGCTCCACATGATCCAAGGATGAAGAGGTGGGTAGATCTCATGGCTCGACATGGAGGCAGTCACATTGTTATGTATGACGATGTCTTCTTCCAGCGGCTGAGGACTCAATTGCTCATGGTTGAAGATTATGCGTATGTCAGGCTAGATTTTCGTGGAGATCCGGACCTAGCTCTTCCCGAAGGTTCCCAGTGGGGGGACTTAGGTAAGAAGGAAATTTTGTTTATATAATGTTTTTGTTATTTTTAATGATATGAAATGTTTTTTGTGTTTTTTATCCGATGAATAATTGAATTCTCTTCGATAATGCATATGTGTGACCTTATCGTCCTCTAGGTTCATCCCCTATCCATAGGCGAGGGGAGAGAGGTGTCATATCAGGAGTAGTTGTTGTCGATTTAAAGACCATAGAACAAAACCTGGAGGGACTCACCATGAACGTCCCTGATGCCACAATAGATGATATTCCTAGGCATTACCAACGCCACATAGTGGGTGTATCTTCATCCATTGGTCGATTGCTCCATAGAGTAGCACGAGCAGTCGCTTGTTATAGAGAGCATCATCCTTGATTCTTTGTTGTATATGAAGCCATGTGCTTCACATTTTTTATATTTTGGTCTTCGGACAAAAAAACGTTTTGTAAACTTTTATCGTTATTAATATGAGGCTCCTCTCGGCTTACTTGTTTTATGTACAAAGTGTGATTGGATTTTATAAATGTCTCAAATGTCTGTCTAACACATAATTAGCCAATGCATCTGTTAATGTGTTTAGACATCTAGGAATGTGTTGATATTCAATGTAATCAAAATGACGTTCCAAGAGGTGAATTTGTAGATATTCCCTTAACAAAGTAGGACTCCGGATGAAATAAACATTACTCAACTGTAGTACTACTAACTGTGAGTCGAGTCGTACAATAAGATGGCGGATTCCAAGTGAAACAACATCAGTTAACAACTCGATGACTGCACTGTATTCCATGATATTGTTGGTTGCACGACCAAGGAAAACACCATGTAGACTAATTAATTCTTTTGTAGGTGCATAGATTGCCCAAGCAACATATGCTAAGTTTTGAGTACTGCGAATAGTTCCATCAACGAAGCCAATGTAGGGTAGAGAATACATCGACATCTAGAAACCAATAATAATGCAAGGTAAGCAGTCAAAAGGTGGAACCAAAAACGAAAAATCACACAAGAGTATGATACACTAAAAATACACAACACTCATGCATAAATGATTTAAGCATAGTACTTCTTCAAGTAAAGCCCATTTCAGGGTTCACTCAAAGGGATTCCATCATAATCTACCAGCTCATAATCCCCTTTCTCCAACACTCATTTTACAATATATGGACCCCGCCACATGGGCTTGAATTTACCAGCCCCTAGTAAATCATGATCTTGCTCGTTTCGAAGAACTAGATCACCTTCATAAAAAACATGTGGTTTGACATGATTGTCATATTGAGCTTTGACATGTTTTTTCTGAGTTTCAATAAATAAGGTGGCATCATGATGGGTTTCATATAATTGCATTAAATACAAAATACATTCCTCTTCAGCTAAGTTGTTAGGGAGAATTTCGACGGCCAGTTTCAAAGATGGGATTTCACATTCAATCGAAAAAATTGCTTCGATACCATATACTAATTGGAAAGGTGTGAATCTCGTGGTAGAATTAACAGATGTCTAATAGGCCCATAATGTTGAGAACAACATTGTGTGCCAATTTGACTTGTGAATTCCTACCATCCGTCGAAGCATAGTAGTGAGAAATTTGTTAATTGCTTCAACCTAGCCATTGGCCTGCGGATAATAGGGGGTTAGTTTTCATGGCAAAGACCCAACTTATCAGTAAGTTCAGACATCATGAAATTATGAAAATGACTATCATGATCAGTAATGATAGCTTGAGGGACACCAAAACTAGTAGTGATATGATTGAATATGAATAACACTGCAGTTTTCCCGGTATTATCAAATGTAGGTATTGCATCGGCCCATTTAGTGAAATAATCCATAGCTACAATAATGTATCCATGCCCCTCGGCCAACTGGGGATTACATGTCATGAAGTCAATGCCCCATTTAGCGAATGGACCAACGGAAACTACAGGGTAAAGAGGAGCAGGGTGATATTGTATTTTATTGTTGTAGGTTTGACAAGCATGCCATTTCTGGATAGTAGTAATGCAATCCTTAAACAAAGAAGGTCAGAAATAACCAGATCGTAAGATATTTTGGGCAGTGGCATACCCAGACATATGACCGCCACATGCTCCAGAGTGATAGTCATTCAAATCTTTCTCAGCTTCATCGTAAGTGAGACATCGTCAAAATATGGAATCAATACCACGACGGTAAAGGGTATCACCAAGGATGATGTATTGATGATCTTGATACTGTATACGAAGACAATATGTACTAGAAAGATCAAGCCAGAAAGTTTGGGTTTGGAGATAGATGATGATATTTCCATACTATATGTCATCAGAATTGATAAGAAAGAGGGATTCGTCAGGTAAGGAATCCTCTGCCACATTTTCTGTCTTAGTCGAGGGAAGGTCACATATCAATTCGGAAAAAACTAGAGACTTCTTTGACTTGGCGCGTTCAAACTCCAAATAAAAATCTTGGAGAATAACTATCCATTTAGAGTACTTGCCCCCCAGTAATTGTCGAGTAAGGATATGTTGCATGGGCTTGCAATCGGAAATGATTGTGGTTCTGCGTAATAGGATGTAGTGACAAAATCGTTGAACAACTTGAACATCTGCCAAGGCCAATTTCTCCACATGTAAATATCTGGTTTCAATAGTCATGAGACTCCAACTCAAATAGTATATAACATGTTCATTGTGTGAATCATCCTCTTGGACCAAAACCATAGCAATGGTAGAGTCCAAAGCAACGAAGTATAGGAAATAATCTCAGCTATAGTCAGGTGGAAACAACAGTGGTGTACAGGTTAAAGTGAGATTCAAAGCCTCAAAATATTTGTTTGTAGTATCGTCCCATACAAAATCGTAACCTTTCTTGAGAAGTCGAGTAAATCCTTTCATTAATTCAGCGTAATTGGGAATGAATCAACGCAAAAATTTTGCCTTCCCTTGCAAACTTTGGAGCTAGCGTAGCGTGGAAGGAGGAGGTAGATTAAGAATAGCCTCAAACTTCATGGGGTCTACCCGAATCCCATGTATAGACACGATAAAACCAAGAATTCGGCCCAATTCCACACAAAAAACACATTTTTGTGGATTCAAACGTATGCGATAATAACGACAACATAGGAAAATGGCCCGTAAATGTGTCAGGTGATCTTGACGATGCATGTAATGCGCTCGTATATCATCTAGATAGGGTTGTACAGTGTGCTTAATGTCATGAAAATATTAAGACATAGAGCGATGAAAAGTCGCACCAGCATTTTTTAGACCAAAAGGTAGTTTCCGGTACCCAAAGGTTCCCCAAGGGAAAATCAAAGCAGTATTATGTTGATCTACTGGTAAAATATTGATTTGATTATAGATGGAGAAATTGTCCATCAAGGAGAATATTTCACTCCCAACACAGTCATGAACGATATGGTCAATGAAAGGGGTTGGATAATTGTCTTTGGTACAAGCTTTATTTATATCCCTATAATCTACACAAACACGGATCGTGCCTTGTTTCTTGTTTACCGGAACAAGATTGGACACACAATTGGTCAAATCCATGGGATAGACAAAGCCAACTTTAAGAAGTTTTTCAACTTCAAGCTTAATAACAACATATTTACATGGATGTACTAGGTGAAGTCTCTGCTGAACGGGTTTAGCGTTCAGATAAGTCTTAATCTCATGCACAACAATATCAGGATCAATACCTGGAATTTCTTCATAACTCCAGGCAAAAATGTCACAAAATTCTTGAAAAAGGGATTTATAAGTGTGGACCTCATCAGTAGAACATGAAGCACCGATATGAAAATTTTCCACGACCCCGGGTTTAATCGATATGTCAAGAGGAATGGTAGGTGAAATGTTACTCAAGTTCCCTTCATACAAAACATCGTTTGTTGACTCAGGAACAGAAGAAATAACAACAATGGTAGATGGAGTCGAAATCTATTGGTAACTCTCTATGGTCTCTTGTTTGAGGAAGAGAATAGAACAATGATTCCCATCGTCCCATGGAGTATCTTCCATAGAGATGACCGACATGATCATCTCATCAATAGGAAAGATCACGTGAAACGAATCAGGAGATGTATCACAGAGAGAAGGAGGAGAGGGAGTTGTCGATTGAATAGCTTGACAAGATGATTCCACTGGACTTAAAGGCATCAGGTTGTCGTAATGGAGATAATCACCAGATTTAGGTACTATCCACAGGTCATAAGATTCAGGGGTTTCACAAACATAGGTTGAGATCATGTTAATCAAGGCGACAAAAGGAGGAGGAATATCGGGTGGTGGAATAGGAAAAGTACCCATCAAGGTTGAATCTTTTAAAAGATCCACATCGACATTATCATAACCGGGAGGTGTTTTCAAGATAAAAGGTATGTTGCTAGTACATGAATCAGAATTAAAGAAGGCCATTTGGTCAACAGTAACGACCTTTCCTTGGTGTGGGAAATGTAACACACAAAAAAGAGTAGACACAACTGCGTGCATGGAATCAATCCAACTACGGCCGAGTAGAAGGTTATAATCAAGAGATGCATCAAAGACCTCAACCTCGACATTGACCGCCTTACCTTCTAACGTAATAGACAACGAAGGAAGAACACCATAAGGTTTAAAACCCGTACCATTAAAATATTTAAGAGTATTGTGTGACTCGTTAAGGGAGGGAGAGCCAATAGCTTACCAACAAGTAATGAACATAATGCAAGTCGAGGCTCCTTCATTAATAACGGTTCGACATATATTCTTATTTTCCACAACAACTTGGATCTAGAATGCTAATTGAGGAGGAATCCTTGGAATATGATATTCCAAGTAAAAGATTATTAAATTAGTATCAGTAGGATCAATTCCACCAATAGCCTTTAACAACTCCTTCTATTGTGTAGGAAAACTTTGAAGGACTTCGAGAGATGACATCGCAGAGGGTGCTTGCACAAGGTCTTCTATAATACTGTAGTTTTGGGCAGCATGTACATGAGGATGAAATGAAGAATTTTGAACAACGCCCTTGGGAGGAGGACGAAGAACTATATCTAGGCTCGATCATTCGAGATGAAGAGGACCATTTGGAGGTGAAGTTGGGGGAGGAGGTTGAACCAACGAAGGTGGTAAATCATCAACTTTCTCTTTCGATGGAGAATAATCTTTGGCTTGATTTGCGACTGCAACTTCGTTCTTCTTGGAGTCACTAGTACACATCATCACATAAGATGAGGTAGAGGGAGAGGGTTGGTCATGAATGACCAATTGGGCCTACTGCTAAGAAGGAAATGGTTGTGATAAGATGACGGGTGTAGAAGGCTTCCCGATCCCTTGCAAAAACTTAGAAACTTCAGCGCATCATTGTTGGCCCTTGACCAAGTTTTGGGGAACACTTGGTCATATTTTACCATTTTTGGGACTTTGACGGCCTGTCGAAGAGGAAGCACAAGGCGAAGTGGATATCGTGGAAGTTAGGCCCACTTTGGGTCTTTTTTGGGTTTTTGGGGATAATGTAATGGGATTGGGATTTCGTCCCGTGGGTTTACCCATGCTTAGGCCCACTTTTGTAATGTATAAATAGAAGTCTAGGCTATGTAAGAAGGGACTCTTAAGTGAAGATAGTAGTGGCTTAGTGCTAAGATCCGATCTATGTGATGAACTTGCAGAGCTAAGTGCAAGTGTTGTAAGTGTTGAGTGCATGGATTGTAAGAAGGATTTGTGCTTAGAGCCACTCGGGGAAGGAGGATCTAGCGAGTTGCACAGATCTCCTGTCCTATGTAGAGTAGGGTTTTGAGGCTCTGTGCTTGTAACCGATTAGCTGGCGATAATAAATAAGAAGATTTGGTGGACGTATCCCCAGGGAGAGGGTGAACCACATAAATCTGTGTGTTATGCTTTGTGCTTTACTTAATGTGTTTTCCTTCTCTTGCTAAGTGTTGTGATATATTTAGATAGATTTACTTATGCTTTGTGCTTATTAGATGTGTATGAATGCTAGACTTGATGTATATGAATATGAAAAGTGCTTGATCTACTAGATCTGGTCTGTCTTGTTGTTTCTAAGTGTTGAATTACCTTATATCTAAATAAATACTGTGATGCTCTGTGATATCTACGAAGTAAGGTAAGGATATAATATTGGTGAATAACTATTGCTAAGTACTCAGTAAGTGATATAATCATAGATTTGTGTCCCAACTAAGGTTGCAGACACCTAAGTCTTGCAACCACCCTTGCCTCTACCTTGGGTGAGACTTCATCTGCTTCGCAGGTGTTGCCGAAAGGGCCAGTAGTTAAGGATTTGTTGGTGCGCTCTTGAGCGTTGAACCCTGGGTCTACCCCTGTGCAAACAAATGGTTCCATTGCTAGGACCTAAAACTATGATTGTTGGGAACTGAGAAAGAAGAATCTTGTGCAAAGAAGCTCTGTGCGTAGATCTATCACTCTGGTGCGCAGTACTCTACTTGACCTGTGAAGCTTTGTGCTAAAGAAAAGAAGCCAAATTTGAAGAAAAGAGGTAAGATCTGTAAGCTTTGTACTTTGAGAAAGGTAAAAGTGGAAATTTTTGTTTAAAGAAGTAAGATTTGTAAAGCTTTGTGCTCTGATAAAGGTAAGAATAGTGAAAAGATTTAGATCTGGAAGCTTTGTGCTTTGTAGAAAAAGGATAAGTGAATTTTTTTTCTGAAGTATGAATCTAGGTATGTTTGATAAATTCTGTCCTAGCTTGAAAACTAGGGCATTGTTAGATGAAATAAGGTTTGATATGAATAGATCTGATAAGAATAATGAAAGATATGTTATACCTATGCATATAAATAATGTTTGGACTAACAAGTGGATGTCGGATCCTAGAAATAAATTTTTGTAGGCTAGTCATTATGATCCTAGCATGCAGTACACGAAAGGATGGGGATCATTTAAAAGAAAGAGAGGATTAAATCTTTGTTACAGTTGCAGAAGACCGAGACATATTGCTAAGGAATGCCCTGGGAGAAAACCTAGTTGCCTCTATTGTAAGGCTATGGACCATGAAGTACTGGATTTCCCTAGAATGATTGCTAAACTTGAAAAGATGAATATGGAACAAGCAAACCCTGAGGGAGATCAAGAGACTAAGATTATAGGAGAACCCCAGAAAGAATCAGAGATTGTACTACTAGAAATGAAAGAAACCTTGAATGAACATGAAGATGCCAGTTTATCAGAGATCTTCAAAGAGAAGGAGAAAATCGAAGTAATAATAGGAGACTTCGACATTGACTGTGCTCTGGATGAGGAAACATAGGTGAATATTATGACAGAAAGCACTTGGGAAACCCTAGGAAGACCTGCTATGGTTCCTTCACTAGGAGGAATAGGGTTGTTTAAAGGAAAAATGGTAACCCTATGTGGAAGGGTTACCTAGATAACTATGAGTGCCCATGGAGCTTCTACAGAGGAAGAATTCGAAGTTATTAAGTTTTTTGAGGACAGTGCCCCATTTCCATCTTTGTTAGGCAAGAACTGGATTGACAAAGAGCAGGTCCGAAGAAAAGAAGAAGATAAATCCCTAGATCATAAAAGGAAAGACCTAATGGAATTTATGACTAGAAGGATAGCACACTTAATTAGAGAACAGGAGAACCGATCGAAGTTATTTGACACCAGGCACTTGGATGTCGAAGTTGTAAGAGCATTAGAGGAACCACAGGATATTGAAATACCTAATCCAGATCTTGAAGGAGTATTACCCTTGGATCTTAAGGAAGAATCTCAGCAGTGCGAAGTGACAATGTCGAAAGAAGATAAGAATCATAATGAAAAAAGGATGATCGAGATGAAGCTCACTGGGAAGAAGGCTAGAAAGCTAAGTAAGAAGAGAGCCAATATAGAAAATTTACAGAATATTTCGGAGGAAACCTTGCAGAAAGAAAAATCGCAGGAATTGAGCTTCACCTAGATATTAGAACAATGACTTATGGCACTTCGCCGTGGCGAAGTGATATAGCCATTGGAGGGTATTATAACCGTTCGAACAAAACTCGAATGGGTAGAAAGACATTGATGGCTCATTACCATACCATTAGATCGCACCATAACAGACATAACAAGAGTTAATGAAGCCCCGTATCCATTGCAAATGATCCGTTACAGAGTTACTTACTTATTCCGTCGCGCCATGCCCATAAGACACTTTTGCTAATTGTGAATTAGAGCCCGCAGACTACATGAATTGTGAATAGTGATCACTTCACTCTTAATCTCTACCCTATTACAGTGCCTACGTTCCTTTGAGAACACGATATATTGATCTCGAGCGTATATGTCTGACGAGTTTAGCGCAACTGAAGAATATATGAGAGAGGTACTCGCTAGCCTCAGAGTTGAAAGAGTCATGTCAGAGAGAGGATTGTCTACAGGATTACAAGCACCATCGAAAAGAGGAGTGCAAGCCTCCCCATCAACTTCTCAAGACGGAACATCCCGAGACGGCACAGAAAGGAGAACCAAACATAAAGATGATATAGCTAACACGAAGTCGGTCCCATCCATCCTACCTTCTTTCATACCACCTTTGAGCAGTGCGATCAATAGAGACAATGTGCCTAGAGACTTTGAATACACTCTAGTCATTGGATACCTACCAGAAGGAGTATGCACCTACTGCACAGATCAAGACAAGATTGCAGCATTGAATTTTTGTGACTTCAACCTGGGGGATCATAAAGTTTATAGCATGCTCACCCCGTAAAAGTACCTAACGAGAACCAAAGGAAAGAATTCAAATATCGTCCCTTAGCAATGGACGATGAACCTCGCGGAGTCCACCTTGCTCAATGTTATGAAGATATCGCACTTCGACAGAGACCAGGAGGTGAATTCTTGTGTAAAGTTGTTGCTAGTAAGTTACCATGGAGGATACTTATGGTTAAACCGTCACATAACCGTGGCGTTGATCAATCGAATCACCGGGCTTAGCATGCAGGGCCCCGATCCCCATGATTACATCCTAGAAAGACCATGGATGACACTCTCTCTCAGAAGATCAAAGAAGCTTATGGCAATGTTGAGAAGGGCACGCGAGGCTACAAGGTATCTTCTATTGAAAGTGGCACAATGCGCCTCGCCTATCAACTGATCGTAGGGAAGTTGGTACGCAAGAATCGACCCATGCAAGTATCTGGATTTGTAGTCAACCTCACAGGGAAGTGAACAGAGGGACTATAGATGAACTGGGTGAAGTACCTGGTGAATAAACTAAAGATTGACTGCAGAGAAGCCTAGGATTAAGGGCATGAATTCCATTTTAGTTGGCTCTTAATACTAATCGCTTTTTTTGCATGGGAGATACCGGAAGGTGCAACCTTCCTAGACATCGACCCCTTTGAGCCACTGTCCATGAAGTTCAGTACACTTTGGTACTCAAATGACATGAGCAAGCAATGATAGTCAAATGTCGTCTTCCACACGTACTATAACTAGTTGAAAGTAGCCATAGGAGGTGAACCTCGCATAACCCCAAACACTTTACAAATGTTCCGACCTCTGATGAAGTTTAGCACGGACCTCCATTTCATATATATTACAAATTGCACTGATGAAAACAAAGAGAAAATTCAATCATATTATACACTGACAAAAGAAGACCTAGAAGAAATCACCAAGGAATGGTCGACGGACCTCCTTGTTTCAGCAAATCTTGCGGATATCTCAGACATTGACAGCCTAGAAACTACGCAGGATACACCTGGGCCCAACAAGACAAAGAAGATGAAGAAGGCTGAGGAAGTCCAGGATGTAGACAACAGATCTCTAAGGATGACTTCCATAACACCAGATCAAGGAGGTGATGGTGAAGACTTAGAAGAAGTCGAATAGAGACCAAGAGACGAAGTAGAAATTATAAAGAAGAGGAAGGGTTCACCTCCGAAATCTCCCTCCCGAAAGAAATTGAAAGCACCCATAACTAAGCTGCAGGCCACGCTCAATCCAAATGACTTTAGCTTCCTCATCGCATATCTTAATGAAACTATAGAGGGGATAGTAGAAAAGCGGGAAGTTAAGAAGTAGACAATGTACAAAAGGATAGAAATTGAGCTCCAAGGAGTGCAACGAGCACTCCGGTCTAACTGTGCAATATCCACTGCACCCCTACTAGAAGGAATAATAGAAGTAGGAGATGAACCAGTTTAACTCCATCAAATTGTTGATTCAGTCGAAGATAGACTTCGAAGTGCAGAAGAGAAAGTAGAACAAGCCACCTAGGCTTTAACACAAGTACAGGGAGTACTTGTCAACCAGCACAACTCTACAGAAAAAGATAATATTTCTCTCCAAGCTAAGTTCGAGGAAGAAAAATCGCAGCTACAACAAGGAAAAGAACAGTTGCTTGCGGAGAAACTGGAAGTAAAGGAAGGAGTCAAAAGATCACTTTGCTCTGTGACAGTCATTGAAGTAAAGACTAAAGAACAAGTCCCATAGCAAGTGGCAAAGTTGGAAGAAGTCATCCAGAAGCTCCAGCAGTGCATCACAGATTTGGAGCTTCGCACAGTACCTGAGACCCCGCAGGGGACCAAAGACAAACGAGAAGAAACTGCCCGTAGCACTGTTGATAGATTAAAATCTCTTGCCTTGGAATGCAAGCAGCTGAGTAATAGGAGCACCCAGACTTATGAGAATCTGGTAGAGAACCCAGAATTGAATAAATTGGAGTCATAGCTCCAGGAGGCTAAGTTCGAAGCCGAAAAGCTACTGGTGCAGTTGAAGGCCCTATCACCCGTAGAAAGAATGAAGCAATCACACGAGTAGCGCACTACCCAACAAAAGATCCATACGATCCAGAGTAAGGTGATGGAAGTCACCCAATGACTTCAACGTGTGCAGGATAAGGCATGTCAACTATTTACAGAGGTTGAGAGCCAAGGAACAGAACTGGAGCAGGTCGTGAATTAAATAGCACAATGCCTAGAAGCACTGGTGAGTGATGCACTAATCCAAAAATTCGTTGAGCAAGAGGCAGTTGCAATGCAGCAGGTTGAAGCATCTCGAGGCATTCGAGGCAGAATTGATTAGACCTGAGTGAATCGAGATGAGTCACAGGTGAGTGTTAGGGGATTGTTGGCCCTTGACCAAGTTTTGGAGAACACTTGGTCATTTTTGACTATTTTTGGGACTTCGATAGCTTGTCGAAGAGGAAGCACAAGGCGAAGCAAAGATCTTGGAAGCTAGGCCCACTTTGGGTCCTTTTTGGGTTTTTGGGGATAATGTAATGGGATTGGGATGTCGGCCCGTGAGTTTACGCACACTTAGGCCCACTTTTGTAATGTATAAATAAAAGTCTAGGCTATGTAATAAGGGACTCTTAAGCAAAGATAGTAGTGGATTAGTTCTAAGAGCCGATCTATGTGATGAACTTGCAGAGCTAAGTGCAAGTGTTGTAAGTGATAAGTGCACGGATTGTAAGAAGTCTTTGTGCTTAGAGCCACTCGGGGAAGGAGGATATAGCGAGCTGCGCAGATCTCATGTCCTATGAGGAGTAGGGATTTGAGGCTCTGTGATTGTAACCAATTGGTCGGCGATAATAAAGAAGAAGAGTTGGTGGACATAGCCCCAGGGAGGGGGTGAACCACGTAAATTTGTGTGTTATGCTTTGTGCTTTACTTAATGTGTTTTCCTTCTCTTGCTAAGTGTTGTGATATATTTAGATAGATTTACTTATGCTTTGTTCTTATTAGATGTGTATGAATGCTAGACCTGATGTATATGAATATGCTAAGTGCTTGTTCTACCAGATATGGTCTGTCTTGTTGTTGCTAAGTGTTGAATTACCTTAGATCTAAATAAATATTGCAATGCTCTGTGATATTTGTGAAGTAAGTTAAGGATATAATATTGGTGAATAAATGTTGCTAAGTACTCTGTAAGTGATACAATCACATATCTATGTCCCAGCTAAGGTTGCATACACCTGAGTCTTACAACCACCCCTGCCTATACCTCGGGTGAGACTTCATCTACTTCATAGGTGTTGCCAAAATGGCTGGTAGTTAGGGCTTTGTTGGTGTGCTCTTGAGCGTTGAACCCTAGTTTTGCCCCTATGCCAACAGTTGTGGACAATATTTTGTAATGTCCCTTTCAAAATAGGAGCTCCAGAGAGGAGGCTTAATGATCTAAACCACCCCGTTAGACTATAGCTAGGGCCTGAAAAGGGGTAAACAGGGCTACTAGAGGTCACGCCAGTCAAACATGTTATGTTCGGAAAGTGACATTGAGATAAAAAGGGTTCGAAGTGCATATGAGCTAAAAATAGAATAGATGAGCTAAAATTAGAAGTCAATAGTGAATTAGGGTTTTGGGAAGCTATAAGAGAAGGGTCAGCGACCTAATTCAGGATATGCAGATTATGACTTGTCATTAAGGAGGGAGGCACATCTCAGGAGAGATAGTTTAGTTGATTCCATGAGGAAGACACCAATTGGTTGATTTTGGTGTTGAGAGACACACCCTAGTCATCGGGAAGATCACACAGGTCTTCCATCATTCTTCAACAGCAGTTACGTAGGGTCCAGCAGCAAGGGCGCGCTTATTCAGGGTGAGGGTGCATCTTTTGAGGAGGTTCATTGAATTGACTCGCCCCATATAGGGAGAGTTCAGAGATTCCCCTCTGACCCATTTCGAGAGGAAGGAAAGGTGCATCTGTTGCCTGGTTCCTCGTCCGATTCCAATGGTGGAATCACTAGGGCGCAGTTTTCCAGATAGAAAGGGTCATGTTTCCCCAGAGGGATCCATCCAGGGTCCAGACCCACCAGCAGAGGAGTTGATCAGTCACCAGGACTGAGAGCTAGAGTAGGGCACACCATTTGTGGACAGTTCCAGGCCATTCTGAGAGGTATAGCCACCAGGGAAAACTTGTTGGGATTCCAGCAGTTACCGTGCGAGTTTCCATAGTTCCAGCTCATCCAATTAGCCCGTAGTGCTAATCTATTATCGAGCATTATCATTTTGTTTGCTTTGTATTCCAGCTAAGATCCGTTTTGTCATCGATCTAGCCAAGCAATTCATTTTATTTAGCTGCATTCAACATTTGTACTCCAAGGAGATTTCACAATATAAACTTGTAGTCTTTTGTCGCCATTATTATTTGAATGCTCTTTTATCTGTTGTAAACAATTAATCCTACACACATATTAACAGTGTTTCCTAGACTAGCCAAGTCAGAAACATTATAGTGGTATCAGATCTTTAGTCCTGCCAGCCTGTGACTAAAGACGATGAGTGTAGCAGAAGACCCAGATGGTCATGAGCACGAAGAGGACGAATATGTCACTTATGAAAGGTGTAGGGAAAGAGGGTTGAGGCCTGACTTTCCTCTTTTCCATCCCGGCTTAGAGGAAGAGGAAGAGGTGCACATGGAAGCAGAGAGAAGGGCAGAGTGTGAGGCTGAGCACGAGGAAGAAAGGATGTTAGGAGATAGATATGAGTGACTAGAGGGCAGTGGTAAGGCCCCTATGGAGCCAGAGGAAACCTTCATGAAGGTTTTCAATGATATAGTAGCTAGTCAGCGGGCCATGACTCAATCCTTGGCATAGGTGGCTGATAGATTGGCTATAGTGGGCACCCCAGACACACAAGCCCCACATGCAACACAGAGGAACTCAGGGGAAGGCACTAGACCCCAGTCTCCTACTCACGCATATACCCTGTCGAGTAGGATTCCCAGACCTTTGTTTTCCAGTTTCCAGAGAGAGCCCCCAGTAGAAGCACAACTACCGATAACACAAAGGCCTCCCACTCATGCAGAGGACATTGTAGAGTATAGGAGGGAGTATGCAACATTAGGATGTGACTTCCATCAGGACATGACCCTAGTTGAGTATTGTGGGCTCAGACTCAGGAACTGCCCCAGAGAGCCACCGAGAGGAGGACCACAATAGCATGGGCATACCATTGATTTCATCCGAAAAGTTGGTAAACTCACCATACCTTCTTTCGACGGATCATCCAAATGCACCGCCAGATCTTGGGTACATAAGCTAGACACATACTACAAGGTCAACCATATGACCGAGACAAAGGCCATCAGTTTCGCTACCTTACACTTGGAGCATGAGGCACATGAGTGGTGGCACCATGGATTGGTGACATTGGGTCATAGCTACATCACCTCCTATAGGGAGTTCACATAAAGACTCATGAACAGGTTTGACAGGAGGGATCCCAAGATCCACTTCAGGGATCTAGCCTAGTTGAGACAAACTGGTACAACAGAGGCATTCATCATGGAGTTTCAGTAGGTAGTCGTGGAAGTGACAGATATATCAAAGCCCAAACTGATCATGATATTCACAGAGGGGCTCATAGAGCCTTTGAGAGGATGGGTGAAGGCATATAGGTCGACTACCTTACAGGATGCCATCCTACGTACTCGAGATTTGGCAGACCCAGTGCCCAAGACTAAACTCTTTTCCAAACCCTTCATACCCCAGAAGGATTGAGACAGGAAACCATTCCAGAGATAATGGAGGGGCAAGGAGAAGGTGGATGATGAGATGAGGCGAGAGCTTATGAGGAAGAAGCTTTGCTTCAACTGTAGAGACCCTTGGGTCCCAGGCCACAGGTGCATGGGCAAGGGAGAGATTCATTATATTGAGGTGGAAACAGACAGTGTGGACAGTGAGTAGGAGGAGTATGATAGTGGATCCACTAGCACAGAGGAGGAGTTAGCACAAGCAGAGGAGAAGCCTCCCTATAGACCACCAACACCAGCAGAAGCCCACCCTCTGGTAGGTCCACAACCGCCTCAGCGGGACAATAGATGAAAACCAACAAAGGGAGGAGTCATAGTGACCCTTTCTGGTGTTCCAAGGTATGATACCCTATGGATCAGAGGGACTATTAAGGGGCAACAAGAAATTTCTCTGATATATGGTGGGGCCACCCACAACTTCATTGACGCTTCACTAGTATCGAGACAAGTACTTTAGATAGAAGAGTTTGAGGGGTTTGATGTTGTAGTAGCAGATGGCCACACAGTGGAATGTCTAGATAGAGTTCCAGACTTGGAGATAAAGTTAGGCAACTACATAGTGAGAGACACATTTTTTGTAGTTGACCTATTTGACACATATGTGGTGCTGGGAGTTCAATGGATGATTACCTTGGGAAAAATCACCACTAATTACCAAACCTTGGAGATGGGGTTCAAAGACTGTGACATGAAGAAGGTTGTTCTGAGAGGCATGTCAATAGAAGAACCCAGGACCGTTTCATCCAAAAGGATGGAAAGGATCTTCAAACATGGGGAGGTAGCATACGTCGCAGAGTGCTTGATCACTACGCAGAAGGAATTAGAGGGCCAACAACAATATCATATAGAGATCAAAAATTTGTTGGAACAACATCAGCAGGTTTTTGGGTCGATTCCACCAGGGAGACCACCTGACAGGGGGTTTGAGAACACCATTGATTTGGAGGAGGGGGACAAATCTATGATCACACCCCCCTATCGTCATCCTAGGAGGTTCAAGGTCAAGATAGATAAGGAAATCAAGGAATTGCTAGGAATGGGATAGATCAGGCCGAGCAACACCCCATTCGCCTCTTCAGTTGTCTTATTTCTGAAGAAGGATGGCACCATGAGGATGTGCATTGATTACCGGGCCTTGAACAAGAATATCATCAAGAACCAGTATCCTACCCTGCGCATCGATGAATTAATGGATGAACTACATGGGGCAGTTTTCTTCTCAAATATTGATCTATGCTCTGGGTATCATCATATCAGAATCCGAGAGAAGGACATAGAGAAGATGACATTTCGATGCAACTTTGGACATTTTGAGTTCCTGGTTATGCCATTTGGGCTAACCAATGCACCTGCCACATTCTAGTCTTGCATGAACCACATATTCAGAGACCAGTTGAGGAAATCCATCCTGGTTTTCTTCAACAACATCTTGGTCTACAACAAGACATGGCAGGAGAACATGAGGCACCTGGATGAGGTATTGAGCATCATGGAGGTGTAGTCATTATATGCCAAAGAATCCAAGTGTGAGTTTGGTATGATAGAGATACTTTACTTGGGCCATATCATCAGTGCACACGGGGTACAGGTGCACCAAGAGAAGATCAGGGCCATTATGGATTAGCCAACGCCCAGGAACGTGACAAAGTTGAGGAGTTTCTTTGGGCTGTGCATCTATTACAGGCAGTTCGTTCCCGGTTTTTCTCATCTTGGAGCACCGCTAACTGATCTTACCAAGCATGGGGATTTCATCTGGATCGAGGAGTCACAAAAATCCTTCGATCACATGAATGAAGTCATGGGCACTTGTCCAATGTTGGCATTACCATATTTCACCTTGCCATTTTTTCTAGAGTGTGACACATCAAGTGAGGGTATCGGGGTTGTTTTGATGCATGAAGGACACCCCATTGTATTCGAGAGTGTTTGATCCGATGGACAAGGATTCCAGTAGAGGACACTACTTGGGAGAGTGAGCAGGTGTTGCAACACCCTGGATTGGTATTGCTTGAGGACAAGCAATTTCAAGAAGGGAGGACTGTAATGTCCCTTTCCAAATAGGAGCTCCAGAGAGGAGGCTTAGTAGTCTAAACCACCCCGTTAGACTATAGCCAGGGCTTGAAAAGGGGTAAACATGGCTACTAGAGTTCACGCCGGTCAAAGGTGTTATGTTCGGAAAGTGACATTGAGCTAAAAAGGGTTAGAAGCGCGTATGAGATAAAAATAGAAGAGACGAGCTAAAATTAGAAGTCAACAATGAATTAGGGTTTTGGGAAGCTATAAGAGAAGGGTCAGCGACCTAATTCGAGATATGCAGATTATGAATTGTCATTAAGGATTGAGGCACATCTTAGGAAAGATAGTTTAGTGGATTCCAGGAGGAATACACCAGTTGGATGATTTTGGTGTTAGACACACCCTAGTCACCGAGAAGATCACATAGGTTTTCCATCATTCTTTAGCATCAGTTACGTAGGGTCCAATAACAATGTTAAGAACCAAAAACTAAATACAAAATCACCACAACATATATGCAAGAACAATATGCAAAATCTCCTTTATTACTATCAAACCCTTGAGGTAGGGAAACACCATACAATGGATCCTATTATGGAAGAGATCCTCTCCTGTTCACTTGCCTCTTCGAGGGGGCATCCTCCTATTGAGATACCACTCCAAATACAATAATTCTTTTCATGTCCCATTACATTGTTTGAAGCCCTTTATATAGTGCTACCATCACCTAAGAACATTCTAGAGGAGGAGTCTTCTAGAAGTAGAACCTTCTAAGAAGTCTTCTTACATTTATTATATCTAACTACTCATTTATTATATCTAACTACCATAGTGGGCCTTATTTAATAATATAGTGGACCTAGTACACCTTACATTGAATGAACTCCACTATTATCACTATGGGCCCTCTGGTCCCCCCCACTACCTCTCTAGCTACCTTACATTCCATCCCCCTTATGAAAGCGTTTTCCTCAACGCTTGATGTACAACCATATACCAGGGTCCCATGGATAAGTGAGGACCATAGTACTGAAGTAGACTAGAAAACCAGGGTCCCATTGAGAAATGGAAGCCACCATGCTGAAGTAGTCCAACCGTCATTGTAAACCAGGGTCCCATGTCCAATTGCTCATGTGAACCCCACATGGAAGATATCGACACCCAATAACCAACTGAAAATGATGCTTTCAATACTGACACCTATCATGTGGATCCAAATAAGAATACTCATCCACATAGTGGGAGATGATCCTAGATGAATATGGAAGGAACAATACCATTGTAGAATATGTTGGTTGGACACTGGTAACTAGCTCCTGATGTGGGACATTGATGTTCTCTACAGAAGGTGGAGTAGAGTCATCAAATAAAATATGGAAGCAGTTGTCACCCCATAAATGACAACTATCCATGTACCAATCATCACAATCGATCTCAAAATCATGCCAAGAATACATTTCTTAATTATATTCATCCCTGAGGTCCGCCATAAGAAATCTCTCCCGCATGTTATCCAATGAATCTTGAATACTACGAAAACTATCATTGAGGCCATCTACAAAGCCATCCAATTTGTCATTTAATGTGTCAAACAATTGGGATTTGAATGGTTCAAGAATTTATTTTAGGGTTTGAGAGGAAATAGCCATATGAGCACCCTATGAACTCTTCGGTGCCACAACCTTCATGAAAAAACCCAAAAAATAGAACAATAACTTACTGCAGAAAATCACGGCATTTTTCGGAAAACCCTAAAAAACTGTTGAATTTAAAATGCTCATAACTTCACTTCCGAGACTCTGTTTCGGTTGATGTTTTTTTTGAAATTAGGTTAAATTGTGAGAGGAAATCAGATCTGTAATTTGTTTGGGCAAATTAGTCCTCCAACTACTACAAAAATAAAAAAATTCGCACCGCCGTCCCCGGAAAAAATCCTGAAAATTTGCAGATTTTAGAACTTCAATATCTTGACTTCCTGGACTCCATTTCGGATGGTTTTGTTTTTTAAATTGGGTGTTTTTGTAAGAGGAAATCAGATCTACAACCTTTATCTACAAATTTTGCATAGAAATATACTGAAAACTTCGAGAATGTCGTGGCCCTCTTTTTTCTTCTCCAAAAAAAAATCTACAAAAATAAAACTATTTGCCCACAATGTCTGCCAGGGAAAGTGCTCTGATACCACTTGTTAAGAACCAAAAACTGAATACAAAAGCACCACAACAGATATACAAGAACAATATGCAAAATCTCCTTTATTACTGTCAAACCCTTGAGGTAGGGCAACACTATACAATGGATCCTATTATGGAAGAGATCCTCTCCTGTTCACTTGCCTCTTCGAGGGGGCATCCTCCTATTGAGCTACAGCTCCAAATACAAAAATTATTTTCATGTCCCATTACATTGTTTGAACCCCTTTATATAGTGCTACCGTCACCTAAGAACATTCTAGAGGAGGAGTCTTCTAGAAGTAGAACCTTCTAAGAAGTCCTCTTACATTTATTATATCTAACTACCATAGTGGGCCTTATTTAATAATATAGTGGAC
>JZKD02S1674748.1:133585-155680 GCA_000966675.3 Picea glauca
ATAGTGGGCCTTATTTAATAATATAGTGGACCTAGTCCACCTTAAATTGAATGGCCTCCACTATTATCACTATGGGCCCTCTGGGCCCCCCCACTACCTCTCTAGCTACCTTACAAGCAAGGGCACGCTTATTCAGGGTGAGAGCATAGCTTCTGAGGAGGTTCAGTGAATTGACTCGCCCCATATGGGGAGAGTTCATAAATTCCCCTTCGACCCATTTTGAGAGGAAGGCAAGGCGCATATGTTGCCTGGTTCCTCATTCGATTCTGACGGTGGAATCACTAGGGCACATTTTTCCAGAGAGAAAGGGTTGTGTTTTCCCAAGGGGATCCATCCGGGGTCCAGACCCTCCAGTAGAGGGGCCAATCAATCACCAGGACTGAGAGCTAGAGCAGGGAACACCATTTGTGGATAGTTCCAGGCCATTCTGAGAGGTATAGCCACCAGGGTGAACTTTCCAGGCTTCCAGCAGTTACCATGCGAGCTTCCATAGTTCCAACTCATCCATTGAGCCTATGGTGCACATCTATTATCAAGCATTATCATTTTTTTTTCTTTGTATTCCGGCTAAGATCCCTTTTGTCATCGATCTAGCGGAGCGATTCATTTTTATTTAGCCAGATTCGATATTTGTACTCCAAGGAGATTTCATAATATAAACTTGCAATCTTTTGTTGCCATTATTATTTGAATGCTCATTTATCTGTTGTAAACAATTAATCATACACACATATTAACATTGTTTCCTAGACTAGCCAAGTTAGGAACATTACATCTTTCGTGTAATGGTCATCACCACAAATAAGGCAAGGGTAACAAGGTTTACATTTGTCCTTATCATCAACAGGTTGTGCTTTGGGTTTCTCAGATTGTTGATTAGTATTTTTTTCCTCCTTATCCTAACTCTTCCCTTTCTTTTTATTTTTATTTTTACTGATAGGCGTAGATTGAACCAAATTAACTTCAGAAGTTTTACTAGGAGAAGGAGTAGGAGAAGGAGTATTTTGTACATTAGAAGTGGTAGACTTGGGATTGGTATGACCAACTTGTGTAGATTGGGTCTCATCGTGAAAGGTTCCAATCATGCCATCAACAGCATGAGAAGCTACTGGAGGTGTTGGGGTAGGATTCGTAGAAGGACGAGGAGAATCAGGGATCAAATCGTATAGTGTGCCCGTTTGCGAATAAATGAGATCTAAATATTGAGCACGACTAATCGCCTGCTCTTCAGTGACGACACCACCCATGGAAACATCACAAGATATAGGCCTAATGAGTGATTTGGTAAACCACTCAGCCAATAGTTGATCAGGAAGGGGAACTTTGATTAAGTGTCTTCTCCTCCTCCACTCATGGATATGATCAGAAATGTGAGTGGAAGAATATTGTTTAAAAGAACTCAAAATTTCGGTTCCTGTCTCATATTGAATTGGCAATTGGTAATGTGTTAAGAAAGACATGGCTAGGGTATTAAATTCATTAAATAAACCTTGTGGTAACTCAATATACCATTTGGCTGCCGAACCCGTGAGAGTTCGTTGGAAAATTCATAATCTTATAGAGTCATCCATCAATGAGTTGGATGAACACCAAAGATGGAAAGTCATGATGTGATTATTTGGGTCTTCTCCTTATCGGTCATCAAACTTAGGAATGTCAGACGACAATTTGGCTAGTTTTGTCCCTTGACCAAGTTTTGGGAGATACTTGGTCATGTTTGACCATTTTTGGGACTTCGACAGCCTGTCGAAGAAGGAGCGCAAGATGAAGAAAAAATTGTGGAACCTCGGCCCACTTTTGGGTCTTTTTTTGGTTTATCGGATAGTGTAATGGGAATGGGATGTCGTCTCATGGGTTTAACCATGTTTAGGCCTATTTTGTATGTATAAATAGATATCTAGGCAATGTAAGAAATGTCGATGGCTTAGTGCTAGTCAGTTTTAAGTTGCTAAGTGCAAGAAAGGATTGTAATTGCTTGGTGCATATTGTGAGACTTGTTGAGCTAAGAGAAAGTCATTGTGAGAGACCCTGTGCTTAGATCTACTTGGGGAAGGAGGATCTAGCGAGCTGTGCAGATCTCCTATCCTAGGCGGAGTAGGATTTTGGTGGCTCTATGCCTGTAACTGATTAAAGAATCTAATAAAGAAGAAGAGTTGGTGGACGTAGCCCCAAGGTGGGGGTGAACCACGTAAATACTGTGTTGTGCTTCTTTGTGCTTTGTCTTAATGTGTTTATGTCGTCTTTTGCTAAGTGATTTGAGATGATTAGATAGATCTACTTATGCTTAGTTCTAATAATGTGTAGACTGTTAGACCTGATATATATGAATATTCTCAGTGCTTGATCTACCAGATTTGATCTATTTTTCCGATGCTAAGTGCTTGAATACATTAGATCTAAGTGAATTCTGCAATGCTCTATGATGTCTGCAAAGTAGAATAGTGGTTGAATATTAATGAACTGTCGATGCTAAGTGCTCTGTCAAGTGTTGTAATCACAGATCTATGTCCCATCTAAGGTTGCAAACAATTGAGTCTTGCAACCACCACTGCCTCTACCTCGGGTGAGAATTCATCTGATTTGAAGGTGTTGTCGAAAGGGCTGGTAGTTAGGGATTTGTTGGTGCACCCTTTTGCGTTGAACCCTGGGTCTGCCCCTGTGCCAAAAAATGGTTCCGTGTCTGGGACTTGAAACTGTGATTGCTGGGAACCAAAGGGAAAGAAGCTTTGTGCAAAGATCCATCCTGAAACTGTGAAAGCTCTATGCCTGGATCTATCACTCTGGTGCACATTACTCTACTTAGTTTGAGAAGCTATGTGCTGAAGAAAAGAAGTTTGATCGGAAGAAAAGAGGCCATATATGAAGAAAAGAGGTAAGATTTGTAAGCTTTGTGCTCTGATAAAGGTAATAATAGTGAAAAGTTTTAGATCTGGAAGCTTTGTGCTCTATAGAAGTAAGATTAGTGGAAAATTTTGTTTCAAAGTATGGATCTAGGTATGCTTGATAGATTTTGTCCTAGCTTGAAAACTAGGGTATTAGAAAATGAAAGAAGGTTTGATATGAATAGATATGATAAAAATAGTGAAAGATATGTTATACCTATGCATAGAAAGAATGTTTGGACTAATAAATGGATGCAGGATCCTAGAAATAATTTTTGCAGGTTAGCTACCATGATCCTGGTGTGTAGCATCAGAAAGGTTGGGGATAATTTAAAAGAAGAGAGGATTAACCCTCTGTTATAGTTGCAGAAAACCTGGACATCTTGCTAAGGAATGCCCAAAGAGAAGACCTATTTGTCTTTGCTGCAAAGCTATGGAGCATGAAGTATTGGATTGCCCTAGAATGATTGCTAAGCTTGAAGGAATGAATCTGAATCAAGAAAACCCTAAGGCAGATCCAGAAATAGCAGAACCTCAGAAAGAATCAAATATTGTGTTATTAAAATTGAACAAAACCCTGAATGATCACAAAAACATCAGTTTATCAGATATTTTCAAAGAACAAGAGAAAATAAAAGTAAGAATAGGAGACTTCGACATTGACTATACTATGGATGAGGAAAAATAGGTGAATATTATGACATAAAGCACTTGGGAAACCCTAGGAAAGCCTGCTATGATTCCTTCACTGGGGGGAATAGGATTATTCAGAGGAAATATGATAACCCTATGTGGGAAGCTCGCTCGGATACCTATGAGTGTCAATGGAACTTCGACAGAATAAGATTTTGAAATTATTAAGTTTATTGAGAACATGCCCCATTTCCATATTTGTTAGGCAAGACCTGGATTGAAAAAGACCAGATCCGAAAGGAGGAAGAAGAAGTTCTAGAACATAAAAAGCAAGGTCTAATGGATTTTATGACTAGAAGGATCGCACACTTGATTGCAGAACAAGAGAACAGATCGAAGGTATTTAACACCAGGGACTTGGATGTCGAAGTTGTAAGCACACTAGAAGAACCACTGAAGATTGAAGTACCTATTCTAGATGAAAAAGAAGGGTTACCCTTGAATCTTAGGAAAGGATCTCAACCACATGAAGTGATTATGTCCAAAGAAGATAAAAATCAGAATGGGAACAAAAATCCAGAAATTCAGATTATAGGGAAGAAGGATAGGAAGCTCATGAAGAAGAAGGCAAAGTTAGAAAAATTACAAAAGGTTCCAGAGGGAACTCCGCAGAAGGAAAATTTGCAGAATTTGAACTTCGTCGGGATATCATAACATTGACACATGGAACTTCGCCATGGTGAAGCAATACATCCATTGGGGGATGATATATTCGTTCGACTGCTGCTCTGAATGGCTTGAAATGCACTTATGGTTCACCACCAGATCGTTGGACCGTGCCATAACGGATAGAACAAGAGTTAATGAGGCCTCATACCCGTTGCAAGCAAACCATTGCCGAATTACCTATTTATCCCGTCACGCCATGCATGAAGAACACTTTTTCTAATCGAGAGTTTTAACCCGTAGACTAAGTGAATTGTATATAGTGAGCATTGCCTTGCTGTCATATAATTCATTATAGCACCTGAGTTAGTCGTGAACCCGATATCGTTGATCCTGAGCACGTATGTTTGACGAGCTCACTAGAGTTGAAGAATCAGTGATAGAAGTTCTCCTCGACTTGATGACTGAAAGAGTCATGATAGAGAGAGGATTGTCTACAGGAGTACAAGAATCATCGACGAGAGGAGTGCAAGCCTCCTCGTCGACTACTCGAGCTAGACCATCTTGGCTAGCCGAAAAAAAGTGATCTAAGAATAGAGACGATCTCATGAATAATAATTTGATCCTGATCATATTAACTACCTACCTACCACCTCTGAGTGGTGTAGTAAATAGAGATAGTGTACCCGGATATTTTGACTACACTTTGGTCACTGCATACCTCCCGAAGGGGATATGTGTAGTTCGCGCAGACCAAGATAAGATTTCATCTTTGAAGTTTAGTGACTTCAACCTTCGTGACATGAAGGTGTACAACATGCTCGCTCCATATAAATACCTGACGAAGACGAAGGGCAAGAACCCGAAGATTGTCCCTCAGCAGTGGACTATGGACCTAGTGCAGTCCACCCTGCTCAATGTCATGAAGATTCCTCACTTTGGACGACACCAGGAAGTCAATGCCTGTGTCAAGTTGCTGCTGTCGAGCTACCATGGCAGCTACTTATGGTTAAACCACCACATCACAGTCGATCCGACAATGATCCATAAGATCACAGGGTTGAGTATGCAGGGCCCTGACCCACATGACTTTTACCTTGGAAAAAACACAGACCGAGCCCTAGCGCAGAAGATCAAAGAGACTTATGGCGATGTCGAGAAGGGAACGTGAGGCTACAAGGTATCTTCTATTCAGAATGGTGCAGTGTGCCTTGCCTATCAATTGATTGCAGGAAAGTTAGTTCGCAAGAATAAGCCCACCCAAGTCACTGGTTTTGTAGTCGACCTCGCAGGGAAGTGCATGGAAGGCCTACAAATGAACTGGGTGAAGTACCTAGCAAATCAATTGGAACTTGACTACAGAGAAGCACAAGACCAAGGTTACGAGTTCCATTATAGTTGGTGGTTGATCCTGATCACATTCGTCGCATGGGAGATGCCGGAAGGTGCAACCATCCCAGATATCAAACCTTTTGAACCTTTTGTTGCAAAGTTTAGTACACTCTGGTACTCAACTAATATGAATAAGAAATGGCAATCAAATGTCATGTTCCATACCTACTACAATCAGCTATTCATTTCAAGCCTCTTATGACCTTGAATACTCTCTATAGGTTCAGGCCTTTGATGAAATTCAGTGCGGACCTCCATTTCATCTATGTCATAGTGCGCGCTGATGAGCATAAGAAATAGTTGCAATCTTACTACAAGCTGACGGAGGAAGACTTAGAGGAGATCACCAAAGAATGGTCATTGAACCTCCTTGTTCCAGTAGACCCTGCAGAGATGTCCAATGTCGATAGTCCAGAAACTTTGCAGTATATACCCGGACTGAGTATGGCACAAAAGATCAGCGAAGTATAGGATTTAAATAGTACATCTGTCAGGATTGCTTCCATCACACCAAAGCAAGGAGGTGATGGCAAAGAGATAGATGGAATAGAATATGAACAAAATAAATGCGAGGTTACACCACCTAGAGATGAGGAGGACCCCTTGAAGAAAAGGAAGGGCTCCCCTTTGAAACCCTCCTCCCGAAAGAAAATAAAAGCAACCAAGACCAAATTCCAGACTACACTTACCACAGATGACTTCAACTTCATCATAAAATCCATGAACGATGCTTCATTAGAGATAACAGAGAAGCAAGAAGCAAAGAAAGAGGAGGTGTACACTCAAATTAAAGATGATCTCCAAGGGGTGCAGTAGGCACTACAGTCCAGTCGCGCAGTCTCCACTGTGCCACTACCAGTAGGAACACCAGAAGTGGGAGATGAGCCAACTCAACTCCACCGAATTGTTGATACAGGCGAAGCCTGCCTTTGATGAGCATAGGAAGAAATAGCGCAAGCCACCCAAGCTTTAGCACAAGCACATTGAGACCTTGTATAAAAACTCAGTTATGTAGAAAGAGAGAATCTTAGTCTACAAACGAAGTGGGATGAAGAAATAACACAGCTACAACAAAGAAAGGAATAGTTTCTTGCAGAGCAACTCAAAGTTAAGGAAATGGTCAATAGAGCACTTCACTTTGTGACAGTCGTAGAGATAAAATCCAAAGAGAGAGTCGCAAAGCAGGTGGCACAACTCGAAGAAGTGATCCAATAGCTCCAACAGCGCATTGCAGATCTAGAACTACGCATTGTGCCCAAAACACCATAGGACATAAGGGACCAATGAGAAGCAGCTTCCTGGAGCGAAGTTGACATATTAAAAGCTCTTTCCCTGGAGTGAAAGATGTTGAGTAACCGTAGTGCCTAGACATATGAGAAACTCACTAAGAACCCAGTGTTACAAACATTGGAGTTGCAGCTCCAAGAAGCGAAGCAACACACAAATACACTACAAGCAAAGTTGAAGGCCCTGTCACCTGTGGAAAGAATGAAGTGGTCGCAAGAGCAACACACTTCCTAGTAGTAGATCCATACGATCCAGAGCAAAGTGATGGAAGTAAATAAATGACTCCAACCTATGAAATATAAGGCATGTCAGCTATTTACAGAAGTCGAGAGCCAAGGAACAGAGCTAGAACAGGTCGTGAATGCAACAGAACAATGCCTAGAAGGGTCAATTAATGACGCAGTGATCCAGGAGTTCACCAAGCAAGAGGTCGTAGCTCAGCAATAGGTCGAAGAAGCTTGAGCCAAGATCGAGGCATTCGAGGTAGAACTCATCAGACCAGAGTGACTCGGAAGGAGTCACAGGTGATTTTTGGGGACATGTTGGCCCTTGACCAAGTTTTTGGAGATACTTGGTCATGTTTGACCATTTTTGGGACTTCGACAGCTTGTCGAAGAAGGAGCGCAAGATGAAGCGAAAATTACGGAACCTCGACCCACTTTTGGGTCATTTTTGGGTTTATGGGATAATGTAATAGGAATGGGATGTCAGCCCATGGGTTTACCCATGTTTAGGCCTATTTTGTATGTATAAATAGATATCCAGAAAATGTAAGAAATGTCGATGGCTTAGTTCTAGTCATTTGTAATTTGCTAAGTGCAAGAAATGATTGTAATTGCTTGGTGCATACTGTGAGACTTTTTGAGCTAAGAGCAAGTCATTGTGAGAGACTGTGTGCTTAGATCTACTCGGGGAAGGAGGATCTAGCGAGCTGCACAGATCTCCTGTCTTAGGCGGAGTAGGATTTTGGTGGCTCTATGCCTGTAACCGATTAAAGAAGATAATAAAGAAGAAGAGTTTGTGGACGTAGCTCCAGGGTGGGGGTGAACCACATAAATACTGTGTTGTGCTACTTTGTGCTTTGTCTTAATGTGTTTATGTCCTCTTTTGCTAAGTGATTTGATATGATTAGATAGATATACTTATGCTTAGTGCTAATAATGTGTAGATTGTTAGATCTAATATATATGAATATGCTCAGTTCTTGATCTACCATATCTGATCTATTTTTCCGATGCTAAGTGATTGAATACATTAGATCTAAGTGAATGTTGTGATGCTTCGTGTTGTTTGCGAAGTAGAATAGTGGTTGAATATTAATGAACTGTCGATGCTAAGTGCTCTGTCAAGTGTTGTAATCACAGATCTATGTCCCAGCTAAGGTTGAAGACACCTAAGTCTTGCAACCACCCCTGCCTCTACCTCAGGTGAGACTTCATCTGCTTCATGGGTGTTGCTGAAAGGTTCGGTAGTTAGGGATTTGTTGGTGCGATATTGAGCGTTGAACCCTGGGTCTGCCCCTGTGCCAACAGCTGGTATGAGAGTCCAATGAGGAGAATGCAAAATAGGATCATTCAAAATCCTAGATAAATACGGTAAATCCGAAGTAGCAAGAAAAGGAAATTGTTTGTTCACTTGAGGAAACTGGTATTTTTTAGGAGGTAGTTATGTAGGTATACCAGTAGGACCATAAGAAGTCCGTAGATAATTAGACAGTCCTAATAGATTATGTTGTGGAGGATTTTGAGTCAAATAGACAACAAGGTTTGGTTAATTAGGTATGTTCCCTTGGAAAGGAACATTAGACTGAAGATTTTGACCCCAGGTAGGATTCAGAGAGCCTGGATACGGTTGTCCGAAATTAGGTGGTACAAATGAATTAAATTGAGGATGTTTCCCCCAGAAGATTGTTGATTCCATTGGAAAGGAAGATTCCAAGGTTGATATTGTAACACAGGTATTTTTTTTCCATAAACTGGGTTATGGCTTCCAACTTGAGGTTTCCCTCCAAATTGAGGTTGGCCTCCAATAGGAATCTGAAAACCAGAAGCGACAGAATGACTGGTTCCTCCAAATGGATTGGGGCCACTAGGGATAGGACGATTAGATCCTATAGAAAGAGGTGGAGGAGGAACATAAGGCCCTTTGGAGAGAACCTAGGTAGGTGTAGGAACAAAATGACTAGCAACATTATACCCAGGAGAAACAAAAATTCTAGACCCGCTGGATGGATTCTGGGAAGGAATAGCAATGGAAGTATTCAAAGCATTATACCTAGGGGGAAGTGACAAATTTGATATAAGAGGAAGTGGTGGTCCAATAGGAGCTTGAGTGATAACCACATTTCCAGTAGAAAAAGTCGTAGCTTGTGGGACCATAGTAGAGTGGGCAATCTGGAGAGGGAGAATTGAGTGAGAACCAACCAACAATTGGTTTGAAACTGTGACAACATTAATGCTTGTGCCAATAAAATGATCCAAATATACCGTATAGGTAAAAGACATTTCAGACATTTGTGATGCCATAGGTTGATTATAACTCATTCCTAATGTGTCAAAAATATTTTGTCCCGAAGAATTAGGATTAAAAATTCTAGCAGTGTGAACCAATGTTCTAAATGATTCGCTTTGAAAAAGTGAATCGTCAACTCCAGACTTTGCGTTAGGTACAGTAGGTACTTCAATATTCTTGACAACAACAATTTCTCCCCATGAGTTCATCTGGAGAAAATGTGGATCTTGTCTGATACTCAATAACAAATTTATGGGAAGTCTGAATGGTTCTAAAGAATTACGAATTCTGAATTCCTCTAAAGAATGTGAACTTCCAATTTCAGAGGATACTTTGTTATTGACTGCTCCCTCATGAGAGCCTTATGGTGAGTTAGGAAGAAATGGGAGGTAACCTTCTGGATCTTTTGGAGGTATCCATTACATCTTATGTGAACGATGAAGGCCGATGTTGGCTGCACCAAATAAAGAAAATCTATGGCCAACTAGAGAAACAAACAACTCTCACTAATAAAATCTAGAAATCAAAGCAAGCAAACAAACCTTCTTATTTCGAAGCCACTATTTGGTGATAAAATCCAATGTCGCGAAATCAAGACAAGAAGGGGCTGGGATAAAGCGGGTGGAAAAGTTATGTTGACGGCCTGCTTAACGGACTTACACCCCGGTGCAAGCTCCTACACATAATCGTGGGTATACCCTCCAAGGAGCCTGAGTGAGTTTGGCCAATGTCGATTCCAAACACTGTGAAGACTTGCCCCTCCATAGTCACCTCATGTAAATACCCTAAAGAGATAGGCTACTAAGGTTACCAATTATGACAATGATGCATGGGGAAATAGTCAACAGTCTAATCCATACGCAAAGGCAGGGTATCTCGCCCGAAATTAACTTGAGAAGGTCCCCACAGGATTTTCTTTTCAAGTGACCCCCAATAATACGTGCAATATCTACACCAAGACCGACAAAGCAAGGTGAGTAACTCTGCCAGTCTTAATGCGACCTCAGGTTTGACCCTTCTGTTAGAAGGGCTTCCCAGGATAAAATGTAGCAAATGGATTTGAACTCTCCCTATCACAAGATACTATTGTGTGTGTTGATGATTTGGAAAGTGTTCCTTACAACCTATTCCAAAGCGCTATCCTAGCTAATGTTGGTGAAGAGAATTTCTAGAAAATAAAAGTTGCTAATAAATTTTAAAATTACGTTGTATTTTAAAGGATGTTGTTTACTCAAAAGGGAGATGGAAATGAAACTGATGATATATGTGACCTTGACCCAATAAAATGTAAGAAGAGATGAATATGCAATCTTTCAATTCAATGAACTCTAATTACAGTGGGGAGAAGGTGTCTCTTTTGAAATACAAAATCTACGAAACTCAATTTCTCAATTTTTGAATGAACAAAATCCTAAACAATCAAAAACTACAAAATTTTCCAACTTTATCCTTTAACAAATACTTTGAATGCAATAATTTTCTCGTGAAAGATCAATAAAAAGAAGAATGGCTTTAGTTCTTTGTTTCTCAAATCAGATCAGAGATGTAATGAAGAAAAGAAAGTGTAATCCAAAGAAATTAACACACTCAACACAATTCCCAAATCAAACCTTCGATGTAGACAAAAAAATGAAATGATTGGAAATCCTTTTGTCAAATGAAAAAAAAAATGTCTCTCAATCAATAAACAATCTGGAAAGTAAAAACAATCCAAAACTTCAAATAAATCAAAGACCCTTTGTCAAACAAGCACTCAGGACCGAGATCCAAAGATTATACCCTTGTGACAAAAATCAAAAGAAAAACTTGCAAAATTACAAAGAAAAACTTTCAATTACTGAAAATCAATCAAATGCAAGCTTCAAACTTATAATAAATCAATCATTGGTATCAGAAGTTCATCTCAGGCAATTGAGGCAAAACTGGGTGGAAAAGAAAAATTGGCTCTCTCCAACAATTGCTACAGGAATCCTCGCAGGTGACAGTGGAGCATAGTGCAACGATCTAGGGTCGTCGCATGCTACCAATAAAGCACAGTGTGACGTCGTCGCATTGTTTTTCACAAGTAGAGTGCGGTGTCAGAGGATTGTTGCAGTATGCCTATATAGTACAGTGTGACGATCTATGAAACTAAGGAAAAAATGGAAGAAAGACAAAAATCTAACTGAACCTTCAAACCCAGAGAGTCCAGATGGATCACCCACAGACTCAGAGAATGAATTTGACCAAAAGAAGGCAGGCTAAAAGAAAATAAGAGGAAAAAAACCGAAAGAAAGACGTATCCCCAATATGGTCTCCAATTTTGTTATTAGATTAATTGGTAAGTGTGGACACAAACAAATCTCCCTAGATCCCACCGGAAACTAGAACAAAACAAAACAAAATGCACACTTCACCTTAAACTTCATCATCATACAAACTAGTTTAATGAGTGATAAAAGACATACCTTTTAAATGACGCTTGTTCTTGCTAGTGTTGTCTTTGTATCTCCTTCCTTGATTTTGCAGAATAGTAAGCCTGTCTAAGAATCACAAACCAACAAATAAGGGGAACAAAGATCTATATATTCTAATGAAGTCTATGTATATGATCAATGAATTATACGATAGAAGACGGGATGCTTACATAGGAAAGAAATGAATTATTGTATTAAGTGAATAGAAAGTGGAGAATACAACCCATGCCTTGATGTTGCAAGGTCCCCTTTCGATGGCTCTTTGCTTCACACACACACACCTTTGCTCCAATGCCTTGAATGAAGAAGATCCACAATCTGACTTGAAGAACTAAGGCAAAGCTCTCAAGCATAATCTGAGATAGAAATCTCCATACAATTCTTAGCCTATTCAACCTTAGCCTTTTCCATGAGAGATCCTTCCTTATATAGTGTTAAAGAGAGATGGATGAGGAGATTAGGATGATCCCACCAAATCAAAGAAGCGAGTAAGATCCAAACTGATTTGAGGCCACCTCATCTTCTGAAAGATCCCCTTCTAGAACATTCGTGAAATTTGACTTTTCCCATGCTTTAAGCATCGTAGCACCCTATGCACAAGCAGCATGCGATGACGTCACAGTCTAGGTATAGTGCAGAGTGCGATGATCAGGCATCGTCGCACCCCATGCATATAGCAGGGTGCAACGACCTTCCTTCATATGGTTTTTGGCAGAGGAAAACAAATCACTTTTCCCATGGAGAAAGTCTCTTTTAATATTTTTTAGGGAACATGAACACATGTTGTCAGGTGATTACTGAGGTGACCAAAATAATGTGTAACAGTTGGGCAGGTCAAGAGGAAGAAATATGGAGGAAATTCGGGATAGCTGTAGGAGAAAATTAGTGGGTTCTATGATATGGAGTTGTGAGGGACTGTGAGAGGAACTCTTGTTTTGTGGATTCCTAGCCCTAGCTCGGGGGCGACTTGTTGTTGAGAGTTGGAACAACAAGTCTATGGTTTGGTGGAACATCCTTCCCAAGCAACTGGTTGCACAAATGTTTTATAAAAGATAAGTGTTTATCTATTTGTTGAGTTATTCCATGAATTTAATTGTTGTGCTTAACTATGTATATGTGAATGGTTAATTATTTTTGTGAATGATTTATTAGTTGCATTCATGGTCATTTAATGAGTATAAGAAATTAGATGAAAATGTTTTTAAATCATAGCTGGTAAGCTACATGATTTGATTAGAAAAATAAAACTTTGTTTTTATGTGTATTTCCATGTAGTAATGTTCCTTGGTTAAAATGGGGAACGTTACATCTATATTGTATAACATTAACATGTTAGAACTATAATGTTGTTGAGTGAATAATTTTACCCTCCGTGATGATAATTATAGATAGAAAGACAATATTGACATGATATTTAATACTTGCTACATCACTTAGTTTGTATGACTAGCAATGAACTTCATGCAATAGAGATGAGGTACAGAGGCATTATACCAAAAAAATAAATATAGTGGATATTAATTTTGCTTACTCTTTTGTATCTTGTCTCAATCATTGTTTTTCTAAATAAGGGTAAGAAAAATGATGACAAGAAGCCACAAAAACAATATCTGATTTGTATATATACATAATGTGATATAAGGTATGGATAGAATTGTCCTTGGTATTATTCTATATCTTATTTTCCCTATAGCTAGGGAGGTATGAACACACTCTAAAGTCGTCATTGAGCTCTAAGTGTGCTAAAGGGTGTGTTGCTAATCTACATATCCATAGATACAAGGTTAAGATAGATCTCGACTAGCTTTAGGCCAATAAAATGTATATTGTTATGTAATAGTCAAGTGTTATTGAGGCATCACTAATGCACATTTTGTTATTCTACTACTACAACACTAATATGACAATAGAAAATGAAAACACATTGTAAACATGATAATATATAGTTGTTTAAACATATTGTACTCATGTTTTGTATGCAACATGCACACCATTTGAATCATACAACAATTATGAAATTTGCAAAACTCTCTTACAACATCTTAGGCTACCAATTTCTTGCATGGATATACCATCTATGTTAGATTTCTTGAATGGGCCATGATTCTAGAGAACTTAAGAGATCTTTTATTGCCTTGTTTATCCATAAATCATTTTATCTTATATCTAACAAAACTTCTTTGAGTTATGTTAGTACAATGCCAAATTTGGAATGGGCAGTGAAAAGATTGTTGGTTCAATGACCTAATTTCTAGTTTCTTTATGAAAGGGGGATAAATTTCAAGTTTGTTATGTAAATAAATAAGCCCATGGGTTAAATATTTGAGAGAGGGAGCTTCAAAAAGGCCACAGGTTCTTAAAATGGGTTAAAAGAGCTTATCGAGAGAAAAAAGAGCTTATTGGAGAGTGAAAAGGCATTATGTAGCAACTCAAATACAGTTCTGTGGCCACTAAATTGTTTTTTGTAGCATAATCATTGTTCTATAGGGTTTCACACTCTCCAGGATTAAAATATGCCAAATTAGTTTCTGAATCTCATCCGCCTATCATTTCATCCCAAGGATCCTCCAGATCAACACGAGAGCCAAGTCAAACCTACAATCAACATATGAACAAGTGGTGAATTACGCAAGATGGGTCTTCATCAAATCAATATGAAATAGAATGAGATCGCATGAGACAAATTCATACATCCTGTCATGAATTTCTCCACTATGTGGATGAAAAATCCAATTCCATATACCCACGAGTTGTTAGATATGATATAAGATGCATGCATGTGCTATTTTCTTTGTAAACAATTTATGAGATCAGTGAGAATTGGATCTATGTGATCTTGTGTACAATGTATAAATATCTGTTAGCATACCTTCATGAGGGATGAATATATTTGATATCATATTGCTATAAAATTCATATTGTTTTTTGAAATTAATAGAAGTTTTGGTTACTGTGCACATACATGAGTTATATATTTTGAGTTTTTAAATTCCATTTTCATACGTTCTTTTTTAGTAGCGTTCCTCGAGCCAGGAGGGCCCCCTGAGGAGGAGTGTGCTGCTCATTTAAGTTATTGTTAGTATTTCTTTGTTTATTAAGTTGTGTTATTTACAATTCTAATTATTTTATTTTATTTTCTGTAAATTCATTTACTTTTGTTTACACAAGAAAACTAACACACCATACATTAATTGAATAAATGATTTTTATTTGAGATGCAGGAAATCTCATTAATTCAAATGATTGAAAGATTTTAATTAATGATCCAGTAGATTGATGATCTAAATTATTCTTGTGTCTTTATTTATTTATTTCTTCATCATCAACAATTGCTCTGTTATTTCTGTAGCTAAACATAAACTATGTTTTTGTAGCTAAAACAATGAGCAATTTTCCTTATGCATTAGTAATTAATCAAATAGATTAAAAGATAATACTTTCATATACTTTGCATGAACTTCATCATTTTACAATCCCCGGGTTGATGATTTAATGTAGCAGAGTTCACCTAATTGAACTAACTGACATTTTTGATGTCATTGTCGGGGAAGTGCAAGAAGGCATTTAGTTTTTCTTTATTTTATATGCATATAGGAATGAATGCATGGGAATAGAGATGAGAATATGATAGGTAAGAACCTTCACATTCACTATAAGTAGATTTTTAGTGTGTCTCTCTTCAACCATTTAAATCATGTTACGTAGAATGCATGAATAGACATAGAGATAATAGAGGTAGATTTAGTAGTTGTAGAAGTACACCAACCACCAATTCACCCACTCCATCACCTGGTCCTATAACAACCACATCATCAACTAACCCATCTACAGGTGGAACTAAAAGAGGAAAATGATCAGGAAGGATTGTGACTACATAAACAAAAGGCAAAGAAAAAGTTGGAGAAGGCAGTTCTAAATTTGTAAAAGTTCCATCAACCTCACTTCAAGTTGTCATACTTCCAGTAAAGCCTCTTAAGGAAGAATTACTCAATGGTCATCCTGAAAAGGTATTTCCAGAAAACCCTATCGAGGAACTAGAATTCCCTACCTCATTAGAGGAATCTGTGTTGGAATACTAAGAGGGGTGGGTGAATCAGTATTACCATTTTAAACAATTAGTAATTACTTTGTTATTTTATTAATCATCACAATAGATTATCAATGGACTTGTATTTAAAATCAATTATATAAATATAATTAACAATAATTTCAAGGCTTTATAAAGAGCAGTCTAAGATTGTGAAGGACACCAATCCTCTTTAGAGAACCAACTCTTGGAGACACAAATACCCTTCTTTAGGGCACCAACCCTAGGAAGCACCAACTCCCTTGTTTTAGGGCACCAACCCTAGGAAGCATCAACTCCCTTGTATTTAGGGCACCAATCCTAGGAAGCACCAACTCCCTTGTTTTCACACTTTACTTAGTAAAGGATATGAATACTTCCTTGCTCCTCCCTTCCACCCTCACTACATACATATCATCAGTTTTTCTTCTTGGACTCTACTTCTGCTTTTGATCTTTTGATCTAGACTACAGAGACACTTTTTTCTCACCATTATTTCTTGTTTATATATTCTTCCAACTGGTGTGAATTTTAACCATTGCATCTTTTGACAATGAACCATTGTACCCTTTCATTTAAATGATAATATTAAACTTTAAATAATATCATTTTTCCTTTTTATTCTTTATTCATAATGCTCATGTTTTAATTCTTCTTTAACCATGACTATTTATTGTTTCATTAGTCTACAGATCTTGGATTGTTGTGAATTCGAGTATTAATCAATAGACACTCCCTTCAAACCAAAATTCGTGTGAACACGAGCTCAAAACCACGAGCTTATCCATTCCAAGAATTGTTATGTTAGTGCTTTCTTCTTCTGCCCCTATTCTTATACATGGGACCGTATTCAAACATCTGAGGGCTTATTTACTTCTAGCCCCTTTAGCTTCTTTACATTATCACGTGATTGGTGTTGGAACCAGGTTCTCTGGTACTTCGTCCTTAGAGGACTTTCATTCTTTTCATTTATTCAATCCTCCCAAAGTACATTTCACCGAAGTGCGTATAATATATTCACTAATAGATTAGACGGTCAATATTTAATCTTTTGTTGGATGGACAATCTTGGCTTATCCAGAGGATTCAAACAAATTGATGGTCATGACTTAATTTGCAGTTGAGTGGATGGTTCTCGTTCACCTTAGGACTTCGATGTTTTGGGAATTTGGCCTTTGCAGTCTTCCAACTCTTCTGGAGAAAATTCCACCGAAGGGTGTATCAACACTCCCTGTTTGATAACCTTCACATGTCCAGGAGCTAGGATCATAGACTTAGGCACAATGAAGCTCTCACTCTCTGGATATTTGGCTGTTCGTGACTCCGGGACTCCGGGCTACTCGAACTCTCAAGTAGTTCAATCCCTCTGGATTGTTTACCTACTGAATAAGTCATAAATCTATGGTGACCGCTTATTGTCATTTGTTAGTACACCTTACGCTATCCTTCCACTGTACTCGATCGAACAATCGAAAGATATTCCAGTGAATCTTAGATCAACAACTAACAACAATTCATGACTTTGACCTTCGATGCTTCATGTAAACTTACATGTTTCAAACTCATTTTTGGCGGAGTGGTCAGCATCGGAGTTGACCACCTTCTTTCCTTTAGTGTGATCTAACGGTTCAACATTTCCATTCCAGATCGACGGTCAATGCTTAAATCTAGATCAAATATTGATCTAACGGTTGGGAAACCATATGAAGCTCCTTCCTAATCGATGGTAGGGGATATTTCACGACTTCAGGATTTCATGGATTCTTAATTGTTTCCAGTAATTGTCGAACTGGAGAAGCTCCGGAGGACCGAAGCTTTCTATCTCCTGCTTGATCCAACGACTGAGAACTAACCCGAATTTTCTCCACGAAATTTGACGATTGGTGTTTACTTCACGATTTCGAAGGTTTCAACACTTCGTGTCTTATGGGGTCCACTTATCCTGTCCTTCCACTTGATTCTATCTGACAATCAGGATAGATCCTGAACTAATCTAACGATTGTTGTAACTCAATCCTTTACAAGGGATTCTTCTGTGTAAGGTTGGGCTTCTACGCGACCTGCTACGTTATTTCTCCTAAGCTTTGATCTCATCACCTACACTCTGTTAACATCAATGACAATATCATGCCATTATATCCAACATTCTCCCCCTTTGGAATTGATGGCAACCTTTTCTTTGAAATATTTATGTTGTTTATCAATTTTCTCCCCCTTTGACAACAATAACATGAGGGATCTTTCTTCGCTTCCCCTATGGGGAAGCTCCCTCTACCCATGCATCCATTTTCTTCTGATGCAACTTTTATGGTTTTAATGAGTTATATGAATTACTCCCAATTTTTTTCGAATATTTTCAAAGGTACTCCTGGGAAAAGGTTTTGTGAATATGTTTGCAATTTGTTCTTTCGTGTCCACATACACTATTTTAACCACTCTTTGAGTAACCTGATCTCTTAAGAAGTGGTATTTAATTGGGATGTGTTTGGTTTTAGAATGAATTACTAGATTTTTATAGATACTTATGGCACTAGTGTTATCATAATTAATAGTAATGGGATCATCATATCTTGTTTGTAAATCTTCTAAAGTTTGCTTCATCCAAAGAACTTGTGTGCAACACGATCCAACAACAATGTATTATGCCTCTGTTGTGGATAGTGATGTGGATGTTTGTTTCTTACTTATCCATGCTACTAGACATTTTCCTAGAAAAAATGCTCCTCCACTGGTGCTTTTCCTATCATCTATACTACCGGACCAATCTACATCAGTGTATGCAATTAGATTGAAGTCTTTATCTTTTGGATACCATAATCCAAGTTCCAAGGTGCATTTAAGATATCTGAATATTCTCTTTACTTCTTTTAAGTGAGTTTCTTTAGGTGTGGATTGAAATCTCCCCACGATCCCTACATCCTGCATGATGTCAGGTCTTGATGTTGTTGAATCGAGAAAACTTCCAACCATTGATCTGTACATCGTTTGGTCCACTTTTGGTGAGTCATCTTCTAGGCTTAGTTTACATCCAGTGACCATGGGAGTACTCATAGGTTTATTGTCTTCCATTTGGAATTTATTTATCATTTCCTTGATATATTTGGCTTGGGAAATGAATATTCATTTTTCTGTTTGAGTTACTTGTAAACCTAAGAAGAAGGACAGTTCTCCCAACACAAACATTTCAAATTCTTCTTGCAGTTTGGTTGCAAAATTTCTGCTTAGTATAGTAAGATTACTTCCAAATATGATGTCATCTACATATACCACCACAATAATCATGTTTTGATCCTCAATTTTGATGTATAAGTTGTTGTCAGTAGTCCATCTCTTATATCCTTGTTTTTGTGGGTACTGATCAAGCCTTGAGAACCATGCTCTGGGGGCTTATTTAAGACCATACAAGGCCTTTTTTAGCTTACACAGTTAGTCTTGATTTTTTGTTAAAATGAATCCTTCTATTTTCTCAACATAGACTTCTTCTTCTAGTGTTCCATTAAGGAATGCCAACTTGACATCCATCTGATAGATTTTGAAATTTCCGAAGCATGCAAATGCCAGGAACATTCTGATGGCCTCAAGTCTTGGAGAAAAAGTCTCTTCAAAATCAATACCTTCCACTTGGGAATATCCCTTGCATACTAATATGGATTTTTTTTTATGATCTACCCATGTTCATTGACTTTTTTCTTGAATATCCACCTAGTTCCTACCACATTATTGTCCTTGGGTCTTGGAACTAGTTCCCAAGTCTGGTTCTTCTCTATTTGGTCTAGTTCTTCATCCATTTCTTTTATCCAATCTTTACTTTTGTTGGATTCTTTAAATGAATTAGGTTCTATCAAGGATAACATTGCTTGTTCTGAGTCAAATGTGAGTTTCCTTCTTGTTTCCACTCCTGCATTTTTATCTCCAATAATCTGACTTTCAAGATGATTCTTTTGAACCCTTTTTTATTTGGCTTTTGGCAAGGGTGTTTCTTCGTCATCTTCATCATCAGTGTGGGGTTCATTTTATTTAGGTTCTTCATCAACTTCTTCATTATAATACTCTCCATCAATTTTATCATCATATGTTGATATGTTATGGGGTATGACTTATCTTAACTTTAGATCATCTATCTTTACATTGGCACTTTCCACCATTTTATGTAGTCTTAAGTTATAACATCTATAAGCCTTTTTGTTAGGTGAATATCCTATAAATATGCCTTCATCTGATCTTGGATCAAATTTCCCTAGAGTATCCTCATCATTTTTTATGTAATACTTACTTCCAAAGACTCTGAAGTGTTTCACGGATGCTGGCCTACCAAACCATAGTTCATAAGGTGTTGTGTCCTGGTTAGGTCTCAATTGTGCTCAATTGAGTATGTGACATGTTGTGTATATTGCATCTCTCCAAAACTTATCTATAAGTTTAGCTTCATTCAACATGGTTCTTGCAGCTTCTTGGACAGTTCTATTCTTCCTTTCAACCACTCCATTCTATTGAGGAGTCCTAGGAGCTGAAAATTGTCTTTTGATTCCATGATCTTCACAAAGCTTAATGAACTATTTAGAGGTGAATTATCCTCCATTTTCTGATCTCAGACATTTAATTTTTAGATCTGTTTCATTTTCTACAAAGGATTTGTATGCCTTAAATTTTTCAAAGGCTTCTGATTTTTCTTTTAGAAAGTATACCTAGGTCATTCTTGTGTAATCATCAATGATAAACATAAAATAATGTTCACCATAAATACTTTTAGTTATGGTAGGTTCACATAGATCTGTGTGAATAAGTTCTAATGGTTTTGTTGTGGAATTCTCTTTTGTTTTGAAACTAACTCTTGTTTGCTTCCCTATTTGACAATGTTTACAAATAGAATTTGAACGCTTAATAACTTTTGGTAGATCCCTTACTGCCTCCTTCTTGTTGGATTTGATTAAGTTGTCAAAGCTTAAATTTCCCAACCTTCTATGTCATAGCCAAATTTCGTCTTCTTGAATTAAACAACATTTTTCTCCTTTATCTACATCAAGGATGTACACATTGCTAGATGTTATTGGTGCAACTGCTACTAGCTTTCTAATATCCTTTTTTCTGATCTCACATTTCTAAGAATCAAAGGTAAGTATGGGACCATGATCACATGTTTGACTTACACTTAGGAGATTAGGCTTGAGATTTTCTACCAGAAGTACATCTTCTGCTTTGGTCTTGTTATTCCCTAAACTGACAATGCCTTTTCCAAGTATTTTGGCTGACATGTTATCTCCAAAGGTTACTTTTCCTTTTCCTTTCTTTTTTAACTTGAGAAATTTTCTTTGATCTCCAGTCATGTGTTTGGAACATCCACTATCTATATACCACTAACATCCTTGGTTTCTCACATATAGGGCTACATTGCACTCTGTTTTCTTTATTTGTTTTTTCTTCCATACTTTTTTATTGTTGGGAGTATTTATTGTTTTGTCATATTTTGACAATGTACATTCACTAGCTTCATGACCATAGTTGTTGCATTTGTAACATTCAACATTGTAGTCTTGTAAGGGAAAGAAGGAGTTAAAATTTATTCTTTCTGCATTATCCTTATTATTTTCATATCTTCGAACATTTCTTGGATTGTACTTTATATAATCTTTACAATGTATTGCTTTATGTCCAAACTTTTTGCAGGAATAGCAATAACCAAGGAAGATATATTGATTTCTGTTAGAGGGATTCCTTCTAATGATTCTATTCTTCTCGTCAACTATTTATTTAGTAGGAAGTGCATATTTTTGTTTATTTGGGATAGTTTTCAATGGTATTGGTCTTGTCTTATTTTCTTTTCTTCTTATGGAGTTCTTAAGAACATCTACATAGAAGATTTTGTCATTCTCTTGTTCTGTAGAGGGATCATATCCTAGTCATGTCTTATCATTTGATGATCTCTAACTTCTAATAATGTTGTTCAGGATTTTTGAGTTGTTTTCAAACTTAGACTGAATATCTTCTTTTTCTAGTTTGCTTTTTAGTTGAACTATTTCATCCTCCAATATCTTACATATTTGTTGTTTTTCATTGAGTTCTTTATTCAATATTTCTTCTTTTCTTTTGGTTTCTTGGAGTTGACTTTTTAACTTAATAATCAATTTTTCTGACTCACTAATGGTTTTGGAAACCTCCTTTTCTCTTGATTTAGTAGCTTCTTCAATCTCTAGAAGTTGTTCCC
>JZKD02S1674748.1:156382-177025 GCA_000966675.3 Picea glauca
GGGCACCAACCCTAGGAAGCACTGACTCCCTTGTTTTAGGGCACCAACCCTAGGAAGAACCAACTCCCTTGTCTTTAGGGCACCGACCCTAGGAAGCACCAGCTCCATTGTTTTCACACTTTACTTAGTAAATGATATGAATCCTTCCTTGCTCCTCCCTTCCACCCTCACTGCATAAGTATCATCAGTTTTTCTTCTTGGAATCTCCTTCTTATTTTGATCTTCTGATCTAGACTGCAGAAACACTTTCTTCTCACCATTATTTCTTGTTTATATATTCTTCCAACTGGTGTGAATTTGAACCATTGCGTCTTTTGACAATGAACCATTGTACCATTTCATTTAAATGATAATATTAAACTTTAAATAATATTATTTTTCCTTTTTATTCTTTATTCATAATGCTCATGTTTTAATTCTTCTTTAATCATGACTGTGTATCGGTTCATTAGTCTACAGATCTTGGATTGTTGTGAATTTGAGTCTTAATCAATAGGCGCTCCCTTCAAACCAAAATTCATGTGAATGCGAGCTTGAAACCATGAGCTTATCCATTCCAAGTGTTTTGGTAGAACTTTCTTCTTCTGCCCCTATTCTTCTACATGGGACTATATTCAAACGTTTGAGTTATTATTTACTTCTAGCCCCTTTAGCTTCTTTACGTTATAACATGACTAGTGTTGGAACCAGGTTCTCTAGTACTTCGTCCTTTGGGACTTCCAACCTTTTCATTTATTCAATCCTCCCAGAGTACATTTCGCTGAAGTGCGTATACTGTGTTCACTAATATATCAGACGATCAATATTTAATATTTCATTGGATGGATGATCTTGCCTTATCCAGAGGCTTCAAACAAATCAACAGTCAAGACTTAATATGTATTTGAGTGGACGGTTTTCGTTCACTTTGGGACTCCAGCCTTTGCATTCTTCCAACTCTTCTGGAGCAAATTCCGTCGAAGGGTGTATCAACACTCCCTGCTTGATAACCTTCACATGTCCATGAGCTAGGACTGTATACTTAGGCACAACGGAGCTCCCGTTCTTCGGGTATTTGGCTATTTGTGACTTCGGGACTCTGGGCTACTCAAACTCTGAAGTAGTTCAATCCCTTTGGAGTGTTTACCTACCAAATAAGTCATAAAGTTTAGTACACCTTACGCTATCCTTCCATTATACCTGATCGAACAATCAAAAGATATTCTGGTGGATCTTAGATCAATGACTAACATCAATTCGTGACTTCATCCTTCAGTGCTTCATGTAAAATTACATCTTTCAGACTTGTTTTCGACAGAGTGGTCAGCGTCGAAGTTGACCACCCTCTTTCCTTTAGTGTGATTTGATGGTTCAACATTTCCATTCCAAATCGACGTTCAATGCTTAACTCTAGATCCAATCTTGATATAACGACTGGGAAACCATCCAAAGATCCTTCCTAATCGACGGTAGGCGTTATTTCGTGACTTAAATATTTTTTTGATTCTTACTTGTTTCTAGTAATTTTCGAACTAGTGAAGCTCTGAAGTACCGAAGCTTTCTATCTCCTGCTTGATCCAACCACTGAGAACTGACCTGAATTTTCTCCACGAGAGTTGATGGTCAAAGTTTACTTCATGATTTCAGAGGTTTCAATACTTTGTGTTTTATGTGGTCCTCTTATCCTGTCCTTCCACTTGATTCTATCTGATGATCAGGATAGATGTTGAACTAATCTAACGGTTGTTGTAACTCGGTCCTTTACAAGGGATTCTTCTGTGTAGGGTCGGGCTTCTATGCGACATGCTACATTATTTCTCTTGATATTTGATCTCATTACCTGCACTCTGTTGACATCAATGACAATATCATACCATTGTATCCAACAATATGTACATCTCATAGAAGACAACATGTCTAGAATATTTGGTGACTGACAAGAAGAAAGAGGACCTAGAGGTGGAGAGGAAGAATGACAAGAATGACAAGAAAGGCCAAAGGAAACAGGGGCATCAACTATTGAGGATGAATTTGTATTTTCAATTTTGGATCCAATAGTTGCATTTCAAATAAAGAACATACCACCTTCAACACTGCCCAACTTTCATGGTATGACAATTGAAGACCTAAAAACAGTTCTTTTCGAATTTGATGTGTTATGTTGCAGCTATGATTATTCTTCTGATGTGCACAAATTGAATTTGTTTCCAACTAATCTTAAGGATGTTGCATTACATTGGTTTATGGGATTGGGAACAAATGATATAAAAACAAGGGATGATATGAGAAAAACATTCCTTGTAAAATATCATGATTATCGTACAAACCAATGAATGAGAGAGGAAATGTTTAAAATGACACAAAAATAAGAGGAGAGCCTTGAACATTACTTGGAAATATTTAATTATACTGTTGAAAGAGAAAAGAAAAATCATCTAGATTTGGATACTCTAAAAGTCATTTTTCTTAGGGGAATTAGAGATGAATGGATTGATGTATTGAATTTAATGGGTGAATGATATCTTTCTCACCTAACTTATCTAGAAATTTGTGACTTACGCAAGCACATATATTGAGGGAAGTTGAAATATGGTAAGGGACCTGGGCATTCTATCTCTAGAGTCAACAAATCAGCCACCGGTGGGGTAAGTAGAGCAGAGATTGGCAATTTATTGGACAATTTTAAAACAAACATTCTCAATACTCTTGGCTCTCAATTAGAAACATTGAAAATTAAGCAAAAGAAAGAGGTAGAGAATGCAACATTAACTATTTATTGTCCAAAATGTAGAAAAATACATCCTTTAAAAGAATTCCCTTTAGATAACATTGAACTTTGTGGTGTATGTGTAGATAATCATGCTACAGAAAACTGCCCATCTCCACCGGAAATCAAAGAAGCCTACTGAGGGCATCAAGAAGCTACAAATCAATTATGTTTTATTGCACCAAAAATACCTTGGTGGCCAAGGAATTTAGGTATATCTCAATATCCCTCTCAACAATTCAATCCTTATTATTCTCAACAATACCCCCAATATAATTGGACCATTCCTATTGCTTGGAAAGCATGGCCACCACAACAATTCCAAAAACAACCTTGGCAACAAGGCTAGTGAGGATCTGCCTATGGAAACATGCATGATCCTCCTTATCCTATGCAATGAAAATATACACAATATCGTACACAAAAATAGTATCCACCACAAGTATAACAACCATACTTCAATCAACCACTACAACCAAAAACTTCACAACCTCAACGGCTTCAATTACCATCAAAATAGCCTCCAATACCTACCCAACTACCTACGCAACTTATTTCAAACCCCAATAGTAAAGTAGCTCGGCCCTCTTATAATGCTGAGCTACAAAATGTTCCCACTTATATGATTACTTATCTTGGTTTAAATGGCATTCATCTTAGATAAGGAAAAGTACTTCATCAAGATGCCAATAGTATCCCATGCATTAGAGGTAGTAGTCGATCACAAATTAATCAGGTTATCACTAGGGGAAGTCGAGTTCCCCATAGTAGAGATGAAGACACAAACAATGGCACTGGGTCATATTGATTTAGTGTTATTAGAACTGTCGAGAGATATATTGCAAGAATTACAGACAGGTGTGACACAAGAGATGAACTCACGCGTAGAGAAAATATCTAGCCAATTGGTTAAGGTTACATATGAGAATGTAGCCTTGGATATGAAATATAGAAGAGTCAAGGAGGAGCGGGATGAGGCAATGAAGAAGGCAGAATGGATGCAGGAGGAATTCCAGAAGGTCTATAAAGATATCCCAAAGGATCAGACAGAAATAGAGACCCTAGTCAAGGAGCAAGTAACAAAGATAATTGAGGCCATTTTGGGATTTTGGGCATGTATAATCGACTTGGAAGTGTGCATGACACTGAGTACTCCACCAGAGGAAAGGGAGAAAAGGGAGAAGATAGTGACCATGGTGGTGGAGAACATTAAGAACCTAGAGTCATAATTCTCTAAGATTTATTCAGAAACCACAGGCATCTGGATGCAATTAACTGAAGACAAGGAGCTACAAGAGATTAGTCAGAAGATACAGGCTGCACAGGAAAAGGCGCATAAGTTCAAAGAGCTAATGGGAACATTACCTCTAGTAGAGGTGGTAATGACAATGGATGAGAACAAGAAACTCTATTTAGAAATGAACTAGTTAAGGGCAGATCAGTAGGCTCGCACGCAAAATATTGAAGTAGTACAAGAAGAAGCCTACAGGGTGACAATAGCCTTAGAAACCACTCGAGGTATCCTCAAATAGAAAGTTGAAAAAAGTGTCAAGAAGATGCAGGCTTATATTACTACCAAGACAATTGATACAATTTTGCAGATGGAAACATAAGTAAAGGAGAAGGCCATGACAACAAAGGATATGTTGGCCCATGGGTAGACCCAGGGTTCAATGCTCAAGATCGCACCAACAAAACCCTAACTACCGGCCCTTTCGACAACACCTACGAAGCAGATGAAGTCTCACCCGAGGTAGAGGAAGGGGTGGTTGTAGGACTCATATGTTTGCAACCTTAGCTGGGACACAGATTTGTGATTATACCACTTACAACGCACTTAGCATCAATCAATCATTAATATCCAAACCTTCCTCTACTTTGCAGATGGCACAAAGCATCGCAATACTCACGTAGGTTTACAATATTTTAGTACTTTAACAACATAAAACACATCATATCCTATAGATCATCACTAAGCACTCACATACATGTCAGATCTAACAATCATACGTATCTAAGAAGAACAAAGCATAAATGAATATATCATAAACGCATAGCATAAGCAAAGACAAACACAATGAATCAAAGCACATAGCGTTACACACAGATTTACGTGGTTCACCCCCCTCTCTGGGGATACGTTCACCAACTCTTCTTCTTTATTAGCTTTAGTTAATCAGGTTACAACACAGAACTATCAAAATCCTACTCCGCGCAGGACAGGAGATCTGTGCGCACCTCACCAGATCCTCCTTGCTCGAGTAGATCTAGCATAGAGCCCCCTTACAATCTGTGCACTTAGCACTTACAACACTTGCACTCATCTCTGCAAGTTAGTCACATAGATGTCGATCTAACACTCAGCTTATCTCCTTGTATAATCGCCTCTTTTACTTACATCACCTAGATATCTATTTATATATTACAAAAGTGGGCCTAAGCATGGGTGCACCCACGGGATGACATCCCTTTCCTGTTACATTATCCCCAAAAACCCAAAAAGGACCCAAAAATGGGGTCTAGTTTCCAAGATCTCCACTTCGCCTCACACTCCATATTTTAGAGGCTGTCGAAGTCCCAAAAATGGTCAACTATGACCAAGTGTTCCTCAAAACTTGGTTAAGGGCCAACAGGCCCCCAACAGTCACTTGTGACTCATCCCGAGTCACTCAGGCTTGGGTAACTTTGCCTCAAAGGTCTTGAGCTTGGCTCGAGCTTCTTCGACTTGTCTCTGTGCTACTGCTTCTTTCCAGTTGTTGCTCGACTGTAACAACTACTTGTTCTACTACTGTTCCTTAGCCTTCAATTTCTTCAAACAATAGATAGGCCGCCTCCTGGCTCGGCTAGAGTTTCTGGGTGACTTCCATCACTCTGTTCTGTGTGGTAAGAACGAGTTGTTGGGTAGTGCATTGTTCTTGAGACCTCTTCATCCTCTTGATGGGTGGCAGGAGCTTCAGCTGCACCTATACTGTATCTGCGTGCTTCTTTGCTTCCTAGAGTTGGGACTCTAATCTCTTCAACTCTGGGTCTTCAGATAGTTGTTCATATATCTCCGCGCTTTTGCTACTTAACTGTTTGCATTCTGCAACAAGTGTTTTAATCCTCTCAACTGCGTTCTGAGCATTTAATTCGCACTGGTCGCGCACTTCTTGTGGAGTCTATGGGATGGTATGAAGCTCTAAGTCCACGATTCTTTGTTGAAGTTGTTGAATAACTTCAGCAAGCTTCATTACTTGGCGTTCTATGGGTTCTTTTTCCTTCTGTTCTAAGCTGGTCACAGAGCCAAATGCTCTGGTGACTACTTCTTCGATCCCAATCTGCTTCGCGAGCAGTTTCTCTTTCTCCTTTTGGATCTTTTCTCTATCTTCTTCAAATTTGGCTTGGAGAGCATCCTTCTCTTGTTGCGTGGCTTGGAGGTGTTCTATGATTTCCTCTTGTGCTTTCTTTAAGGTGTGAATAGCCTGCGCTTTTTCTTCCTATGCATGTCAAAGATGTACTTCGACTATTTCAACAAGCTTGCGAAGTTGAACTAATTCTTCTCCCACTTTGGTTGTTCCTTCTAGCAGAGGCACAATAGAGATTGCACGGCTAGACTGGAGTGCCTGCTGTACTTCTTGGAGCCCAATTTCAATCCTATTATATAGCTGCTCCTACTTCACTTCCTTCTTTTCTATTATCTCTTCTATGGATTCATTCATAGTTGCGAGGAGGAAACTGAAGTCATCCAGAGTGAGCGTGGTTTGCATCTTTGTTATGGATTCTTTCAATTTCTTCCGGGAGAGAGACTTCGGAGGTGACCCTTTTCTCTTCTTTGTATCTTTAACTTTGCCTTTCGGTCTCTGTTCGACTTCCTCTAGGTATTTAGCATTACCTCCTTGATCTGGTGTGACGGAAGCCGTCCTCTCAGATCTACTATCTACATCCTAAACCTCTTCAGGCTTCTTCGTCTTCTTTGTCTTATTGGGCCCAGGTGTGTCTTGTGCAACTTCTAGGCTGTTGATGTCTAAAATGTCCACTGGATTTGCTGCCACAAGGGGGTTCGCCGACCATTCCTTGGTGATCTCTTCTAGGTCTTCTTCTATCAGCTTATAATAGTACTGAAGTGTTCCTGGTGCTCATCAACACGTGGGGTTAGGTATATAAAGTGGCGGTCTGTGCTAAAATTTATCAGAGGTCGGAACCTTTTTAAAGTGTTCGGGGTTATGCGAGGTTCACCCCCTATGGCTTCTTTCAATTGATTGTAGTACGCATGGAAAATGACATTTGATTGCCATTGCTTGTTAATGTCGGTCGAGTACCATAATGTATTGAACTTCGCGGCTAATGGCTCAAAGGGGTCAATGTCCAGGAAGGTTGCTCCTTCTAGTAGCTCCCATGCAACAAAAGAGATCAATATTAGAAGCCAGCTAAAATGTAATTCATGCCCCTGATCCTAGGCTTCTCTACAGTCAATCTCTAGCTGGTTTACCAGGTACTTCACCCAGTTCATCTGTAGTCCCTCTACGCATTTTCCTGCGACGTCAACTACGAAGCCTGATACTTGTCTAGGTTGATTTTTACGTACCAGCTTCATTGCAATCATTTTACATGTGAGGCACATTGTGCCACTTTCGATAGAGGCTACCTTGTAGCCTCACGTGCCCTTCTCGACATTTCCATAAGCCTCTTTAACATTCTGAGAAAGAGCACGGTCCGCGGTCTTTCCAGGGTAGTAATCCTGAGGATCAGGGCCCTGCATGATAAGCTCGGTAATCCTATTGATCAACGTCGGATCAACAGTTATGTGACGGTTTAACCACAGGTATCCTCTGTGGTAACTTGCTAGCAACAATTTTACACAAGCATTCACCTCCTGGTGTCTTCCGAAGTGTGGTATTTTCATGACGTTGAGCAAAGTAGAATGTGCAAGGTTCATCGTCCATTGCTGAGGGACGATCTTCAAATTCTTAATCTTAGTTCTTATCAAGTACTTAGATGGGGCGAGCATGTTGTAAACCTTACGGTCCCCTAGGCTGAAGTTGCAAAACTTCAACACTGTAACCTTGTCTTGATTTGTGCGGTAAGTGCGTACTCCTTTCGGAAGATATGCAGTGACTAGGGTGTATTCAAAGTCTCTATGGACACTGTCCCTATTAATCATACCACTCAGAGGGGGTATGTAAGCTGGTAGGATGGATGACACTAACTTCACATTAACTATGTCATCTTTATGCTTAGTTCTCCTTTCTGTGCCGACTTGGGATGTTCCTGCTCGAGCAGTCGACAGGGAGGATTGCACTCCTCTCGTCGATGATGCTTGGACTTCGGTGGACATTCCTCTTTCCGACATGACTCTCTCAGTCATTAAATTGATAAGGACCTCTGTGACGGATTCTTCAACTACGGTGAGCTGGTCGGACAATCACTGGTTCGGGGGCTTCGAATTCTCAATTGGCAAAAGTGTTCTTTGGGCTTGGTGCGACGAGATAAATAAGAAATTCAACGGTCTGCTTGCAACGGGTATGAAGCTTCCATTACCGTTGATCTATCTATTATGACGAGGTCCAACGGTCTTTTGGTGATCCTTTAATGATTTTCTATCCGTTTGGGGCGGAAGTCGAACAGGTATATCGGTCCAACAGCTATATTGCTTCACATCGGTGAAGTGCCATAGGTCGTGGTCCTGATATCTTGGTGAAGCTCCCATTCTACAAGTTTTCTTTCTGTGATGTTCCATCCGGGGTCTCTTGTAACTTTTCAATTTTCTCCCTCTTTTTTCTTAACTTTCTAGCCTTCTTCCCCGTAATCTTCAACTCTGTCTGTCTTTTTCCAGTCTAATTTCTGTCTTCTTTTAGCATAGTCACTGCGTGATGTTAAAATTCTCTCTGGGGTAATAATTCTTCTTTCTCTGGGACAAGTGTTTCGGTAGTCCATGAGCTTTCTGACATTCTTTCATCTTCAACATTGTGGTCTCTAGAGTCAAGGGGCTTGTTCTGTTCCTCAATCAACTACCCAATCTTCTTGGTCATAAAATATTTTAATTCATGTTTCTTCTTTTCCAAAACTTTTTCTTCTTCTTCAATGTCGAACTTGATCTCTATCAATCCAAGGTCTTCCAAGTAACATAGTAAACGGGGCGTTGTCCTCAATGAATTTAATAATCTCAAAATCTTCTTCAGTGGAGGTTCCATGAGCATGCGTAGATATCTGAGTGAGCCTTCCACATAGGTTTACCAATTTTCCTCTAAAGAAACCTATTCCTCCCAATGAAGGGGTCATGGCAGGCTTTCCTATAGCTTCCCATGTTCTATCTATCATGATATTCATCTGTGTTTCTTCATCTAGAATACAATCAATGTCGAAGTCCCCTATCCTTAATTCGGTGCATTATTTTTCTCTAAAGGTCTCTGCTAATCTGACATGTCGGTGTTCAGTCAGGGTTTCTTTCATCTGGATTAATACTTTCTCTAATTCTTTCTAAGGCTTTTCTATCTTTGGGGCTGCCTTAGGGTTTTCTTGATGCAGATTCATTTTTTCAAGCTTAGCAATCATTCTAGGGCAATCCAATGCTTCATGGTCCAGAGATTTGCAACATAGACAACTAGATCTTCCACCAGGACATTCCTTAGTTAGATGTCTCGGTCTTCTGCAACTGTAACATAGGGTCAATCCTCTCTTTTCCTCTCTTTCTTGTAAATGATCCCCAACCTCTTCTATACTGCGCACTAGGATTATGGTAGTTAGCCTGGAAAAAATTCTTTCTAGGGTCCTGCATCCATTTGTTAGTCCAAACATTCTTTCTATGCATAGGTATAACATATCTATCATTATTCTTATCAGATCTATTCATGTCAAACTTTCTTTCCTCTATTGGTGCCCTAGTTTTCAAGCTAGGACAGAATCTATCAAACATACCTAGATCCATACTCTAGAAACAAAAAATTTCACTTATTTTTCTTCTACAGAGCACAAAGCTTTCCAATCTAAAACTTTTAACTATTCTTACCTTTATCAGAGCGCAAAACTTACAGATATTACCTCTTTCTTGTAGATCTGACCTCTTTTCTCACAGATTTGATCTCTTTTCTCACAAATCTGATGCAGATCAGATCTCTTTTCTTGCATAGAGCTTCCAAGGTGAAGTAGAATGTTGCGCGCTAGGGCACAGGTCTATGCACAGAGCTTATTTTGCACAAATATCCTTCTTCTCTAGTTCCAAGCAATCACAGTTTCAGGTCCCAGCAACAGAACCATATGTTGGCACTGGGGCAGACCCATGGTTCAACGCTCAAGAGCGCACCAACAAAACCCTAACTACTGGCCCTTTCGGCAACACTTGTGAAGCAGATGAAGTCTCACCCGAGGTAGAGGTAGGGGTGGTTGCAGGACTCAGATGTCTGCAACCTTAGCTGGGCTACAGATATGTGATTATACCACTTACAAAGCACTTAGCATCAATTAATCATTAATATCCAACCCTTACTCTACTTTGCAGACGGCACAGAGCATCGCAATACTCACTCAGGTTTACAATATTTTAGTACTTTAACAACAAAAAACACATCAGATCCTGCAGATCATCACTAAGCACTAGCATACATGTCATATCTAACAATCATATGTATCTAAGAAGCACAAAGCATAAATGAATATATCATAAACACATAGCATAAGCAAAGATAAACACAATGAATCAAAGCACAGAGTGTTACACATAGATTTACATGGTTCACCCCCTCCCTGGGGCTACGTCCACCAACTCTTCTTCTTTATTATCTTCAGTTAATCAGGTTACAACACAGGACTATCAAAATCCTACTCCGCACAAGACAGGATATCTGCGCGCACCTCTCCAGATCCTCCTTCCTTGAGTAGATCTAGCACAAATCCCCCTTACAATCTGTGCACTCAACACTTACAACACTTGCACTCATCTCTGCAAGTCACTCACATAGATGTCGATCTAGCACTCAGCTTATCTCCTTGGCTAATCTCCTCTTTTACTTATATCACCTAGATATCTATTTATATATTACAAAAGTGGGCCTAAGCGTGTGTGAACCCACAGGCTGGCATCCCTTTCCCATTACATTATCCCCAAAAACCCAAAAAAGACCCAAAAAGGGGGTCTAGTTTCCACGATCTCTGCTTCGCCTCGCGCTCCATCTTTGACAGGCTGTTGAAATCCCAAAAATGGTCAACTATGATCAGGTGTTCCTCAAAACTTGGTCAAGGGCCAACGAGATACATTCAACAAGTTCATGGAAAACTAAAAGAAGGCTTGAGTGGCATGGGATGATTGATGCAAGAGCATCACCGTCAACATTCAAATAAGAACAAGTGGAGGATAGCTCAGCACCCAACGCGCATTTCAAATCAGTTTTAAAATCCCAAAGGAGGGCGCATCATCTCAAATTTTTGAAAACCTTGTAATTAAATCCCTTTTTAAACATTTTGAGGCTAGATCTATTGTAAACAATCTAGGAGATTGTATTTTATTAAATTTCTGTTGGATTGCACAGACATTGAGCATCGACTCATATTTGAGTGTAAATTCCATTCATTGTAAGAGGCCTTAGTAGGTGAAAGATTTTATTTAGATAGGACAACATTAAGGTAGGTTGGGGGGGAGGCTCGAGAAGCCACTCCATGTATAAGTATGTCTTTTGTGCCCAAATGAAGGCTAATTATCATTATCTTAGATATTTGTTGAAGTTTATAGTGAATTCTGTTGAAGAGAGTTGCAGAGAGTTGTATGAGTCCATGTACATACTTTGTTGAAGGAATAAAAATAGAGAGGTTTGATTCCAAATGTATGGTGTTCTCTATTTCTGAGTTCATTGAGTACATGTGATGTTTCTTTTTGTTTTGTCTGTTTTATATGTTTTATGTATCTAAGAATGCATTTCACAGTTAGATGTGTGAACTGTTAATGTTTCTATAAGTTTCAATTGTTTCTCCTCTGAGAGTTTTGGTGCAAGGAGTGCATAGATCCCGCAAGGTGTGTGAAGGCCGAGTCAACTCTGAATTAGAAGCTCAGAAGAGGTAGAGTGAGACTTTGCAGAGGAAGTGTAAGGAGTGCACAGTCTCCCAGAGAAGGGTAAAGTTGAGAAGTCTCGTGCAAGGTGTGCACCTGGCCAACACTGAGCTAAGTGTTGAGGAGTTGAGTCGGTGAAGCACAAGGAGTGTGTGAAAGGACCTTGCCGACCTTCTGAGTCTCGAGTAGAACAAGTGTTCGAGTTGTGCAGGGGACTTAGAAAGATTTTTCCAAGTTTGAGGTTTCTCAGTGTTCAAAGGAGCCCAAGAAAGGAATCTAAGGCTTAAAACACCTCGAGAGGTCAAGCTCAGGAGGGATAGTAATGAAAAATCGGGAGGAATTTATATTGAGGTCTCACAAGTTGAACGGTCGTGATCCAAGCGAACATGATCAGGGATTCATCGTGACCCTCATATATAGAAGAGTATAGTAGAATTTATCCCGAGGAGTACTTCGGACTTCGTAAGTCCAGAGATTTTCATGCTTAGAGTGCGTAGGAGTCAGGACTCCCAAAGTTTCGAAGCCCAGAGTCAATATGAAGCATCGATCACTGAGGACACTTTTCAACAGATCGTTGAGTTAGAAAGACCGGTTATCCAAAACAAAGGAGGTCTTGAGAGAAAGTTCACAGAGGCCCCGAAGCTCCAAAAAGCAGAGTAAATTGGAACCGTTGATCTCCAGTGGACACGTGGTAGACGAACTTGCAATCTGGGGAGTAGGCACCCTGGGGAAAAGTGATAAATTGATTGCATGGTATAAGGACTCTTGAAGGCCCAAAGGCCAAATCTAATCGTGGTCGTCCAGTTCTCAAGGACACGTGTTAGCAGATTGTCAAATTCAAAAGACCAGAAATTTGGGAGAATAGAGGGAAGAAGAGTTCAATCTCTCTGAAGTCCCGAAGTCCAGGGTTGATTTGAACAGTCGAATAAAGGAAGACATGTAGCAGTAGATCCAGAGGTCCAGAGAGCTAGTACTCTGGAAGAGAGGAGATAAAGGTTTATGGGGAGTGAATATTTCCAAAGATCCAAACAGCGGAGTCTATATAAACCATTGATCAAAGGAGGGCACGTGGAGGAAGGAGAGGTCCTTCATCTTTTCTTCGTTTGGGAGATATAAGAGTTGCACTGCGCGCACACCCAAAGCCCGAAATAGATCTAGGTCATCCCTTTGACAACGTGTGGTGGTTGTTGATTTGAACCCTTTGTGAGTTCATTAGTCTGACGCTCCGGAGGTTTTTAAGTGTTAGACACCCAGAACTCCCTAATCCCGGTGTCCCCGAGTGAATCATGATCGTTGGTCAACAGGAGGGTGCAGACCATTGATTGTATGTTGTTTGTGCGTTAGTCAGTCTGGCGCTACGACATAATTGTGGGAAAGAGTCATGAATAACCCCCGAAGCCCGAAATAGCGAAGTGGAATATCAGTTGTCGATGTGATAGGGGAGTAGGAGTTGTTCAAACTACTCCGAGAGCACGTTGTGTTGGAGTGGGAAGACTTGTTGAAGCCTGGACTTCCGAAATTGATTTTTGTCATAGATTTGTGCAGTCAATATGAGTTGTTGATCCCTACTTTGGTTCGACGCTCCACCACTTCGGCGTTTAGGAGGAATATAGTGCAAGTTTGTTGAGATGCCTAAAGCCCGAAGGCTCCGAAGTCCCAAATTCTTCGGAGTTTGGAGAATTTTCCCACAGTTTTAGCCTAGGGTCACGTGGACATTTCCCTTGAGCTGTAAAATCCCTCTATAAGGTAATTTAGGGATAAAAAGATAGGGAAAAGGCCCGTGGAAGGGAAATTGAAGGTTCGGCAGGAACCTGCGAGCTGATTCATCTCTCGAATTGGACGATCCTTAGATGGGAGGTCATGCGGGCCCCAAGAGGAGGTGGGGGTCTACATCAAGTGGTATTATATCCTGAAATAAGCTCTGTAAGAAAAGGAGATAGCTTGGATCCATTCTACCAAGAAGAAGCAAGGAGATACCTGTAGAAAATCCAACCATGGAAGAATAAATGAGGTGATTGCATGCGATATTGGACACCATGAAGACAATGTAGAGAAGAGCACCTTATGTTGGTGACATCAACAAAGAAGAGAATGAAGAAATGGAAGTAGAAGGAGCTGTAGGAGAAGAAGTTGCATAGGAACGCTTGTTGAGAGTTGTTGTGAGAATGGGAGCCAAAGAAAAAATAGAGGTTTTGATGTATGAAGGAAACTTGGAAGTTGAAGAGCTGTTGGATTGGATAAGTGCTTTAGATAAGTACTTCAATTATGAGGATATTGATGATGAAAATAAAGTGAAGCATGATGTTACCATACTGAAGGGACATGCAGCGCTATGGTGGGATGAACTGTAAGCTGATTGAAGATGTAAAGGTAAGCAAAAAATCAAAAGTTGGGATAGGATGGTAGCTAATTTCATACCCAAAGACTATCAGATAAATCTGTTCAGGATATTACAGAACCTGAGATAGAAGGGCTTGTCAGTGAAGGAGTACACTGAAGAATTTTACACGCTGAACATCAGAGCAGGACATAGGGAGAGTGATGAAGAAAAGGTTTCCAGGTATATTAATGGCCTGAGGTATGAGATATAAGATGAGATCAGCATGATAACTGTAAGGACAGTGGAGGATACTTATCAGGTATCCCTAAAAGAAGAGGAAAAGTTGGCCGGAAAACAAAGCCAATGAAGTAGAGGAAAGAACCCTGACTGAAGATAAGGAACCACTAGGGAGAAGTTCTAGAAGGAAGAAGAAGAAGTTGGTAGCTTTGACAACTAGGTTACTAGAGGAGAAATATCTAGGGGTAGAAACTATGGTGGCAGAAACTCTTTCCCCAGGGGAAGAGGAAGAGGCAGAGGTGGAGATATAAAATACTATGCCTATGGAAAGATAGGGCATATGTCTTGGGAATGTCCCAAGAGAAAAAAATGCAGGAGCCAAAGGAGCTCACATTTTTGAACCACAATAGAGAGATATGGAGATAGAGATGGAGACAGAAGCAGCGGAAGATGGGAAATCCCTCACGCTGAGGAAGGTTCTCTTAAAACCATAGAAAGAGGTGGAAGAGCCAGTTCAGAGAAACAATATGTTTAGGACTGCTTGCAAGACCAAGGATAGGGTATGCAAGATGATAATTGAAAGTGGGAGAACTGATAATCTGGTATCCACGTAAATGGTGGAAAAGATGGAACTGTAGACAACTACACACCCAAACTTGTACAAGGCATCGTGGCTGCATAAGGGGCACCAAGTGATGGTAAGTCAATAATGCAAAGTCGAATTTAAGATTGGTGGGTATAGAGATGAAATTTTGTGTGATGTCATACCCATGGACGTTTGTCACGTTTTTTTGGGGAGACCATGGAAATATGACAGAAATGTCATACATGAGGGGAGGAAAAATACTTACACCCTTGAGAAGAATGGTTGGACACATATGTTGATGCCGATAGGAGAGAGAGGAGCTAAAGAGGAGGCTAGTTCAAGCATACTTCCCATGAGTGAGAAGGAACCTTTGGAGGAGGAATAAAATCCCCAGTGTTATAATCTAAGGATAGGAGAGATCAATATATCTCTTGAAATGAACTTTACAGATGCTCATTCTTGTGAGGAAGTGATGCAGAAGACATCCCAGGAAGAGGCTAAAGAACCTGATATTTTTGAAACTAACAGCTTGTGTGTGGCAGCAGGTGCAACAGAGAGATGGTCATCGGAGACTGTCAAAGAGAAGGAGAGTGGACAGAAGCCAAGTTATATTAAAAAAGAAGAAAAGGAAAAAGAAATCTACATAGTTGTGGGCCAGAGAAATGTCCCAAAGGAGAATTCAGATTCAACACTCATTCAATGGGAGAAGGAATTAGAGATGCTGGAAGAATGGTTAAACCATCCAAAGGTAGAAGAAGATTACCAAAAGGATGTAGTCATGAAAGACAACAAGGAGAACCTTCAGAAAAGACAGAGTCCTAAAGAAATGAAGGAAAAGGAGAAGCAACCAGTGAGTGACAACAATAGGATCCTGCAAAGAAGTGATTGTCCGGAGAGCAGGAAAGAGTTGCAGAAAAAGAACATGTCAAGGGATAAGGTGAACAAGGAGGTTGTGGAGTTAAGAGAGTTGACATAAGGATCAACCAAGGATACCAATGAATATTGTAGGGGTAAGGTAGGTGAAGCCCTACAGTGCATGGTTTGGAAACTAAGAGAAAATCCTGCAACAGCTGGAGAACAACAACATCAAAAACAAGGGAGAGAAGCAAGGGGAAAATTTCAAGTCAAGGTTTGGGATCCAGGAGGATTTCAACTATAGCAGCAACAGGGCCATGAACAAGAGCTCATGATTTTCTCAGCTGAGGATTATGATGCAGGAGCATCACCATCAACACTCAAAGAAGAACGAGTGGAGGATGGCTCAACAATCAACGCACATTTCAAATCAGTTTTAAAATCCCAAAGGAGGGCACATCATCTCAAATTTTTGAAAACCTTGTATTTAAAGCCCTTTTTAAATGTTTTGAGGCTAGATCTGTTGTAAAAAATCTAGGAGATTGTATTTTATTAATTTTTTGTAGGATTGTACAGACACTAAGCATAGACTCATATCTGAGTGTAAATGCCATTCACTGTAAGAGGCCTTAGTAGGTGAAATATTTTATTTAGATATGACAACATTAAGGTAGGTTGGGGGGAAGGCTCGAGAAGCCACTCCATGTATACGTATATGTCTTTTGTGCCCAAATGAAGGCTGTTGATTATTATCTTAGAGAGTTGTTGAAGTTTATAGTGAATTATGCCGAAGAGAGTTGCAGAGAGTTGTATGAGTCCATGTACATCCTTTGTTGAAGGAATACAAATAGAGAGGTTTGATTCCAAATGTATGGTGTTCTCTATTTCTGAGTTCATTGAGTACATGTGATGTTTATTTCTATTTTATCTATTTTATATGTTTTATGTATCTGAGAATGCATTTCATAGTTGGATGTGTGAAATGTTAATGTTTCTATAAGTTTCAATTGTTTCTCCTTTGAGAGTTCTGGAGAAAGGAGTTGATAGTGCCCACAAGGTGTGCGAAGGCCGAGTAAAGTCTGACTTAGAAGCTCATAAGAGGTAGCGTGAGACTTTGCAGAGGAAGTGCAAGGAGTGCATAGTCACCCAGAGAAGGGTAACGTTGAGAAGTCACGTGCAAGGTGTGCACCAGGCCAACACTGAGCTAAGTGTTGAGGAGTTGAGTCGGTGAAGTGCAAGGAGTGCATGAAAGGACCTCGGAGACCTTCCAAGTCTCAAGGAGAACAAGTGTTCGAGTTGTGCAGGGGGACCTAGAAAGATTTTTCCAAGTTTGAGGTTTCTCAGTGTTCAGAGGAGCCCAAGGAAGGAATCTAAGGCTTAAAACACATCACGAAGTCAAGCTCAGAAAGGATAGCAGTGAAAAATCCTCAAGGGAGGAATTTATATTGATGTCTCTCAAGTTGAATGGTCGTGATCTGAGAAAACAGGATCGGGGATTCGTCGTGACCCTCAGATATGAAAGAGTAGCACAGAATTTACCCTCAGGACTACTTCAGACTTCATAAGTCTGGAGATTTTAGTGCTTGGAGTGAATAGGAGTCAGGACTCCCGAAGTTCTGAATCCTAGAGTCAATCTAGAGCGTCGATCACTGAGGACATGTGTCAATGGATCGTTGAGTCTAGAAGACTAGTTAATCAGGAGGAAGGAGGTCTTGAGAGAAATTTCATGGAGGCCCCGAAGCTCCGAGAAGCGAAGTAAATTTGAACTGTTGATCTCCAATGGAAACGTGGTAGGAGACCCTATAGTCCATGGAGTAGGCACTCCGGGTAAAAGTGAGAAATTGGTTGCATGATATAAGGACTTCCGAAGGCTCGAAGGCTAGAGCTAATCGCAGCCGTCCACTTTCCAAGGACACGTGTTATAATATTGTCAAATCTGGAAGACCATAAATTCAGGAGAATAAAGGGAAGAAGAGTTCGATCTCTCCCGATTCTCGAAGTCCGGGGTTGATCTAAATGATCACATAAAGGAGGACACATGGTAGTATATCTGGAGGTCTGGAGAGCTAGTACTTCGGAGGAGAGGAGAAAATTTTTTCTAGGGAGTGAAGATTTCTTAAGCTCTGAACAATGGATTCAATCTGAACCGTTGATCAAAGGAGGACACGTGGAGGAAGGAGAGGTCCTTCAAATTTTCGTCATTCGGGAGATAGAAGAGTTGCATTGTCTACACACACGGACACCCAAACCCTAAAATAGATCTGGGTCATCTGTTTGATGGCGTGTGGTGGTCGTTGATTTAAACCCTTCGCGAGTTCGCTATTCCATCACTCTGGAGGGTTTTCAGTGTTAGACACCTGAAACTCCCGAAGCCCGGAGTCCCAGAGTGAATCGTGATCATTGGTCGACGGGAGGGTTTGGACCATTGATTGTCTATTATGTGTGTGTTCGTTAGTCCGACGCTCTGTAAAAATTGTGGAAAAGAGTCATGAAGAACCCCTGAAGCCCGAAATCGCGAAGTGGAATATCAATCATTGATCTAATACGGGAGTAGGAGTCGTCCGAACTACTCCATGGTTCGGCCCTCCTGGAGTACGCTGTATTGGAGCAAGAAGACTTGTCGAAGCCCGCATTTTCGAAAACAATTTTCGTCGTAGATATGTGCAGTCAATCTGAGTCATCGATCCCTGCTGTGGTTTGACGCTCCACTACTTTGACCTTCGAGAGGAACGCAGTGCAAGTTTGTTGAGACTCAAAAATCCTGGAGGCTCCAAAGTCTTGAATTCTTCAGAGTTTGGAGAATTTTCCCATGGTTTTATCCCAGGGTCACGTGGACTTCGCCCTTGAGCTGTAAAATCCCTCTGTAAGGTAATTTAGGGCCGAAAAGAGAGGGAGAAGGCCCGTGGAAGGGAAATTCAAGGTTCAACAGGAACCTGTGAGTTGATTCAGATCCTGAATTGGATGATCCTTAGACTGAGAGGTTGCACGGGCCATAAGAGGAGGTGGGGTTTTGCATTAACGAGCCACAAGTGAGTGTTGGGGGCCTGCTGGATAGGCATTTTGGATACGTTTTGGCTAAGTTTTGGGATTTTCACTGTAATAAGTCAAAGGATAAAAATCAGTTAGAAGATGGACCAGAGCACACAACAGAGAGCGGACTTTAAGGAGTCAAAGTGTGTGAGGAAAGGGAATGTGATGGAACAACGCGTAAACATCAAAATATAGTTATAAATCGTTGGGATTTTGGGGACATTTTGTCCACTTTATAATTGCATTGTAATGAGATTAACCCTATTTCTTATGTATAAGTATGTAAAGGGTTTTTGGTAGAGAGTAGTAGTTCGAATAAGGAAAGATTAGGGTTCTGGAAATTGAGAGTTCAGTCTATTCTCGATTATTTGGCTAAGAGTTCGAAGAATGACTAAGGTTTTTGAAGGTAGGTTCGCACTGCAGCAGAGCGGCTAGGAAAGTATTAATAAGGTTTATTGTTTCATATTTTTGTAAACGCAATGCGCAGATGTAAGAAGATTATGAAAAAATGAATAAGAATCCATATGTTGTGGGCGTAGCCTAGATTGGGGTGAACCACGTTAAAACTTGTGTCTTGATGTGATGCTCTATGTGTTGTGGTTTTGATGAATGTGATAGTATGAATTAGTTGAATGTTTAGTAATATGTTATGGGTGGTGTGCAATGATGATAAATGCTTAGTATTATGAATGTGTCATTAAAATATGATGTCATAATGTCGCACACTAAAGAAAATAATGATTGAATAAAGGTTAAGTAAAGTAATGTCCCACACAGGGTATGTTGCATGTCAAGTAACTATTAAGTAATGGAAACCGTGCACAAAGTAAAGAAATGAACAATGCTTATAAGAACATGTTGTATGCCTCACTTCCCCTCATCACTACAGAAACTTGGTTCCTGTAGCCCCTCTAGATGCCTTGGATGAGACTTCAGTTGCTTTCAAGTGATGTCGAAAGGGCCAGTGTCTAAGGGTTTGGTTGGCATGTTATCATTGAACCTAGGGTATGCCCATTGCGTGCTAATAGTCCTCGTAAGTGACTATCATGGGGGTTTCAAACCACCCTCATACATTTCTATGAGGGGAGTTTCAAAACTCCTTCATTAGTTTCTATAAGGGCATTTTAGTTACAATTGTCTCTATGGTCACCTTTTTATATGAGTGTGGTTTATTTACAACTGCATCTAATAGTTTCCTTTTTGGAGAGGGTTCACATCTGCCCCTGAAGGCACTTTTGGGGAAAATTCAAAAATCTTCTTAAACCATTGTTAAAAGGCCTACTTTTTAATGTTGGTTCTTTTGGAGACATTTTTTCCCAAGCCACCCCTAATTCCCACTTTTAGTGATGAAAAACATCTTACCTCTAAAGGCCTAAAATGTAGTAGTGAAGGATGGTTAAGATGCTTTGAGTACTATGTGATTTGGGAATTGGTTGATTCAAGAGTGTTGTGTGATGGATTAAGAGAGAGATAGATCCTAGTGGATTGTCTTCACACTTGAGGTATCATAGCCCAAACTAGGGTAACATCTACATCGGATAATTATGATTAGGAGATGAAATGCTCCTCTTGTTGGAAATATAACTGAGAGGGGGGGGTGAATTAGTTATGTATATAAGATTGAAAATTTTGTTGTTATTTTCTGATTCTTTCTAGATTATTATTTAACATGTTTTTGATAATTTAACATGCATAGATATACAATATTTGATCAATCACACAGAATACACAGAGACATTGATTTTCATGAGGAAACCCATAAAGGGTGAAAACCTCTTCTTCTTAGGATGTCAATCAAGCTCCAACTTTCATGTACATCATAGTCTTTGAGCTCCAACTCAAATATGAGGCTA
>JZKD02S1674748.1:190549-204346 GCA_000966675.3 Picea glauca
ACACCAATTTTCAGATCATGGCCTCCTCTCAGCAATTTCTGGCAGTGATTTTCTCGGAATCTGGCAGCGATTTTTCTCGCTTGTAAACAACGGTTCCTTTTCACCATGCAGATCTACTCCTGCTCTTTTCGCTAAAACAATTCATAGATCTGGGCAATTCTTGGGCAACGATCTCCACCCACACAGCAGAAATCAATGTTACAAAGTTACAACGATTAATTGGCTGCTAGGATCTCCACTGGCCCCATGCAACAGATTTCGTTTCTGGCAACGATGGCTGAATGAGACGACTATTACTGAGCAAAAAACTGAGTAGAACACTGCGCCTTTTCCTTGGTGACGGAGCCTTGATGCCTGCAGATGGCTTCAACAAACTCACTCACATATGCACACAAAAATCTCACACGATATTAATAATTACTCACAAAACAAAGAAATTTAACACTCTCAAACATACACACAGCCACCTAATCCTACTCTCCTACAACAGATCAACGTTTACATCTTCTTGAGCCCTCCCATGAGGGAGTCTGGCTCAGATTGGCTCTCATACCAACTTAGGAATGAGGAATGCAGAGATACACACAATAGATAATTGTATTACTCACATACATAGGTACATATATAGTTGAACTCACATTCAACTTACTTCAAACATAGCTATGGAGGTTGAGAGAATATCTCAACAACTCCTACAAATCTTCAACCAAGCCCTAAATTAATCATTAATTCTAACATGTCTTCCATTTCTTGATGTCTTCCATGGTGACTCGTGACTCTGCCTTTGTGTTCATATTCTTCAAAGGCTTTTCTATAACGTCCTCTCTGGCTGTCAATGTAACGAAGGTCTGTAGGCTCAACGTCACAAAACACAGGAATGATCTTCCTGTTGCATCTCAAAATCCAACACAATTCATCCAAACACCAACGCGATTCAGCATAACGCTTACTGAAAATGGCAATATGAACTGACGCACTCTCAATGGCTCCGAGAATTGCAGGGGAGAGAGCGTCTCCTGCGTGGAGCTCCTTTTGATCAAGAAAGACGCGCAGCCCATAAGATGTGAGGCGATGGTACATGAGGCAGGCAAGAGTCTTCTTGACATCGGGACCCCTGTGGTTTATAAAAACGTGGTATGTAATTGACAATGGCTGTGTCTCAGCCCCCTCCATTGGGTCGTGCAGATGGGATGGTAGTCGATCAGATGGAATCGAAGATGAAAGTATATATGAGATAAACCAATGACTTTCCCGCGGTAAGTAGAAAAATTTATATCGATGCCCAGGATCCAATTATATTTATGCAGGGAAAGCTTCCCTAAAACTTAAGGGAAAGCTTTCTTAAAATTTTGCCCTGTCACCACCGTCCTATCATTCACTTTACCGATTTTATCCCCAAAAAAACACCGCAATTTTCCATCGCAAAGCTCAGATCCCCACATCACCCAGGCCGACGCGCGCTCTGGAGAATGCCGGCCCTCGGGGCAGAGTTTCGAACTGAAGGCCTGCGTGCAAACTCACTGATCGACGTCAATTACAGATGGGGACGGCAAATTTTCACTTGTTATATTATATTAGGAGTGGGAAAATTTATCATAACTCTGAAACCAGCAGTAGGGACAGTCATCTCTGATAGTTATTTGATAAAGTAGGTTGATTGAAATAACCTGATGATGATCTTTAAGGGGTAAATTTTCACTCCTCTCAGATATCTCCGAATCTTAAACCGTTAACTTGTTTTCTTACATCCAAGAAAAACAAATTATTAACTAAACAAAAACAATTTTATACCATATTCCATAGCCTAAAACCTGCCCTGCCATGAATTGATCAACATACAGCGAATTTATCAACATACCCTGTTTTTTTGGATTATGTCGATGTAATTTTATTTTTAAAATAAAATATTAAAATACCACGGGTCCTGCCAATGTCTCTAACGTACACAATCTTTTACTCTGAAAAGTAGTTCTCACCGAAGTGGCCGGTGGCAACCTATTTCATCAACATTATTTCCATGGTCGCATCGCGTGGATGGTTTGTCGTACATGCTGAATCACCTACAAGTGGAATTCTAAAGGTTAAAAATTAGTAATGACAGTTGACATTTTTTTAATTTTTTCTTTTTAAGTCTTCTTAAGCAAAATAAATTTGGGGGGACGTCCAGAAATCCTACTCGTCCCCCACCTTGAGCAGTCGCGTCCCCGCGTCGTCCCTGGGACGTGGGAAACTTGGGGAAGCGACCCCACCGTGGAACACTGCAAATTGATGGATAGTGTTTTTTTCGAAATTTCTACGTAAAAGCAACGTAAACAGGAAAGGGAGTTGTTTAAATTTGACTTGTTGAAATTCCTGTTGAATTTCCTATCTTATTTACCTTATTCACTATGTAAATTTTGGAATTTTTTAATTTTAATGTTTAAAGTATGAAAAAGGAAAACAGGTAAGGGAGTTGTTCAAATTTGATCTTATTTACTTTATTCACCATATAAATTTTGGACAGTTTTTTATTTTTAATGTATAAAATATGACTTCAAATTTGATCTTATTTACTTTATTCACCATTTAAATTTTGGACAGTTTTTTAATTTTTATGTATAAAGTATGAAAATGAAAACATGTAAGGGAAATTTGATGAGTAGTGTCGTTTTTAAATTTCTACCCTGCAAATTTATTCACCATGTAAATTTTGGACGGTTTTTATTCACCGTGTAAATTTTGGACGGTTTTTATTCACCATGTTTGAAGTATGAAAATGAAAACAGGTAAGAGAGTTGTTCAAATTTGATGAGCAGTGTCGTTTTGAAATTCCTACCCACTTCACCATGTAAATTTTGGACACTTTTTTAACTTTAATGATTACTTAGGTGGCATTTGTGAGAGTAAATTATGTATTGAATAGGTGGCATTAAAAAGATTAAGATGACAACATTATAGCTTAACTTCGAATGGAGATCATATGGATTATCTACAAGGATGATCCACCAACCAATGGTTATTAACTACATGCATATATTAGGAGAAGCTTTTGCTCTACATTGGTAGTCCATTACTTCCGGTCTTGGAAACCATTTTTAATACATGTATCTTTGTCTCCTCTTGCCAAGTGGTTGGGTATGCGGAGAATACATAATTTCCATGTCCTTCCAAATGGTGTTGATTAAAAGTTCTATGTTTTAGGTTTTTTGGTCTGGCAATGTAAATTTAGATAAAATCTTTATTTCATGTCGTTTAAATTGTATTTTTGAATGCATAAATGGATTCAGTTTGTTCAAAAACTCTTGAGCTATTGAGATTATACAAACTTAGCCACTCAAATGTGTAGATCCAACCATTCCTCACTAGATTTCACCCAAAAATCAAAAGAAAAAAGTAAAACTTTTAGATTACGCTCTTCCAAATTGTCAATTTAACCTATGCACCATTCCCGACAATCAAAAACCTCCATTCTCGACAATCAAAAACCTTTTGTTGACAATCAAAAACCTTTTGTTGTTGTGGAGAGTTTCCCATCATTCTTCTCATAGGTTGTCTAAGAGCCTATGTTGTCATAATATGACTTGTAATAGAATAATGGGTTAGCTATTATGAAAACTATATGGTAATTGAGTCATTGTGCATAAGAAATTACTGGCATTGAGAAATGGGATAGCTTAAGAGATTGCAGAAGGGGACTTTGAAAGAAGAGAATTTTTGTTAAACATTTATGAAAAAGAAAAATTATAAATTTTATGAAGTTTTATAATGTAATAAGAAAATCATTTAAATAGTATAAGATAAGATAATTAAAAAATATTAGTTAATTCTAACTTCATTATTTATTAGAAAGATAATTCTACAATTAAATTTCAATCATTAATTCATTACATAAAAAAATTATTAACAAAAAATATTTAAATACATTTTAGATTTTAAAATTTTCCTTTTCACAATTAATATTTTTTTTTTATGTAAAGGTGTAAATTTTACAATCACACAAATGCATAATGATGAAAAATAGTTAAAAAATTAACACATTTGATGTTAATAACCATAACGAGATTTAAAAGCAAAATCAAAATAATTTAGAAAGGAACATATTTGATGCTCTGAATATGTTGTTAGTGGAGTGCTCACCGCACAATGACCTTACTCGGAACCGTCCCTCTGTGAATTGTATGAGGGTGGGGTCGTACTATGCACCGCCCCATAAGAGAGGGTGGGGTCGTGTTGTCCCATAGAAAGTTTCCTCCTATTTCTGGTATACCCATAGAAAGTTTCCTCCTATTTCTGGGGTCGTGCTTTGATTTTGGTGCTAACAGAAAGTTTCCTCCTATTTCTGGTATACCCATAGGTAGTTCAGCTACACCTAATGCAAGTTTTCCATTTGGATGGAACCTCAAACATGGGTTTGAACTTTGGCCTATCAACTAGCTTTCTTACTATCACTAGGGGAAGCGATGCTCCTGGTGATAGTGGGGTGAGAGGAATATATGATTTCATTAGGAACACAAGTGTTGGCACAGGGGCAGATCCAGGGTTCAACGCTACAACAATGCACCAAAAAAACCCTAACTACCGGCCCTTTCGGCAACACCTGTGAAGTAGATCAAGTCTCACCCAAGGTAGAAGCAGGGGTGGTTGCAAGACTCAGGTGTCTGCAACCTTAGCTGGGACACAGATCTGTGATTATATTACTTACAACGCATTTAGCATCGGTCATTTCTCAATATACATTCCTTATTATACTTCACAGAAAGCATAGAGCACCGCAATATTCACTTAGATCTAAGGTATTTTGGCACTTATCAACAGTAAATAGATCAGATCCAGTAGATCGGCACTAAACATCTTCATACATATCAGATCTAACATTCATTCACATCTTAGAAGCACAAAGCATGAATAGATCTATCTAATCTCATCTAAGCACTTAGCAATACAAAACATCTAAGAATAAGCACAAAGCATAACACACAATATTTACGTGGTTCACCCCCACCCTGGGGCTACGTCTACCAACTCTTCTTCTTTATTAGCTTCAGTCAATCAAGTTACAACACAGAGCTATCAAACTCTACTCTGCATAGGACAGGAGATCTGCGCGCACCTCGCCAAATCCTCCTTCCCTGAGTAGATCTAGCATAGAGCCTCCTTACAATTTGTGCACTCAGCACTTACAACACTTGCACTCAGCTCTGCAAGTCAATCACATAGGTCAATTCTAGCACTAATCACTTGGCCAATCTTCTTCACCACATGCCCCTACTTACATTGCCTAGATATCTATTTATACACTACAAAAGTGGGCCTAAACATGGGTAAACCCACGGGCCGACATCCCTTTCCCATTACATTATCCCCCAAAACCCAAAAGGGACCCAAAGTGGGTCGAGATCTCGTGATCTCTGCTTTTTCTTGCACGCTTCCTTCGATGGGGCGTCGAAGTCCCAAAAATGGTCAAATATGACCAAGTATTCCTCAAAACTTGGTCAAGGGCCAACAGGCCCCCAACACTCACTTGTGACTCATCCTGAGTCACTCAGGTCTGACCAATTCTGCTTCGAACGCCTCGAGCTTGGCTCGAGTTGCTTCGACCTGTTGCATTGCTATTGCCTCTTGCTTGACGAACTCCTGGATGAGCGTGTTACTGACTGGTCCCTCTAGGCGTTGTTCTGTTGTATTCACGACCTATTCCATCTTTGTTCCTTGGCTCTCAATATCTATAAATAGCTGACATGCGTTATCCTGCAAAGGTTGAAGTTGTTGAGTTACTTCCATTACCTTGCTCTGGATCATATAGATCTGCTGCTGTGCGATGCGCTACTCGTGAGATCGCTTCACTTTCTCTAAAGGTGATAGGGTCTTTAGTTGCACCTGTAGCTTTTCAGCTTCATGCTTCGCCTCCTGGAGTTGCGACTCCAATTTATGAAATTATGGGTTCTCGGTTAGGTTCTCATGTATCTGTGCACTTCTGCTACTTAATTGTTTACATTCCTCAGTGAGTTCTTTAATCCTTTCTACTGTGCTCTAGGCAGTCATTTCTCGCTGGTCGCTCTCTTCTTGCGGGGTACTTGGTATGGTCTGAAGCTCTAAGTCCACGACTCTTTGTTGAAGTTGCTGAATAACTTCGGCAAGTTTCATCACTTGGCGTTCTAAGGGTTCTTCTGCCTTCTTCTCTAAGCTAGTCACAGAGCGAAATGCTCCGTTGACTGCTTGTTCAATCCTTATCTGCTTCTTGAGTAGTTGTTCTTTCTCTTTTTGGATCTTTGCTCTGTCTTCTTCAAATTTGTCTTGGAGAGCATCCTTCTCTTGTTGCGCAGCTCGACGTTGATCGATGATTTCCTCCTGTGCTTACTGTAAGGCCTAGGTGGCCTACGTTGTTTCTGTGTGCGTTTTCTGAAGGCGTACTTCGACTGTGTCATCAATCTTGCGGAGTTGAACTCGTTCATCTCCCTATTCTATTGTTCCTTCTGGCAGGGGCGCAGTAGAGACTGCGTAGCTAGACTGAAGTGCTTGTTGCACTCCTTTGAGCTCACTCTCAATTCTGTTGTACATTGTCTCTTTATTAGCTTCCTACTTTTCTGTTATCTCTTCTATAGTTTCATTCATAGCTGCAATGAGGAAACTAAATTCATCTGGAGTGAGCGTGGTCTGCATCTTAGTTATAGTTTCTTTCGATTTTTTCCGGGAGGAAGGCTTCGGAGGTGAACCCTTTCTTTTCTTTATGATTTCTACTTCATCTCCTAGCCTCTATTCGACTTATTCTAAGTATTCACCATTACCTCCTTGCTTTGGTGTAATGGATGTGGTCCTTACAGATATACTGTCGACATCCTGGATTTCCTCATCTTTCTTTGTCTTGCTAGGTCCAGGTGTATGCTGCGCAGCTTCTGGGCTATCAATATCAGACAGGTCCGCGGGGTTCATTGGAATGAGGAGGTCTATCGACTAGTCCTTGGTGATTTCTTTGATGTCTTCCTCAGTCAACTTGTAATAGGACTGTAACTATTTCTTATGCTCATCATCGTGCGTTGTTATATAGATGAAGTGGCAGTCCGTGATGAACTTCATTAAGGGCCAAAACCTGTGGAGGGTGTTTGGGGTCATCCGAGGCTCGAACTAGATGGAGAGCTTCAACTGGTTGTAGTATGCGTGGAATACGGAATTGGATTGCCATTTCTTGCTCATATCATTCGAGTACCATAAGGTACTAAACTTCGCAGCCAAAGGTTCGAAGGGTTCTATGTCCAGGAAGGTCGCACCTTCCGGCATCTCCCATGCGATGAATGCAATTAGGATGAGAAGACAGATGAAGTGGAAGTTGTATCCATGGTCTTGTGCTTCCCTACAGTCCAGTTCCAACTGGTTTACTAAGTACTTCTCCCAATTCATTTGCAATCCTTTTGTGCACTTCCCGACGAGATCAACTACGAATCCAGTCACCTGGGTGGGCCGGTTCTTGCAAACTATCTTGCCTGCAATCAGCTGACAGGCAAGGTGCACTGTGCTGCTTTGAATAGAGGCTACCTTGTAACCTCGCATTCCCTTCTCGACATCACCAAAAGTTTCTTTGATCTTCGATGCTAGTGCTCTGTTTGAGGTATTTCTAGGGTAAAAGTCCTGTGGGTTAGCACCCTGCGTGCTAAGCCCTGTGATCCGATGAATCAAGTTTGGATCCATAGTGATGCGGCGATTCAACCATAGGTATCCTCCATGGTAGCAAGAAAAAAACAATTTTACGCACACATTCACCTCCTGGTGTCTGCCAAAGTACGGGATCTTCATAACATTCAGTAATGTAGACTACGCGAGGTTATGGGTCTAAGACTATGGGACAATCTTCGAGTTCTTTCCTTTTGGCTTCATGAGATACTTGTGCGGGGAGAGCATGCCATAGGCCTTCCTATCGCCAAAGTTGAAATAACTAAATTTCAATGCTGCGAGCTTATCTTGGTTGGCTCGAACTACGCATATCCCTTTCGGGAGGTACGCCATGACTAAAGCATAGTCAAAATATCTGGGTACACTGTCACAATTAATATCGCCGCTTAGAGAGGGTAGGTAGGTAGGTATAATGCTCAGAATCAGCCTAGCGTTCACCAGATCATCTCTATGTTTAGTACGCTTCTCATTGACCTGTCAGGACGATTCTACTCGAGCAGTGGATGGAGAAGCTGCTACTCTTCTTTTCGATGATGCCTGAACACCTGTAGATACTCCTCTTTTTGACATAACTCTCTCAGTCATTAAATCAATAAGAACTTCGGTTACATATTCTTCAACGACGGTGAGCTCATTGGACATACGTGCTCGGGATAAAGAATCAGGGTCACGATGATCTTAGGCACTGCATAGCAATGGATAAAAAGGGTGTGATGATCACTATAGACACTTACTAGTCCGCGAGCTTCAATTTCTCAGTTGGAAAAAGTGTTCTTCGGGCATGGCGCGATGAGATAAATAGGCAATCTCAGCAACGGTTTGCTTGCAACGGGTATGGGGCCTCTATTAACTCTGTTCTATCCTTTTTGGTGCTATCCAACGGTCTAGGGGTAACCCATAAATTCTTTCCGACCTATTTGGAGTGGCAGTGAAATGGATATTTTGGCCTCCAACGGCTATATCGCTGTGCCATGGCGAAGTGACCCATGTCATTGTTCTGATATCTCGACAAAGCTCGAATTCTACAAAGTTTCTTTCTACGATGTTCCATCTGGAATCTCCTGTAACTTTTCAATCTTTGTCGTCTTCTTACTTAACTTTCTAGCCTTCTTCCCAGTAATATTCAACTCGGTCTGTCTTTTTCCATTCTGATTCCTATTTTCCTTAGGCCTAGTCACTTCGCGCTGCTGAGGTTCTCTCCCATGACTCAGGGTTACTACTTCGTCTATTTCTGAGACATGTGATCCGATCTTCTGTGAGTCCTCTAATTCTATTGCAACTTCGACATCTGGGCTCCTAGTGTCGAATATCTTCGATTTGTTCTCCTGTTCTTTGATCAACTGTGCGATCCTTTTGGTCATGAAGTCTTTTAACTCTTGTTTCTGTTGTTCTAAAACTTTTTCTTCTTCCTTCTTTCTGGCTTGATCTCTTTCAATCCAAATATTTCCAAGTAACATAGTAAACGGGGCGTTGTCCTCAATAAATTTGATAATCTCAAAATCTTCCTCTGTCGAAGTTCCATTAGCATTCATAGATATCTTAGTGAGCCTTCCACATAGGTTCACCAACTTTCCTCTGAATAACCCTATTCCTCCTAGTGAAGGGATCATAGCAGGTCTTCCTATAGCTTCCCAGGTTCTTTCTGTCATAATATTGACCTGTGGTTCCTCATCTAGAACACAGTCAATGTCGAAGTCTCCTATTCTTACCTCGATGCATTCTTTTTCTTTAAAGATATTTGATAACCTAACATGTTGGTGGTCATTCAAGGTGTCTTTCATCTGCAGTAACATCTTCTCTGATTCTTTCTGGGGTTCTACTATTTCTGGATCTGCCTTAGGGTTTCCTTCATTCAGATTCATGCCTTCAATCTTAACAATCATTCTAGGGAAATCTAGTACTTCATGGTCCAAAGCTTTGCAACATAGACAACTCGATCTTCCACCAGGGCATTCCTTAGCTAGATGTCCCGATTTTCTGCATCTGTAACATAGGGTTAATCCTCTCTTTCTTTTAAATGATCCCCAACCTCTTCTGTACTATGCACTAAGATCATGGTAGCTATCTTGCAAAACATTCTTTCTAGGATCCTGCATCCACTTATTAATTCAAATATTCTTTCTATGCATAGGTATAACATATCTATCATTATTCTTATCAGATCTATTCATATCAAACTTTCTTTCATCTAATAGTGCCCTAGTTTTCAAGCTAGGATAGAATCTATCAATCATACCTAGATCCATGCTTTAGAAACAAAAATTTCACTTATCTTACTTCTATAGAGCACAAAGCTTTCAGATCTAAAGGTTTTAACTATTCTTACCTTTATTAGAGCACATAGCTTATAGATCTTACCTCTTTTATGAAGATACTTCTACTTTTACCTTTCTTAGAGCACAAAGTGTTTAGATCTTGCTTCTTTTCTACAGATATGACCTTCTTTTATTTCAGATTGTACTTATTTATTTCAACACAGAGTTTATAGACCAGTCGAATACTGCGCACTAGGGTGCGGATCTACGCATAGAGCTTTCACATTTTCTAGATCAAATCTTTGCACAAAGCTTTTCTTTCTCAGTTCCCAGCAATCACAGTTTCAGTCCCAACAACGGAACCATTTGTTGGCACAGGGGCAGAACTAGGGTTCAATGCTACAACAATGCACCAAAAAAACCCTAACTACTGGCCCTTTAGGAAACACCTATGAAGCAGATGAAGTCTCACCCGAGGTAGAAGCAGGGGTGGTTGCAAGACTCAGGTGTCTGCAACCTTAGCTGGGACACAGATCTATGATTATATTACTTACAACACATTTAGCATCGGTCATTTCTCAATATACATTCCTTATTATACTTCACAGAAAGCACAAAGCACCACGGTATTCACTTAGATCTAAGGTATTTCAGCACTTATCAACAGTAAACAGATCAGATCCAGTAGATCAACACTAAGCATATTCATACATATAAGATCTAACATTCATTCACATCTCAGAAGCACAAAGAATGAATAGATCTATCTAATCTCATCTAAGCACTTAGCAATACAAAACATTTAAGAATAAGCATAAATCATAACACACAGTATTTACGTGGTTCACCCCCACCCTGGGGCTACGTCCACCAATTCTTCTTCTTTATTAGTTTCAGTCAATCAGGTTACAACGCAGAGCTATCAAAACCCTACTCTGCATAGGACAAGAGATCTGTGCACACCTCGCCAGATCCTCCTTCCCTGAGTAGATCTAGCATAGAGCCTCCTTACAATCTGTGCACTTAGCACTTACAAAACTTGCACTTAGCTCTGCAAGTCAATCACATAGGTCAATTCTAGCACTAAGCCCTTGGCCAATCTTCTTCACCACACGCCCGTACTTACATCGCCTAGATATCTATTTATACATTACAAAAGTGGTCCTAAACATGGGTAAACACACAGGCTGACATCCATTTCCTATTACATTATCCCAAAAAACCCAAAAGGGACCCAAAGTGGGCCGAGATCCCATGATCTCTGCTTCGTCTTGCGTGCTTCCTTCGATAGGGTGTCGAAGTCCCAAAAATGGTCAAATATGACCAAGTATTCCTCAAAACTTGGTCAAGGGCCAACAACAAGGTCCATCATATATCCAACATAATACATTTTCCAACCCTTAGTTACGATTCTTGGCTACTTTAAACTTTATAGATTTATCCAGTTTGATAAACAAACCGATGAAGAATCAACTATATTGGTTGGTTATTCCTACATAATTACCATCAGATATACCCAAGTTTTATGGAAATTCCGAAGAAGATCCTTCTACCCACGTTATGACCTTTCACCTATGGCACTCTTTAAACTCCTTGGTGGATGATGGTATTAGACTTTGTCTTTTCCAACGAAACCTAATAGGGAGTACCATGAAATGGTATATTGAGTTACTAAGTGCCTCTTATGATGATTTTTCATCCCTAGTGATGACCTTTTTGACCCATTTCAAACTCCCGATATATTATGAAACCTGAATCAAACTTTTGACATATTTATGTCAAAATATTGCTACTCATATTTCTAATCATATCCATGAGAGGAGACAATGGTGTAGGCTCATCCGAGCTGACATTCTATACCAATTTCTTGTGTATTGGTTTATTAAGTCTTTATTTCCTAATACTGTGAAATATGTAGCGATTCTAGGAGCTTTAACCAAAGAGTAGGTTATCATGCGTTCTTGACATCTAGATTTGATTTATTCTTAGTCTAACAAATTGAATTCCTTGATACCTCACACTCCTTGGCCATCAATAAATACTCAAAATCCTACCTTGGGACCACATGTTGATGGTATGATTGGTTCTATTTCCCATATGTTTTCTTCCGAGTTGCCAAGTCAAATGGGTTAGATGACCATATCTTATAATTTCTTACCATTGTGCCAACATTGAAAAATACCTCAATCCCCACCCAAATCTTTGACATTAATTCAATAAAACCCACAAATATGAAGAATTCTTAGCGACTGGGAGGAAAAAACAAGAATAAGAAGAAAAACTGTACTCCTGGACAAGGGACTTCCCTTAGTCAAAATGTTAATGCAAGAGGCACTAGTGAGGCAAATAGAATGAAATTCCCTTACACAATTTGTGCTAGAGATCATCCTTCTCACAAGTGTCCTTAGATGGATGGAATTCATTGATACTTAGTCCAACAGAATACCCAAAAAAAACTCATTTTCCTAAGAAATCCTTTTCCCCCATAGAAGCAATAATTGGCTGCAACGCACCTTGCACCTCCACAAGGGGACACTCCCCCGCGATGGGGCAATACCACAAATGTGAATGTCTACATGTGTGACCATGAAGTTAATATTCAAACTAGAGCTCACAATTATGATAATACTGAGAGTGGTCCTACTTATAAGGATCTATCTTCATCCCAACCAAGTGGATCTCTATAGATAGAGAAACCATCTAATAATATGGTGCTATGCTCCCCCAATATTTTTCAAGAAGGTATACACACAACCTCAATGCCCAACCCACTCACAATTACACTATTGTTGACAATTTGTTAAGCACCTTGTGCTTTGTCTACCCTAGAGGTCCGTCAAAGCTACCTTGTGCAATGCAAAGAATTATTTACCACAATTGATGAAGTTGATCCCTCAGACACTTGTCTGATTAAATTTTACAATGACTAGATTTGGATTAGACTTCCTCACCACATTATTGTAACACCCCATTTTAATCCCTTGATTAACTTGTAATTAATTATGATCAGTAATGGTTTTATCTCAACATAGAGATATTATTTCCATGCCATGGCTTATGAACATTGTAAATGTATTATTTTTTAAATAAAAATAAATCCAAGCAGTTAACTGAAGGGTGGAGCATTAGTATTATCCATGATACCATGAGTGGGGACTGGTGAAGGAAATGTGGGTTTCCTAGCCTGCCAAAATTAGTTAATGAAGGGGGTTGGTAGTTGAGCATCCAACTACCCTCAATGAATGAAGTTGCGGAGTGGTACAACAAGTACCACCTCATTTTCCCTAAATTGATCTGAGAACCTATGATAGAAGCAAGGGGGAGGATAGGGAACCTTCAAGAGGAAGAAGGAAGAAACCAATGAGGGTCACAGAGAAGGGAGAATTAGTCTAGAGATATTAAGAGTAGATATATTTTGAGCCCAAGGGAACTTGCAAATGAAATCTGAGTTATCGAAGAGTCCATGAGTAGAGTAGACTCAGAAAATAAGAGCAGAGAGCTTGTGTGTCTGGTTAGAGAACCCAAACCCAACCTAGACTGAGAAGGCCACGAGATTGATTATTTTTTGATAATGGAAAGGGATCCCTCGTGAGGAGATAAAATCAGTTGGGAAGACATCTATGAAAACTCTTGGAGGCCCATGGATGGGTGAAAGGTTTCTGCCAGTGGTTGCAGTGAAGGAGAGTGTCCATCACACTGTCAATTTATTCTAAGAGATCAAGTGTTCCCCTGGTGGTATCATGGCTTGTGTTAGCGATATTTCTGGTTCAAGGGGTTAGAATGTGCAAGAAAGGGCCAAAAACCCACTTATCCTAAGTTTGGGGCGTAAGTGCTCCTGTGGTAGACAGCAGGCGGATTTGGACGACCGACATTCGCGCGCCCAGATCAACGGCGCGGG
>JZKD02S1674748.1:206428-223707 GCA_000966675.3 Picea glauca
GCAAGACCAAGTTGAAGAGCGTAACCATTATACTATCATGGTTACGTCAACTGTTTGTGAACACTGATAGAAGGCAAGAACTTCCCTTTAGGAAGTTACTTGATTGGCTGTGGTGGAAGTCTACTTTCACCTAGCCCCACGTAAAATATTAGCATTAGGACTGTATATAAATAAGCTCTTTTGAGCAATGATTTTCTTTGTTTCGATTTATTTTTTGGCCTGTATTTTCAGCAGCAGGAGGTTTTGAGCAAGACTCCATAGCCCAACAGCAAGGCACTGAAGCTGCGGAATGAGTTCTTAGAGCATCGCAGGGACGACTCTATCCCCCATGGAGCCAAATGTTAGCGATATTTCTGGTTCAAGGGGTTAGAATGTGCAAGAAAGGGCCAAAAACCCACTTATCCTAAGTTTGGGGCGTAAGCGCTCCTGTGGTAGACAGCAGGCGGATCTGGACGACCGACATTCGCGCGCCCAGATCAACGGCGTGGGGAGCGATTCCGGACCCCCCCCGCCTTTCTACCTTTAGGCGGAGGGGGGGGGGGCCGGAATCCAGGGCGCACCTCTCCAACGGTCACGATCGAGCCGCCCGGATCAACGGCGTATAGAGTAATAACAGACCCCCCCCACCTTTCTACCTTTAAGCGGATGGGGGGGGTCCGGAATCCAGGGCTCACCTCTCTGACGGCTAAGATCAGCGCACCTGGATCAATGGTGCTCGGACAGTCTCGGCCTCCTCAGCAGCTCTGTTTTTAACCCTGTGGGCCCCTTCCCCGTCGTGTCGCCTTTTTCGCCTCCTTGCCATCTGTTCTACTCCTGGCCGTGCGATGAGGCTCACTCCCTTTAGCCTTTCCTCATCTTCCGACATCTGTCCACCTCCCATCTTCTGGTACATGTGGTCCCTCCCCCCATATCATCATCTACTCACCTTCTCGTCCCCTGCCATGTGTCTCCTCCACCTCAACACCATCCACCATGCACTTTTACTCCTACACGCCCTGTTGTTTCCACCTATGTCCTGTCCATCTCTCGTGGCATTCCTCATCCCGCCATCATTCTCGCCGTAAGGGTCCTGCGCAGCAGTCCAGCGAAGTAGCATCCCAAGAAAGACCGTTCAACTGATCCAGGTGGCACCATTGAGTGGCCGCAATCCCAGAAGACAATGTTGACCAAGGTCATCCCCAATCCCAAGGAAGCAGTTATTATCGCCGCGACGATGGTTGAATGTCGCCTTCTTCCTTAAATGGAAGATCAGGAAAGGACAAAGCGTACAAGCAGATTGATAGTCCTTCCTGACGGGGATTGCGTCTGTCAAACCACTGTAGGGCAGTCAAGAGCCCCATTGCGTCTGCCATAGCTGCACGATCATCCAGAGTCTGCATGCACAGACTGTCAGAAGACATGCAGACGCAAAGCTTTCAATGCAGCGTCTCGATTTTGTTGCTAGGGTTGTTTTTGGCTATATGTAGGTATTTTTTCCATTTTGTAAATCATTGATGGTAGAGCTAAGCTCCCGACTGTAAAGTTTCAGCAATACTCTGGTTTCCTGGTTATGCCTCTATGTTTGAGACTTCTTGGTTTATAACAAACAGCTTCCTTTCTTTTCCATCTTTGTTTCATCTTTGCTAGAGGGTTCACAGTTGAAGGATTCACGTGGACTTAACAATCTTGTTGCGATAAAGGATTTGTTGCGGCATCTTTGTATTCTCTGGTATATGTGTTTGAATGTAAAATGATTTTGTGTTCGAATACATTTCTTCTTCAGTCTGTTACAAGCCGGATGTCTATGATAGATCTTGCACCCTTCTTGCATAAGTCTTCCACCTGCTCACCCTTTACTACGACTCACTGTTTGGAGTTTATCGAGACCTCACTCGTTCATGCATGCCTGGTCTGGTTTCTGAGTTGATACAATGCTGTTTCGAGTTTTCCTCCATTTGATCACCCTTTAAACAAATCGTGACATAAAACTGATGGGCTTCGGGCTCTGCTCCTGCTAGCAATCCAGGAGTGACTTCCGAACGCCAACAGCTTGGCACATGGGTGGCTAGATTGTAGAGAGGACTAGTGCATCTAATCCTATGGTTGGGTATAAAAGTGCTCAGCGTCAGTCAGTTGGTTGGTATATAGACTTTGAACATACAAGTGTATGCTTATGCCCTTTATTTTTAATTTTTTTGAATGAATTATGCTTGGATTGCATCTCTGAGTCTATATTGAATTATGGAGTCGATGAATGAATGTGTAAATTCTATAATTGTCCTTTATATTAAGTATATATTACATACTGGTTATTTGTACTATTGAATGCATGCATAAGTAAACTTAAATTTATGGCTTAAAATCCCTGTGAATGTAATGCATTGGTTTGTATGTGTAGAAATAGAAATTGCAAGTTGCAAACTAGGGTTTGTTGGTATGAATGTTGAGGAATCTGAGTAGTGGGAATTCCTTAATTCCTCTAAGAATATGTGAACTAGAGTGCAAAGGTAGCACGCCAAAAATACAGATCATTTAGCAGGTTATAGATTCAACGAAGGCTGGAAAAGAGTCTATCTACAGGTTAAGGAATGAAAAATCGGATCCAGATGTCCTTGGGCATGTGAGTAGTTAATCAAAACCTAGATTGAGAGGAACTTAATATTCATAAGTCAGGAATATGGGATTATTGAAAAGGGGACTTAATCAAAAGTATGGATCCTAGATTACCTCATAGCCCATGACTAAAACCTCATGGCAGAATTGAGACTCTGGGGATGGACCCAGGTCATTGGAACCCTTATGAGCGGAACAACGAATATCCAAGACTTCCAATAAATTGAGTTTCCAAAAGTTTTGGATCTAGGATATGCCTAGAACCTCGCGAAAGTAAACTTGATATCCAGATGGTGGACATCTAGAATATTCACAAGTGAACTTATTCAAAAGTTCCAGATACTGGATGTGGGACCCAGTAATGGAATGGTGAGCTAAAGCGGAATTGCGTGATACCCAAATATCAAACATCCTAAAAATTTAAAAAGGGAGACTTTCACAGAAAATTGTATCTGGATATAGAATTCTGATGCAGTGGAACCCCAAGGGTGAAGGACATTGTGATGAAAAGGAATATAGATGGGAATGATGCGGATTCCACATAGCTAGAATTGTGATGGAGTTCAGGTAGCATGCCACTGTGGCAGGTCATAGGGCGAAGGACAGATGGTGTAACCGATACCATCCAAAAATACAAAAATTCCTTAAATTTCTCTTTTTATATAATGTCGGATCTTGGATTCCATGTCAACATGCCATGTCAATACACCACATATACAAGCTAGGACAAAAATTCCACGTTAGCATGTCGAGTTTCATGGCACATCAAATGACACGTCAGCTAAGTGACCCATCGATAGGGTCATGATGGAATATTTTAATGAAGAGTCTGGATGGTCGAAACTGGGACCATCCAAAAATCTAGAAGTTCTTGAAATGGACTTTTAACAAATCATTGGATCCCAACTGCCATGTAAACAGGGTCACGTCATGCCATGTTGGTGCACATGTGTCCCGCCACATTAGCTAGTGACCATGTCAATAGTTGTTGGATCATCGATGAAGCGTAGGAGCGGATATCAAGTTATATATATGGATGATAGCTTGCTTGGGAAAAGCCTCGGACGATGAAAAATGGACATGGAACTCAGACCATTCGAAAATTCAGAAATCCAAAGTTTTGGATAAATGATATTTTTGGAAAAAGTTGGATGTTGGAATGGTGCGGTGGAACCCTATCAATCCAGATATTCAGAGATATGGGATTCCTTTAAATGGGAATTTTAGAAAATTTCAGATGTCGGATAGCTGAATTCGAAACTGCGACATGACAGAACCCTTAACCCTTAAGTGGATGGGTGGATGCCAGGTAAGTGGGACATGTTTTCCTGATGTGGATGACACATACTATGAAACCAAAACCAGACCATCACTTGAGCTCGCCATGGAAGTGCCAAGTGGAGGTGATGCATGGAAGAGGACATGTGTTCTCAAATGGTGGAGTCAAGATGAATAGGATAGTTTAATGGTCAAACACCTTTAAAGCCTACTATTAATATAGATAGTGGATTTGGGCCAATATAAACTATTATATCTATTGGGTTCAAGTGACCCTATTAAAAAACATGCAAATATAAAACCTACCTATAATCTAGACCATCGTATTGAACAGATCTCAGCCATTAGATTTGTTGGGATCAAATGACCCTATTAAATATCGTGCAACTTAAAGACCCACATATATATATACTGTTGGTTGGTGTGATCATCCACCCTCCAATCTAGTGGTTGTGTAAGTTATACCGGAAGAGGTAAAGGAAGAGGGGAGAGAAAACACTCCTCCTTCAACCTATATAGGAGTTCCATGTGGTGAACTAGCATTGGAGGTCAGTCTTGTGGGTTTCGAGCTTCAGGAGAATCCCAATACTAGGTGTTGAATGTTTGGGTTGACCTGGGTTCTACCTTTAAGACTCCAACAAAACCCTACAAACCATTGTTGTTGGGTAAATCGGTGAATGCAGACATAAACTAATCCCCCTATATCCACCTAGATCTAGAACAAAACGAGACAGAACATGACGTTTTCCCTAAGTTGCAATCATTGAGTTTACTACCAAAGAAGGAATAAATGACATACCTTATAGTTTTCTTCCTTATATCTTTGTTGTCCTTGCTTCACTCCAGTGCTCTTGTGAAATCAGATCTGCAATGACACAAACCAACCAACATGAAAGCAACAATAGTAGAATTCAATGATAACTTAAACATGTGATCAAGGAATCATGTAATAAAATACTAATGATTTTATGGGAAAGAGACATGCCACCGTATTATATTAATGAAAAGTAGAAGATACAACCGAATTGCCTTGATGTTGCAAGTTCCTTTTTAGTGGTGCTTTGTTCCAACACACACATACACTTGCTCCGAAATTCGCATGAAGACGATCCACACAAGCTTGATGGACAATTGGAGACCTCAAGCATCACTTGAAATAGGATCCTTCACATAGTATTCAACCTATTATTTCATCAATTCTTTGCTTAATCTTGCTTCAACCTTTTCCATGAGAAACCCATCATTATATAGGACAAGGTGAAGTGGTTTAAGAGGATGAGAATGATCCCATCAAATTAGAAAATTCAGTAGGATCTCAACCATACGAATGCCACCTCACATTCTAGAAGATTCCCCTTCTATAAACTTTGTGAATCTCTTTCCTCTTTTATCTTTCAAACGCCACTGTACCCTACCCATATAGTAGCCTATGGAAACTCCATAGGCCATCTATAGAGTAGCCTACAGAAATCAAGGATTTCCGCACTGTGTAGTATATGCATCCTGCGGACTCGTTCTAAAAAGCAGTCTTGTAGAGGAGGAACTAAGTTTCTTTTCTCAGGTAAAAGATCATTTTGAGAGCCGGAACACATGCTTGTAGAATTTTCACTAGGGTGACCAAAATAATGTGTAACTGTCCCTGCTTCACTCCAGTGCTCCTGTGAAATCAGATCTGCAATGACACAAACCAACCAACATGAAAGCAACAATAATAGAATTCAATGACAACTTAAACATGTGATCAAGGAATCATGTAATAAAATGATAATGATTTTATGGAAAGAGACATGCCACCATATTATATTAATGAAAAGTAGAAGATAAAACCGAATTGCCTTGATGCCGCAAGTTCCCTTTTAGTGCCTTGATGTCGCAAGTTCCCTTTTAGTGGTCCTTCATTCCAACACCCATATACACTTGCTCCAAAATTCGCATGAAGATGATCCACAAAATCTTGATGGACAGTTGGAGACCTCAAGCATCACTTGAAACATGATCCTTCACACAGTCTTCAGCCTATTCTTTCATCAATTCTTTGCTTAATATTTCTTCAACCTTTTCCATGAGAAACCCATCATTATATAGGAGAAGGTGAAGTGGTTTGAGAGGATGAGAATGATCCCATCAAATAAAAAAAGTCAGTAGGATCGAAACCATACAGATGCCACCTCACATTCTAGAAGATTCCCCTTCTAGAAACTTCATGAACCTCTTTCCTCTTTTAGATTTAAAATGTTGTCGCACCCTGCCCATATAGCAGCCCGCGGAAACCCCACGGGCCAGCTATAGAGCAGCCTACGAAAATCAAGGATTTCCGCACTGTGTAGTATATGCAGCCTGTAGACTCCTTCTAAAAAGTAGTCTTGTAGAGGAGGATAGAAGTTGCTTTTCTCAGGCAAAATATCATTTTGAGAGCCTGAACACATGCTTGTAGAATTATCACCAGGGTGACCAAAATAATGTGTAACAAAATGCCCCCCAAAGTATGAGGCTGGAACTCGTGACAGATGAAATACTTTGTAAAATGCATGTGTGTGTCAGGAACTAGGAACGCACCAATTAGGAACCTGCAAACAATCAAGCATCTGCAAAATGTTATACCATGTTTGAGGTAGGCATTCCCATGTTCAAACTTCAAATGATTGAAACCATAAATGTAAGTCATGGCCACCAATTATATACTATGGATCCATGTTATCAATATTCTACATAGCCACTAGGAATACATTGTGGATCCATGTATTAGAAAGCTCAGATTCAGACATAGCCATGAGACATACAAAATGGATCTATGTGTCAATACAAATCACAAATACTCAGTCGCAACCTGGACCAAGCATGATGAGATCCAGGGTCTTCAATCTTATCGTCCGTTAGTACGAATCTAGCCATGTGATTACAGGTGTTGAAGTTGAACATGGTAGAAACTACTTGATTACCGGATATTAATGAAAACCATTAACAAGCGTGAGAGAAATCACCATTGATGTCAATGACTCTCAAGGTACGCTAGTACAATCCAACGAATGTGAATAAATGAGCTGAAGTCAAACATTTTATGGAATCTCTCAATTAGGGACCAATGATGTGAATCCATTGTCGAGAGCGAAGAAACTTGCCATTAAGGCATGCATGATCCAAGGTACTAAATGATTTCTAAGTCTTTTTCTTGGATAATGAGTTGAAGTCGACAGGAAAATACTTGTCACAAGAGGGCCTTGGTGTACCCCCCATCAATGACATGAAATAAGTAATAGATTTAGGGTAGAGCGAAGTACAGATGTGATTTGAAACTGACACAAGGAAGGTCGACATGGTAGGAATTGACAACTGCAGATGGCCGACTTAATAGAGGGATTGGTTGGAATTCTCTTGAACATATGAATGACACGACACTGGTCTTGGCAGCATTGACTCAAAGACGACCCAAGATATGAACTTGCAGAAAGTCAGACGATAGACAAATGGATTTCCCAACCCGGATTCAAATGATGAAGGGGGTGCCATGTTCAAGAGCGACGCTTACTGCCACTAACACAAATACAGAGACACATATCTTTCCCAAATCCCCCCCCCACCATTTCTGGCGAGTACCTTTTTATTTTTATGCAAGCTTGAGGAGGATAACATATGCTTGTTAATGTAAGATCATCCTTCAGACAAGTCCCTCAGAGTATGTTTAACGAACCCTAAGAAGGAGTGGTTCGGTCCCATATCGGTCTTTCGATGTTTGTTTAATGAGTCCAAGGATAGAAAACTCGGGGGTTTTTCATATTTTGAGAGTCTGAAAAAAACTTAAAGAGAACTCTCCCAGTTCCTTTTTCCTAAAATAGTTCAACAGGACTGAAAAAGTGATAAATTATTGCCCATCAAACGTTTTCTTCAAATACTTTTATGAGCATGAAAAGAATAAGGTCGCTCAACAATCTTTTCGTTTTTATGGAGTGTGAAAAGAGCTTAAAGGGTACTCCATGGGTTTTTCTTTTCATGTTACCATGATGAGTACAAAAAAATGACAAAAGTGTACTTAGTTGCGTTCTCATGGATTTTCGAGCATGAGAACGAATAAAGACTAGGCTCGAGGTTTTTCTAAAAAACCCTAAAAAGTGATGATATAAAAAAAAAAAAAAGTAAATCAAGAAAAATCATCCATACGGCATTGTTTAGGACCTTAGTCTTCACATCTGCGAGACATAACAAACTCACATGACCATTAGACTATTAGGTTATGATAAAAATGCATTAAAATAATATAAAATATTATAAGAAAAAGCAACAAGGGAAATAAAAAGGGATAACACCTCTTATTGCTATTTCATTTGCATTCCATTCAAAACTTGTCTAGAAACTCCGTGTTCACCTCATATTTCGGCTATTGATTGCGAGAAGCATAGGCAATCATTCAGCAAATGGTCTCCATCAACACGGTAAGCTCGTCATCCTCTACTTTTTTAGTGGATTGAAATTCTTTTTCTTTGGTTAAAAGGTAGTTTTTAGATGAGTTTTTAGGCCGGTAGGGTCGTGTTGGGGCCGTTGCAGGTGGCTAGTATTGGGACCTGTGAAAATCAATGATTTCTGCAGGTGCCCTATGGCTCACCTATGAAAATACCGCACTGTGCTAAAATCTTGTATGTGGCGACCGAAAACCCAAAACTTTATGTATGCGTTTTCACAAAAAAGAATTCCAAAATCAATGATCGAGGATGCTAACTTCCTTTCCTCATCTCCACACAGGTATTTGAATGCCAAAATGTTGGAGTGGAGAGAACAGGAACACAAATATGATGATTCCATGGACTTGAATGATCCAAGCACTGTAAATTCCCTTCAACGGTGCGTATTATTGAATTTTTTCAAAATCTAGGGCATGAGAGCCCAGCTGAGGCTACTAGAGTACCTGGTCCACATGTTGGACATAGACAAGCAGGTATTTCATGTGGGTTTCCATGTTATTTCCTTGGACATCGAAGACATTTACTTCTTGACAGGTTTATCTCATCGTGGAGCACATGTGACCTTAACAGGAGGTCGGGGTGGAGGCCTTCCAATGAGAAAATACATTTGTCGCTACTGTGAACCCGAGGCCGAGAGATGAAAAGGTAAGGTAGCCATCAGAGGCATTCAGGATTTGACTCTCCAGACTATTATTTTCACCATCGCATGGATGGTGGGGAGTGCATCTCTACACATGGCTCTTTAGAGATATTTTCAATATGCCATGGAATGCACAGAACCTCGTGTGTTCAACTGGTTCGATGGTCTTCTTTGTAGTATGAAGAGACAGTTGACCAAGAGAAAGAATGGGGAGCTGAAATAATTTGGGTATGGATCCATTTTGGTGTCTTTCTTCCTAGAAAGAGTCCCTCATTTACGGCTACAGGTAGAGTGGGGGATACCAGCCCCACGGGACCCAAGAATGAAGAGGTGGTGCAACCTCATGTCTTGGCATGTAGCGGACCCTATTATCAAATACAATGATGCATTTTTTGATTGGTTGAGGCCTTAAATATTGATGATTGATGATTAAGTGTATGTTGGACTGGAATTTTGAGGTGACCCTGACTTGGTTCTACCTGAGGGCTCTCAGTGGGGAGAGATAGGTAAGAAAAACGTTTTTTTTTTTATGATGTTTTTTTATGGATTTTTGAAATATAAGATGTTTTTTATGTATTTTCAATCCAATGAATAATCAAAATATTCGATCATGCATATGTAGGGCCATACCGACGTTCGATACATCCCCCGTTCAGAGGTGAGTGGAAGAAGAAGTTGTGGTGGCAGGATGGGATGCTAGTGATTATGAGGCAATCGAGCAGAACTTAGAGGGTCTGACAGTAGACATCCCAGACATCTTGTTCGAGGAGATTCTGAGACGTTATCAACGCCACAATGTGGGGGTGTCTGGTTCACTGAGCTGACTACTTTGTAGGGTAGCACGGGCAGTAGTATGCTACCATGAGCGACATCCATGATGCTATTTTGTAGAAGTTGTGGGATTTATATTTTGATATTTTGGTCTTCGGACGGAAAACACCTTTTTGTAAAAGACTTTATCGTTATATATATATATACATGAGGCTTATATGGACTTATTTTTCTTTGTATAGTACATGTGATGTGTGATTGGATTTATAAATGTCTCAGATGTTGTCTAACACATAATTAACTAATGCATCAGTTAATGTATTTAGACATCTAGGAATGTGTTGATACTCAATATAATCACAACAACGTTCCAAGAGGTGAATTCGTAGATACACCCATAACAAAGTAGGACTTCAGATAGCATAGACATTACTTATCTACAGTACTACTAACTGCGAATCAAGTCGTATAACCAGGTGACAGATCCCAAGTGAAATAGCATCGGTCAACAATTCGATGACTGTGCTATATTCTGTGATATTATTGGTTGCACGACTAAGGCAAACACCGTGTAGACTGATAAGTTCGTTTGTAGGTGTATAGATTGCCAATGTAGTAGAAGCTAGGTTTTGAGTACTACAGCTAGCTCCATCGGTGAAGCAAATGTGGTGTAATGAAGACTTCGACATCTAGAAACCAAGCACAACGCAAGGTAAGCAGTCGGGGGTAGAAACCACATAACGAAAAAATCACACAAAAAGTAGCACACAACAAGTATGATACAGTAAAAATACAATCACTCATGCAAAGATAGCCTAAGCATAGTACTTCTTCAAGTAAAGCCCATTTATGGGTTCACTCAAAGGAATGCTATCATAATCTACTAACTCGTAAGATCCCTTCTCCAACACTCATTTGAAAATATAAGGGCCTCGCCACATGGCCTCGAATTTTTTGGCCCCTAGTAAATCATGATCTTGTTCATAGAGGAGAACTAGATCACCCTTAGAGAAAACATGTGGCTTGGCATGTTTGTCATATTGGGATTTGACGCATTTTTTCTGGGTTTCAATAACCAGGGCGACATCACGACGGGTTTCATCTAATCACATTAGATACAAAAGACACTCCTCTTCAACATAGGTGTTTGGGAGAAGTTCAACGACTATATTTAGAGATGGTATCTCACATTCAATCGGTAGAACAACTTCAATACCATACACTAGTTGGAATGGTGTAAAACCCATGGCAGACTTCACGGATGTCCAATATGCCCACAATTTTGAGAACAAAATTGTGTGCCAACTTGTTTTGTGAATTCCTATTATCCATCGAAGCATGGTGATAAGAACTTTGTTTATCACTTCAACCTAGTCATTGGCCTGCGGATAGTAGGGGTTGAGTTTTCATGCCGAAGACCCAACTTTTCGGTAAGCTCAGACATCATGAAGTTTCGAAAATGGATACCGTGATCGGTGATGATAGCTTGTGGGATTCCAAAGCATGTGATGATATGATTGAATATGAATAGGGCTGCAGGTTTTCTGGTATTGTCGAATGTAGGCATTGCCTCAGCCCATTTCGTGAAATAATCCACGGCTACAATAATGTATCCATGCCCCCCGACCGAGTGAGGGTTACATGTCATGAAATTGATACCCCATTTAGCGAAAGGTCCAATGGAAACTATAGGGTGTAAGGGAGCGGGGTGAGATCTAATCTTTTGGTTGTATGTTTGAAAAGAGTGGCACTTTTGGACGACAGTTATACAGTCTTTAAATAAAGAATGCCAGAAGTACCCTGCTCGTAAGATATTTTGGGCAGTGGCATACCTAGACATATGACCACCACACGATCCAGAGTGGCAGTCATTCAAAGCTTTCTCAACCTCATCAAAGGTGAGACAACATCGGAATATAGAGTCAACACCACGGCGATAAAGAGTGTCACTGAGAATGATGTATTGACGACCTTGATACCGTATGCGACGACTGTCTGTACTAGAGAGGTCAGGCTAAAAAGTTTGATTCTAGAGATAAATGATGATATCTCCATACCAAGAATCATCAGAACTGATCAGAAAAAGGGTTTCGTCCAGTAAGGAATCCTCTGCTACATTTTCTGTCTCAGTGAAGGGAAGGTCACATATCAGTTCGGAAAAAACTAGTGACTTCTTCGACTTAGCGCATTCAAATTCTAAGTTGAACTCTTGGAGGATGATGATCCATTTGGAGTACTTTCCCCCTAGAAATTGGCATGTAAGGATATGTTGCATAGTGTTGCAAGCAGAAATGACGATGGTCTTACGTAATATGATATAGTGACGAAAATGTTAAACAACTTGAACAACTACCAAGGCTAGTTTTTCCACATGTAAATATTTGGCTTTGGTAGTCGTGAGGCCCTGACTCAAATAACAGATTACATGTTCATCGTGAAAATCATCTTCTTGGACTAAAACCATAGCAATGGTAGAGTCCGAAGCGGTGAGGTAAAGGAAATAGTCTTGAATGTAAATTGGGGGAAAAAGCAGTGGTGTTTGTTTTAGGGAAAGTTTCAAAGGTTCGAAGGCTTTTTTGGAAGTTTCATCCCATACAAACACATAACCTTTCTTCAATAGTTCAGTAAACCCTAGTGTTAAATCGATGTAATTTGTCATGAATCGATGCAAAAATTTTTCCTTCCCATGCAAAATTTGGAGATGGTGTAAAGTAGAAGGAGGAGGTAAGTTAAGAATGGCCTCAAAATTCAAAGGATCCATCCTAATTCCGTGGAGTGACACAATAAAACCTAGAAGTCATCCAGACACCACACAAAAGACACATTTGTGTGGGTTTAAGGGTATATGATAATACCGAAAACGGAGGAAAATGGCTCGGAGATGGGCCAGGTGATCTTGGCAGCGCATAGAATGGGCCGGTAGATCATCGAGATACGGTTGTATGATGTGATTTATATCATGAAAATCATAAGACATGGCACGTTGAAACGTCGCACCAGTGTTCTTCAAACTGAAAGGTTGTTTTCGGGAGGCAAAATTACCCCAAGGACAAATGAAAGCAGTTTTGTATTGATCCGCGGGTAAAATGTTAATCTGGTTATAGCTAGAGAAACCATCCATTAATGAGAAGATTTCACTCCCAGTGCAATCGTCAATGATTTGGTCGACGAAGGGGGTTGGAAAGTTGTCTTTGGGACAAGCTTTATTAATATCCCTATAATCAACGCATACACAGATCGTGCCTTGTTTTTTATTGACTGGAACGAGATTGGATACCCAATCGGTTAAAGCCACGTGATAGATAAATCTGGCCTTGAGAATTTTTTCAACTTTGAGCTTGATAGTGGTGGCTTTACGGGGGTGGACCGAGCGAAGTCTCTACCAAATGGGTTTAGCATTCAGATAGGTCTTAATTTCGTGCACAACAATATCGAGGTCAATACCCAACATCTCTTCATAGTTGTTGGCACAAGGGCAGGCCCAGGGTTCGGATCCAAGAGTGTACCAACAAGCCCTAGCTACTGGCCCTTTCAGCAACACCTGCAAAGAAGATGCAGTCTCACTCGAAGTAACTATGAGGGGGTTGCAGGAAAGATATGTCTACAACTAGGGGAATATCAAGTGGATCTATTATAAAATAAATCAGCATGCATATAACACTTATTCAACTAGATCTACTCCACACAACTATAGATCTGATCTACTAGAACAATACAAATAACAGTATGACAATAACAAGATCAAAGGAACACTCACACATTTGACACAAGATATATGTGGTTCAACCTCTCCCTAGGGCTACGTCCACATAACTAAACTTATATTATATTAAGATAAAGCTTACAATTCTTATATGCACTCTCTGATAGCAAATCTTCTTCCTCTCTTCCCTCTTCTCTCCCCTTCCTATGCACCTAGCTGCAGGGTATGATCTTCGCACCCAGTTGAAGATCTTACAATACTAGAAGGCTTTCACTCTCAACTCTTCTCTCTCACAATACAACAATATCATATCACAATTGATTACCATCAAACAACATAACATGACCAACCCAAACCATGTCCTCTTGACCTTTATTTATACATTACAATCACTCACTGAAATTCTTAGGTCGAAACCTAGGTGTCAAAAACCTAGATACCAAAACCCTAGGTGTCTAAAACCCTAGGTCAACTTGACCCACTTTTTCTGGGCTTCGCCAGCCTGTCTTTCCTTTTTCATCGCACGGTGCTCCAAAGCATCCAATGACGGATTTCTCTTCTTGTTGAGTTTTCCACGATCCTTCTTCCTTACTGATCTGTCATCCCTGATCTCCTCATCCAACGGATTGCTTTTCTGCACTTTGCTCCATCTTTCCTTCTCTTTTGCTCACTTTGACTCAGTGATAGTTACTGTGTCTCTCGTGAAGATTTCATTTTACCTTTCCTTCCTTGTTATTCACTTCCTTCCATAACCAAGGGCCAATGGCCCCCCAATACTCACCTGTGACTCATCCTGAGGCACTTTAGATCCGATCCTCTTGTTTTTAGTTCTATTTTGGATTGCGTAGTGCAACCCTTGATTTCTTCTTTATGCCTCCTCTCCATCCTTGTGCAGACTGCCTTTTCTATGTATGGTAAATAGTTTCAACTGCACCTGGTACCTAGACCCTTTTCCTCATGCTTTTACTGAGAGATGCGAAGCAACTAGTTGTCATAGTAAAACTTCAGCCGACTCTCATTCACCAATCCTTCTTTCCACTCTCCCTTCGATGTTTTCAATTGTGCAGCTCCTCCTTCTGTGACATAGACAACTTCATATGGCCCTAGCCAATGCGTTCTGAACTTTCCTAGATTCTTCATGAACTTGCTGTCATACACCAACACTAAGTCACCTTGCTTGAATGTATTCTTCTTGATGTGTCTGTCATGACAAGCCTTTTCTCTTTCCTTCTGTACTTGCTGATGGAATCCTGCAATGAGACTGTCTTCTTCTAGTTCGACCAACTGTGCGAGCCTCTCCTGAACAATGCCAGAATCATCCATGTTTGTAAATGCAACAATTCTTAGGCTTTGTACCAAATATTCCATTGGAACAACAGCTTCAAGACCATAAACCAACTTGAAAGGGGTCTGCATTGTTAACTTCTTGCAAGTGGTTCTATAAGCCCAGAGTACTGTTGGTTCTCTTAAATCCCAGTCATCCCTATTCACGTTGCAAATCTTTGTCAATGTTGTCTTCAAGATCTTGTTGAATGCTTCAACCGTTCCATTTTCTTGTGGATGGTAAGGTGTACTCTTTTGATGGCGAACGACAAATTCTTCTGTCAAGGATTCAACTGTCTTGTTGATAAAATGAGTGCCTTGATCACTCATAAGGATCTTAGGGCATCCAAACCTAGTGATTATGACTTTTCACTTATAGCTATCTAGCTATAAGTGAAAAGTATGCAGCACACACCACTAGTTGTTTCTTCTGAGGGACTGTGTACTCACTAGGTGCCATTCCCGTTGATAGGAACTGGATGATATCTACGAAGTGGTCATTGAATGTTCTAATGGAGAGCAACTTTGTATCCGACCATGTATCCTCCAAACTGGTTGTCTCTTCTCCATGTTCCAGTCTGGACAAGTGGTCAGGGCCTTTATTCATTTTTCCTGGTTTAACCACGACCTCAAAGTCATATTCCTGAAATAGCAGCAACCATATGCATATTCTCCCCCCCCAACAATGGCTTGTTGACTAGGTACTTTAGCACAGAGTGATCATTAAACATTTTGAAGTGTCCTCCCAAGAAGTAGTGGCAGAATTTTTGTAATGCATACACCATGGTTAATCCTTCTCTCTCTGTAGTCGTGTAATTAACTTCAGCTGTGGATAAATTCCTGCTGATAAATGCTAATGGATGATCAATGTCCCCTTCTCCAGGTTGTGCCAGTACTGTTCCTAAGGAAATGGAAGACACATCGACATGCACATGAAACTCCTTGTCCCAATCTATAAAAACCAGAATGGGCGCAATGACCATCTTCTGTTTCAGGGTGTCGAAGCTCTGCTGACATTCATCTATCCACTCATAATGGAAGTCCTTCTTCAACAGCTTCTCCATTGGTGCTGTAATTTGGGCATATCCTTTGATAAATTTCCTGTAATATCCAGTATGGACCAGTGTAGTGCGCAGTTGTTTGACTGAAGTAGGGGGTGGGAAATCAACTATAATGGCAATTTTAGATGGGTCAACCAATAATCCCTGCTTGCATACAATATGACCTAATAACACTCCAAATGGTGAAAATAATATGCATTTCTTTAGATTCAAAGCAATTTGAAACTGCCTGCATTTGTCCAACATTAGCCTTAGACATTGAATATGATTTTTCAACAAACTAAAAACAGTCCAGTCATCAAAATATGCTTCTAAAAATTTATGCAAAATTTCTTTGAATGCTTCGACCACCACCCTGGGAAATATGGCTGGGGAATTCTTCAATCCAAATGACATTACTGTATATTGGTTCGATCCCCACTCTATGGAAAAAACAGTCTTATGACGGTCCTCCTTGGCAATGCAGATCTGATGATATCCCGAAAATCCATCTGTAAAAGAATACACTTCCTGGCCTCCCATGTTATCCAACACTTCATCTGTGAATGGTGTAGGGAAAGGGTCATGAAAACAAGCATCATTTAGCTTCCTGAGATCTACGTAGATCCTGATCTCACTTGTCTTCTTGTCTTGCACCACCATAGGGCTGATCCACTCTAACTCTTCGACAGGTTCTATAATCCTTTCTTTCAACATTCTTTTGAGCTCGATCTTTACTTTTTCCTTGTATTTTAGGTTCAATCTATAGGGTCTTTTCTTGACTGGCTTCGCATATGGTTTCAAATGTATTCTCATCTCTCCCATAGGCCCTTTGATTCCCTTCATATCAGTGAATTTGGTTGGGAACAATTCCTGATATTTGTGCAATAACTCTGTAATCTTGTCAATGGTAGCAACATCCCAATAATCTCCGACAATGGCGAGCGTCAGTGTCTCCTCTGTCCCAATATTGACTTTATTTATCTTGATCGGATGTACAATGAATGGAAGCTCAACTCCTGATACTTCCACATCCCTGTAGCCTTCTGTCTCAGCGATGTTTACCTTCCTCAGATCATCATCTTCATCGCGTTAATGTTGTAACATCTGTTGGGCTCCGGATTTATAACATTTTCTTGTTGGTTCTTGAAGACATTGTTTACTCTCCTGAAGACTTTTGTTTAGCAAATGGCATTCTTTCTGTGCTATTCATGTTCTGTTACACATATATGTTCCATCGCATACAGAAACCATGAAGTGCTTCCAAAACCACAAATGAGCGAAGAATTCAACTATAATGTGGATGCACTGTCACCTCTTGGTGCAAATACGGTAAAGGGCAGACAAGGAGTAACTTATCTCGGGGCAAAGTTACCAAGTGGTGCTGTTGAAGTTGTTTGCAAAAAGACATGGGGTATGTTTGTGTTTTATTTGGGAATGCTTTCGGAAATATTATTCAAGATGTGCAAATGGTTAAA
>JZKD02S1674748.1:244934-259267 GCA_000966675.3 Picea glauca
CACCAAAGATTTAATCATAAAATTAATGCGTTCTATGAAACCATTGCACCAAGGATTTAATCAAAGACACCAAAAATCATTGCATCACGAACTTATAAATTGAAACCATATTAACCAAAATGCAAAGTGAATAAAGGTTTGGTGTTTTGCCAACTATATGACCATTATTGAGTTAGAGGTGAAATGACCACATGAACAAGAGTATTCGTAATAATCCAGTGATGATTTTAATTCCATCGACATGACTTCCAACTCAAGGTTTTCACGCTTGCAGTCGTGAAAATGAAAACGAAAGGCAGGTGTGTGATTGCGCAAGATAATAGTGTGGTTTTGTTTTAAAGAATTGCGACGAGTATTGAGGGTTCAAAACCATTGTGTAAGCATCTTGTAAGGAAATGATAAATTTGCAAAATGGTTGCCGACAGGGTGTTCCCTTGGAAAGGGATACTAGAATGAACGTTCTAACCCCAGATGCGATTGGAAGAACCTGGGTATGGCTGGCCAAAACTAGGGGTATGTAAGAGATAACTTGAGGCGGTTTCTCCCCAGATGATTGTTAATTTCCTTGGATGAGAAAGTTCCAATATTGGGATAGAAATCCCGAGATGTTTTGTCCATAAGGTGGGTTATTACCTCCAAGTGGGGGTTTTCCTCTAAGTGAGTATTGTGTTCCAATGTGGGTTTGTCCCCCAAATTGAGTTTTCCCACCAGGGTTAAATCACCCCCTAGGGTTGAATTTCTCCCCAGGGTTGAATTTCCCCCCAGGGTTGAATTTCTCTCCAATGGGAATTTGATAACTAGAAGTGAAAGACTGAGTGGTGCCCCCAATTGGGTTGGAGCCACTTGGGCTAGATCCTCCAATAAAAGGTGGATAAGACCCTCTGGAGAGGACCTAGGAAGGTGTCAGAATGAAACCAAAAGCAACATTGTACCCAGGGGGAGTGAAAAATCCAGAAGTTCCAGATGGAACCTGGGAAGGAATAGGGATGGAACTATTCAAAGAATTATACCCAGGAGGAAGTGATAGGATAGGTCTAGATAAAAGAGGTGTGCCAATGGGAGCTTGTCTAGACACCGTATTCTGGGTGGGAATAGTCGTAGCACTTGGGACCATTGTAGAATGGGCCATCTAAAGGGGGATGGTCGAGCTAGGACCAATTGACTGGGTGTCTGAACCAATGAAAATATAGGCAGTTGTGATGGAGAGTGATCTAGGGGTATCATGTTTGTAGCAGACGTTTCGGGCATCTCGGGTTTGACAGATATATCAACAGCTACCCTGGAGCTGAAAATATCCTGCATCGTATGGGGTGGGGTTCTAAATATGTCAGTAGTCCAAAAAGGATCTTGGCCTTCAGGGCCTGTGAAAGGTCTGGTTGGTATTCTAGAATTTTGAACAACAAGTACTTCAGATGAATTTAGCCAAAGAATACATCTCTCGGAATCGTGAGGAAGTCAAAAAAACTCTAGAGAATCATAAACTCGGAATTGGTCTAAAGAGTCAGGTCTTTCCACTCGTGGAGTGGCAGTGTCTTGCACCTCACTTTGTTGAGGAGAGCCCTCCGATGGATTGGTAGGCAAGGGTTGAGAACCTTATGGATCTTTTGGGAGTAGGCCTTGCATTCTACGTGAACTGTGTGGAGGGTCAATATTTCCCGAACCAAATACTTTATGGAAAAAATCTATGGCCAACTATGGAAAACAACAACACTCGCTAAAATAATCTAGGAATCACACTAAGCAAACAAAACCTTCTTATTTTGAAGTCACTAGTTGGTGATGAAATCCAATGTCGCGAAGTCAAGACAAGAAGGGGAAAGGGTAGAGCGGGTGGAAAATTTACATTGATGACTTGATTAACGGACTTACACCCTGGTGCAAGCTCCCACACATAATCGTGAGTATACCCTCCAAGGAGCCCGAGTGAGTTTGGCCAATGTTGATTTCAGGTACCATGAAGACTTGCCCCTCCAAAGTCACCTTGTATAAGACCCTAAGAAGATAGGCTACTAAGGTTACCAAGAAAAACTATGATGCTTGGGGAAACAATCGACAGTCTGATCCACGTGCAAGGGTAGGGTATCTAGCTTGAAATCAACTCAAAAGGCTTCCACTCATCATTGTGGGTATACCTCTTAAGAGACCCCCATAATACGCGCAATCTCTACACCAATACCAACAAAGCAGGGTGAGTAACTCTGCTAGTCTTAATGCGACCTCATGTTTGACCCTTGTGTGAGAAGGGATTCCTAGGACAAAATGTTGCCAATGGATTCAAACACTCCCTATCACAACATACTATTGTTTGTTTTATGATTTGGAGAGTGTGCCTCACAACCTATTCCAAAGCACTAGCCTAGCTAATGTTGGTGTAAAAGACCCTAGAAAATAAAAGTTTCTAAGTGAATTTTAAACTTACGTAGTGTTTTTATAGGCTGTTGTTTACGCAAGAGGTAGGCGGAAATGAAACCAATGTTGTATGAGACCTTGACCAAAAGATGTGCAAATAGAAAATGAATGATGCAATTTTTGTTCAATAAATTCTATCTACAGTAGGGAGAAGATATCTTTCTGGAATGACGTAAGCTACAAAAAGTACTTTGTTTTTCTTGAATGAGCTCAATTTCAAACAACCATAAACAATGAAACTTCTCAATTTTTCTCTTCTTTAAAAAAAAATAAATTTTGAATGCAAAAACTTTCTTATGAGTGATTACTTTGAAAGAATAAATGACTTTAAATTCCTCCTTTCTAAAACCAAAACATGGATGTAAGTGGAGAAAGGAAAAGTAATCAACGAAAATTAATACACTCAACAAGCACCCAAATCAAACTTTCAATGAAGATAAAAGTAAAACATGAAAAGAAAGTATTCAATCAAATGTAAATGAACAAATATCTTTCTAGTCAACAAGCAATCCAGAAAACATAATCAATCCAAAACATTTAAATCCAATTAATAGATTTTCAATCAATCAAGCACTCAGATGTGAGATTAGAGATTATATCCTTGTTGATAAAAATAAAAAATAAATATGGAAAATGACTAAGAGAGGTGTTCGATGTCCAAAAGCCAATCGAAAACAAGCTAAACACTCAAGAAACAGTCTAGAACCGACATAAAAAGTTCCTCCCAACTGATAAAGCAAAAATGGGTATCAAGAGGTGACCAGACCCAAGCCAAAAAAAAAATTGCAAACGTCATCGCAACCTAGCAATAGGTTACAATGCGGAAATCAAACGTTTCCATAGGTAGAAACAAGTAGGGTGCGGAAAGTCTGCACTGGGATAAACAGACAAGGTGAAAAAATCAAAAGTTTCCACAGGTTGTGTATAGGTTACAATGCATAAACATTTTCAAACAAAGATTTTTTTTGAAAAAAGACAGAGAGTCTCAGAAAACTTTCAGATCCAGAGAGTCTGGTTGGAACTGCCACAGACTTAGAGACTGAAACAGAATGAAAAAGATGGGTTGAAAGGAAATGGCTAACAAAAAACCACAAATATGTCTCCCCAGTGGAGTCACCAATTTTGTTGTTGGGTAAATCAGTGAATGCGGACAAAAAATAATCCCCTTAGATCCACTTGGATCTAGAACAAAACAAGACAAAACATGACGTTTTCCCTAAGTTGCAATCATTGAGTTTACTACCAAAGAAGGAATAAATGACATACCTTACAGATCGCTTCTTTATATCATTTTTTTCTCTGCTTCACTCTAGTGATCCTGTGAAATCAGATCTGTAATGACACAAACCAACCAACGTGAAAGAAACAACAGTAGAATTCAATGACAACTTAAACATGGGATCAAGGAATCATGTAATAAAATACTAATGATTTTATGGGAAAGAGACATGCCACTGTATTATATTAATGAAAAGTAGAAGATAAAACCAAATTGCCTTGATGTCGTAGGTTCCCTTTTAGTTGTCCTTCATTCCAACACACACATACACTTGCTCCGAAATTCGCATGAAGATGATCCACAAAATCTTGATGGACAATTGGAGACCTCAAGCATCACTTGAAACAATATTCTTCACACAGTCTTTAGCCTATTCTTTGATCAATTCTTTGCTTAATCTTGCTTCAACCTTTTCCATGAGAAACCCATCATTATATAGGAGAAGGTGAAGTGGTTTAAGAGGATGAGAATGATCCCATCAAATTAGAAAAGTTAGTAGGATCGAAACCATACGAACGCCACCTCACATTCTAGAAGATTCCCCTTATAGAAACTTCATGAACCTCTTTCCTCTTTTATCTTTCAAACACTGCCACAACCTACCCTTATAGCAGCCTGCAGAAATGCCTCAGGCCAGCTATAGAGCAGCCTACAAAAATCAAGGATTTCTGCACTGTGTAGTATATGCAGCCTACGGACTTGTTCTAAAAAGCAGTCTTGTAGAGGAGGAAAGAAGTTGCTTTTCTTAGGAAAAAGATCATTTTGAGAGCTTGAACACATGCTTGTAGAATTGTCACTAGGGTGACCAAAATAATGTGTAACAACCATCGACCCTTCTGGAGACCAGAAGACAACATTGTGCACAACGAAGTCTCACCCGAGATGGATTATGGGTGATTGCAGGACCCAGATGTCAGCAATCGTGGAAGGGATGTTGCTCATGGGGATGTAAGACATAGTTTCTACTTCAACATTCATCATATATACCATTCTATAACCATATTCATTCATTAACATTCATTATGTAGTAAATATCATGACTAATCTAATGCGGAATGCATTTTACTACTACTAGATTCATTCATTCATTCATCATAAACCATTGCAACACATAAAAGAGACATTCCACACAAAGACATAGGTGTTTATCGTGGTTCACCCCCCCGGGATACATCCACTAATATCTGGTATTCATTGCTTATTTATTATTCTTCATCAAGGTTTTTCATTGCCCGCATTACATAATAAGTTTGGTGAGGATGACAAGGTCACACCAAGCTCCACAGCTTGTGAACTTACCCTCAGATACAATTAATGACTCTATCTCCAAAACTGACTCAGTATTAGCTCCACATCTCTTAACCAAAAACTAGTAATTGTGATTCATAATCAACTTAACTCAGATGATCTCCTCAGATCTTGCAATACATATTTATACTACAAAAGAGGGTTAAAACTCATTACACAAAAAAATCCAACTCTAAGTTGATTAGGTTTGTCCACATTCCAACTTTCTGTGCATGGTTGATCCACATCCTTCTTATTTTCCTTTGACTCTTTTGCTTCCTCATGATGCTTTTCATTTTCCTTTGGCACGTGCTCCTTTTTTGGTCCCTTTCTCAACTGCTTCATTAATCATTGCATTTTTCCCCAAAACATTATGCACCAACTGGCCCCCAACACTTACCTGTGGCTCATCCCAAGCCACTCAAGCAGTGTTTGCATTATTTTTTTACTTCTCCAACTCCTGGAATCTTCCTAAAATTTCTTCAGCCCAAGCTTTTACCTGTGCACTCTTCTTCACTACGGACTCCATAGTCTACACAATGATGTGATCCTTCATCAATTCTTCTATCTCCAAGATGATTTTTCCAATCTCCCCCTTGTTTGCATCAATCCCAGCTAGCATTTTATCTTCTCTCTCTTGCAGTTGCTCTAGTTGATCCTGCCTCAACTGCTTCTTTGCTTGTATACTCTTTAGTTTTGCCTGTAGGTTCTTCAAGTCCTGGGCACTTCTCAAACTATCTTGTATTATCACCATCTTTTGTTTTTTCTTCAAGTCCTGCAATGCAGTGTTTACACCTTCTTCCTTCTTGTCTAACTCCCACAATTTGTCATCCTCCTATAGGATCGTTTATAGCTATGCGCTTTTGTCATAAAACTCTATGATTTCCTGGAATTTATATGCACTGTTCTCCTTATGATATGTCACCTCCTGTACCCTTTGTTATCTAATATATGGTGGAGTGCTTGGTTGTAAGAGTGCCATCAACTCTATGATATGGCTTCTTTAGTTATCTATTCTCTGTGCTATTTTCTCGATCCTCTCTTCTGTTTGTATATTTCCTTCCTCTGCGCTATCAGGAATCATCTTAAACACTCCTTCTACGTGCTTCTCTATCCAATCCGTGTGTTTCTTTGCTTCATCCCTCTCAACCTGCACCTCATTGATTTTTAGCTTCAGTGTGTCATTTACTTGCTTGACCGATTGTAGATATGTCACATCTATGTGGGCCCTTGATTGAATCTCCTATGAGAAACTAACTTGTAGTTTATACAACACCTTCATGGGTACCTTGGGTAGTGCCAATTCCAAGTGATCTATGTCTTTCATGACCTTTGTCATTGTCTCCTCATCCATCTACAACATGTCTTGAGTGATAGAAAATTTTTCACTCCCTGACGTTATAATCTGGACCATCTCTTGTATAGATATTAACCTTGTACAATTATTTATTGCAAACAAAATTTCAATAAAATAATAGAAAATATACAAAGGAAAATACACACATTACGCAGAGTCATTTCCCATGGAAACCCAAACTAGGAAAACCAACATCTTCTATATTCATTCACACATACATTGTTTACAATACAATATACATATAGGATCCAGTGGAATCCAAAACCCTAATACAATGACCTGGATTATTCAACAACCCTAATTCCTTAACCATAAATACAAAACCATCGGTGAAAACCATGTGCTGAAAAATCACCAAAAAATGGACACAAAAACCGAGGACCACCCAAAAATGGACACAAAAACTGAGGAAAACAATTCTAGTCGTGCAAAGAATATAACACATATCCAACACTCTCCCACTTGTTGTTTTCTTTGCATACATGGGGTTATAGGGTTACATAGTCAATAATCCAGGGTAGCAATACCCATAGATCCTCTACACCAAGAGAATTTCTCAGTGCTCACAGATTTTGTTAATGAATCTGCAACATTCTTAAAATTATCCACCTTCATCAACAACACCTTCTTTTCTTCAACCATGTCTCTCACAAAGTGATATTGAACATCAATATGCTTTGTCTTTGAATGATACTTTGGGTTCTTCGCCAAAAAGATTGCACTCTAACTGTCACACTCTATCCTTACATCTTGTTATACCAACCCAATACCTGAACACAATCTTTGTAACCATACTACTTCCTTGCTTGCATGAGTGGCTGCCATGTATTCAACTTCTGTAGTTGAAAGTGTCACTATAGACTGTATTTTTCTCATCTAACAGATTGCTCCTCCAAACATGTTAAAAACATAACTTCTTGTAGATATTCTACGATCTAGATCTCCATCCCAGTCTGCATCCACAAAGCCATGTATGTCCAACACTTTTTCCAAATATGGTCTTCCTTAGTAGCACAATCCATAACTAGTAATGCCACACAAATACCTGAAAACACTCTTTATGATTGTCCAATGCTCCTTCCCTGGTTTTGACATATACCTGCTCAAAACTTCCACTGCATGTGCAATGTCCGGTCTAGTACAAACCATTGCATACATCAAAATGCCAACCACACTCACATATGGAACATGAGACATGTCCTCCTCCTGTTCCTATGTCTTGGGACATTGATCTGCAAATAACTTTACACCTACAGGAATAAGGACCTTGATCGGTTTACATTCCTACATATTAAACCTCTGTAATATTGTCTCCACATATTTTCTCCAATTTAACCAGAGCTTCCTTGTTTTCAGATCTCTTTTCATTTCCATGCCCAAAATGAAATTTGTAGCACCAAGATACTTCATGTCAAATTTAGAGGACAACTGAATTTTCACATCCTAGATAATCTCCTTGATGTTTCCTATCAACAACATGTTATCCACATACAAGATCAAATAAATAAAATGATCACCAATTAATTTAAAGTACACACATTTATTGTCTTTGCTTCTTGTGAAGCCAAGTCCCAACATATAAGTATCAAATTTTTGATACCACATCCTTGGTGATTTTTTAAAACCATATAGGGACTTTTTCAACTTGCATACTGACTCCTTCTTTCCCTTCACAACAAAGCCTTATGGTTGTTTCATGTAGGTTTTTTCTTCTATATCCCCATGTACGAATGTTGTCTTCACAACCATATGTTCTACTTCAAAACAAAATTCAACAACAAATGACATAAATCTAATAGAAGTTAACTTGGCAAGAGGAGAAAAAATCTCACCAAAAATCAATTCCCTCAACCTGGGAATAACCCTTTTCTACTAACCGAGCTTTGCATTTCTCCACTTTTCCTTCTGCATTCAACTTATTTTTAAATACCCATTTGTTTCCAATGGGATTTCTTCCAGTTGGCAACTCCATTAGATCCCAAGCCTCATTCTTATCCAAGGCTATCATTTCTTCAACCATGGCCTTTTTCCAGAGTTTTCCATCCTTTGAATCCAATGCCTCCCTAACAGTTCTAGGATCATCCTCAGTAATAGACAAAGCATAATTTTAACGAAAATCATGTGGAGTATACCTTTACGGTAACATTTTTTCCCCCATCAATCTCTTCAATACTGGAGTATGAGGATCTTCTTCTTCTGATTCCTATTCTTCTGTAGAGTCTAATTCATCATCCTTTGGCTCAAAATCTATTTTCTATGGTTCTTCCTTACTTGGTAGGACTCCATGTTTGACAACATCCTTCATTTCTATAAATAACACATCTTGTCTATACACAACCTTCTTAGTTTCTAGGTTCCAAATATTATAACCTTTGAGACCATATTTATACCCAATAAATATACACTTTTCAACCTTCCTATCTAGCTTACTCTTGTTTTCCTTTGGAACATGAACATAGGCCTCACAACCAAATACCTTGAGATGTGTGAGAGAGGATTTCCTACCTGTCCATACCTCACGTGGAGTCTTGTCATATAGTGTTGATGAAGGTGATCGATTGACCAGGTAACATTCAATACCCACTGCCTCTGCCCATAATTCTTTCCCTAAACCGACACCACTGAGCATGCAACTTGATTTTTCCATCAACGTCCTTTTCATCCTTTCTACAAATCCATTTTTTTGAGGTGTATATGGAGTAGTCTTCTGCCTTGCTACATCACACTTCTTATAGAACTCTTCAAATTCATTCCCATAGAACTCTCCACCATTATTTTTCCTCATCACCTTAATTCTTTTCTCTATTTGATTCTTAACAAGAGCCTTAAAATATTTAAACCTATCAAAGACTTCATATTTCTTCTTGAGGAAATATATCCAAGTATTCAACAAGAAGTCATCTATAAAAGATACATAGTACACATATTTTCCCAATGATGGAACCTGTTAGCACTAGAATTCACACCTAGACTATTGTAGATGTAAGCCTAATATCCATAAAAATGTGAATAATAATTGTTTTCAATGTGTAGAAAATGGGTGTGATACTTAGTTTATGATATCAACACAAAACCTCCATTAAATACACACCAACAAGCAAGGATTTGAATAACTCCAAATCAATGTTTAGAGATATCAATTGGAAGATAGAATACTTAGAAAGGAAAATGAAATACATGCATCATGTTACATCAAGTACTTCTGAAACACATATAGAAGAAATTTCATTGAATAAGAACCTCCTAATCAACAAGAGACAACACTTTGATCATACTTGCATGAATTACGAACAATAAATCATTTATTGTAGCAAGGAACATGCATAATGATGAATCGTTCACCAACAACTAGCATCAAAGTGAGATAGAAATAGATGTGACAATAGGAAAGAACTGATCATTCACTATTAAAGATTCTTGAGTTTGATACATACATCAGGAAACTCAATTATAGTTTTAAAACCAAAGATAAGAGCCTCATTGTCTAACCATTCGAACCTCCTCATAGAGTTACAATGCATCTTAAATAACAAAATATCCAAAAATATGTTTACAATTTTCCACCTACATTATTCATAGGATTCTATGCCTAAGAAAGGCATGGAACTACGTGTACAACAGAAATGTAACCAGAATGCTATTTTCCAAGAAAATGTTGGCATCATTAAAAAAAAACACTGACAACATGATGCATGTGGTTTTACTGCAGGAAGATCCTTGAGGCAGGTGGCCTTTGATGTGAAACTAAACTTTAATATGCTTATTCGAGCTCAACCTGGCACCTGACAATCCTTATCAAATCAAAATATTCGTAATACCCAATTCGCATCACTTGCACTACAAACTATCCTAAAAAAACCAGTTCGCAGCGCCTTTGAGTTCATGTGCTATGAACTTTTTTGTAGGTGCCTTTTTACCTCCAAAATGATTCCAACTTTTTAAAACTTGCACAAGAAGTTGGGAAAACCCCTCTAGAGCCTGCTACAAACTTATGAAACATGAAGTAACCTTTGGAGAAATCATATGAATATGGTAACCTCAGCTCAAGACAAAAATCATTACTCAGGTTATAAGTATATGAAAAAAGTGAACAATGGAAAAAATGATGTTAATGTAAAAATAATATCCTATATTCATCTTTTCTTGGTACTCCTTCTAGTATCCACCCTAGCTAATATATCCAATTTCCTTTTTGCTACCTGCTCTTTGAAAGGTTGCAATTCTTCTTTCAATCTCTTGATCTCAGCTTGGCATGCTCTATTCTATTTATACACATTATTAAGTTGTCTATGAAGGGGTAGAGACCTCCTAGACAAGTATCTTTCTTTATCAATAGTCTTCTCATATAAATCTAACATATCCTTCAGCTTGATTCAAGCCTCCATATTTACCTTCTTCAATTTTTCATTTTTAGCTCTTTTATCCTTAAGTTGCCTCTCGATTCTTTTGAAAGTAGGATTACTTTCATGAGGAGGAGTGTTGATATCAATAATATCTATTGGCTACTTAGAAGGCTGAGCTTTATCCTTTTGTTGAGATGAGTCTTCTGTTGTACCCTCTTCCACAAGAATAAGTTGTTTAGCTGTTGATCTGGTGAAAGGTATTCTAGGCTTGACTATTTCTATAGCAACATGTCGGAAAAAGGTAAGTTTTTTACCCTTCAGACTCCTTATTTTACTTGATGATATCTCCATAGGCATAGGTTCTTCCACAAGAGAAACTTCTCTATCAGGAGGTTGTGAGGGACCACCTTCAACTGTTTTATCAGTAATCTGAATAGATTTGTCACTTCTGGTCATCTTCTTCTTTTTGCTTGATTCTGAGTGCACATACTTCTCAGCAGGAGTAGGTTTTTGTCTTTTGGATTGTGGTGTGTGAGCAACATCTGGCTGAAAACCTGATGCAACTAGGAAAACCTCCCAGTCAATATTTGTCTTCTTAAACTCTTCCAATACTAGCATCTTGATTAAATCAGAGTGAAAAACACTGGTATCCACTTACTTAGATTTAGCTTGGACCTTATCTGACATATTTCCAATACTCATGAAAAGATAAAAGGGAAGGTTCATGGACTCTTTTCCAGTAAAGTATAGTAGCAATCTGATATGGTATTTATAAACCATATTGAACCTTCCTTCACACGTGAAGTACCTCTGAATAAATCTGAGCATTTTTCAAAATACTCCAGCATGTGACTTCTTGGCACTCCCTTGGATAGGTTGTCTCCTTGATATTCAGTTTTCAGGAATTCCTTGGAGAAAGAGGAATTCAAAGACATGGATTTAAACCACTTTTCACGACAATCAGGTATCTCTATGGCTATATAAATAGATTTCTCAGAGACGTCAAACTCCAGTGCCCCCACCTTAGTCTTTGTCTCACTCAAAATGAGCACAAACTTTTTAGCTACATGTTGAGATCAATTCTCACTTCTGAAATTACCCTCCCCTTCTCTATTTTCCCAACTTCTTTTGTCCATTTCTTGTCCCTCTTATATACTTACTTGAATTCCCTTTTTCCTTTTTCCCTTCTATGCTCCCTTTCTAGTTCGTATACTTAGTCGTTTTCCAAAATGGTGGGTTCACGGGTTGACAGACTCGTGGATCCTCATCTCCATCCACACCCTCACATCATGAGTCCAACTGACCACCACATTATTCTATACTTAGCCATTTTTGCAGTCGTGGGTTCCCGGGTTAGCGGGTTTGAAGACTTTCATATTCCTTGTTCCATGAACTACATTTTGTACCTGAACTATCCACGATCTATATTTTGACCTCTGGACTCCCAGAGCTCCTAAGTATATCATTATCCAGGTGGATATCAGTGGCCACCCACATTTTCCAACTGGCTCAAAACAATTTTCTGGCAATTTTGATAATTTACTATTTTTAGCAGTTTTTAACTTCTAGGGTCATTTTGAGGCCCTAAACGACGTTTTTGGGAAAACGGGGAGAAATATGAAAGTTACTTCGATATTTCCTCCAAAATTAATTTCCTTGACGATACCTTTCCAACGGGTTATCATGTGCCTAAAATAGAGATCATATGCAAAAGTTACAACCCCGGGAAGTTGATGTACTAACTTACCCAAACGGGGCCCACATGAATTTTGGCGCTTCATCTCCTAGGGTTAGGTTTTTGGATGTATAGGGTTTTTGACATTCCTGTTTATTGTAAAAGGGCCTTAAGAGCCTCATTGTAATCATCTTCTTGCGAATGTGAGTAGCCGTCACATCTCTTCTTAGAGATAAGCTGCCACTATTCTAGCGAGTCTTTCAATCTATATTTTTACAGTCTCTGTACATTTATTTCATTAATAGAAATCATGTATCTGTGTTTATGGTTGCATCTCTGATACATTTCGATTATACTATTGAATATTTGCGATATCTCTGTGCATTTAGTTATTATATCTCCGCTCTCATTTCGTGCCGAAAATAATTCGGATCAGTGGTATCAGAGAAGGTTGCTCTTGATCGTTTTTTAGTGCATGTCCCCAACGAGGTCTGAGTATAGTGAGTTGGGTCTCGAGCTTGTCTCTCTTGAGGAAAATTTCTCTCTCACACCCAAGAAACCCTCAATGGTGGAAGAAAATAAAAATGACGGAGCAGACGATCCTATCAATATGTTGCTTGAGCAAGCTCTCACGTGATAGAGGGACGAAATGATGGAGAATTTTTCCCACATCCTTCAATGCATGCCAATAGAAACATGCGCATCTTCATCAAATAACCACTTTGGAAGCACCTCTCCTTTCAAGGTACAGGTTAATTTTGATATTCCCATATTTGAAGGTCAGATAGATGTGGATGCCCTAGACAAATGGTTAAATCTGTTAGAAAGTTATTTCTCTGTTCATAATTTTTTTGATAGGGAAAATATCACCTTCGCACTCCTTAAATCTCTCCCCCATGTAAAACATTGGTGGGAAACTTACTGGGAGAAAAGTTCCACAGAGGAGTCTAGAATATATGGGGCCGAGCCCACTTGGTATTGTTTTTTGGATGAGGTAAAGGAACAGTATTACCCTATTGGAAACTATGAGGACTAGTACATGAGATGGACCACACTGCGACAAGAGAGGGGCCAAGTAGTTCTGGAGTTCACCAATACCTTCCATACCTTGCACACCAAGATGGGTATCAAAGACTTCGAACGCCATTTTATTCTGAAATATCATGGGGCTCTACACAGATACATCCAAACTGAAATGGATTTTCTGTACATATCATCACTCAGTGCTTCTTATCGATACGCTGTTAAAATCGAGCAGAAATTTAAGCACCAGAACAAACGGGAGTTCGGGTCTACAAATCCGCAACAACCAAAGTATGATAAAGATGGCCATAACAAACAGTCTCCCGAAAACCAGTCCAAACCATAAGAAAACAAGGGTCACGGGAAGACAAAGAAGGACACTGGAAAATGGTGCGATTTCCACAAAATCCCTTGGCACAACACCAATGAATGTCGCTCAAAATAGTCATTGGTGGCCGAGATCAAAGACAAGGTGTCGAACCCTGATTCAAAATTTGATTCTGAAAATACTGGTAAAGGATAGATCATTGAAGCATACCCCACTGCTATTGTCACGACTGCAACAATTCAACCAAAGGAACCAACAGATCCTGAAGAGGGGGAGATCCTTTTTCATTCACAGATGTGGGTGAAGGGGACCCCACTGCATTTTATTGTTGATAGCGGAAGCGAGAAGAACCTCATCTCAGCAGGGGTCATCAAACAGTTGGGATTGTCGACAACACCACACCCGTAGCCATACAACATTGGGTGGCTTCACCAAGGATGAGATATTCATGTCAGCCAATAGTGCACACTGTCATATGACATCTATCCCTTCAAGGATGAGGTATTATGTGATGTTTCCCCACTGGATGTCTGTGATGTTCTCTTAGGCCAACTATATATGTGGAAACACCATGTTGTTTATGAGTCTCGACCCTGCAGTGTTATTGTTTCTCTAGGGGGTCATCTCTACAT
>JZKD02S1674748.1:267345-297304 GCA_000966675.3 Picea glauca
GGTAACCAAAGTATATCTAAGCCGAATTTTTCAGGGAAGTGAAGAAAAGAAGGCTAGAATTCAAGGAAGGATAAATTCTTTTGATGGTGCTTTCTAAGGTATGTTATTTATAGGTCATCTCACCATTTTCACTATAACTGTTTTTCTATAATGATTCAGACCATGAAATTTCTATGCCATTGAGAAAACATATCCATGTATCTTTGGTAAAAAATTCACCTTGTGGGTCATTGTATTTTTGGATTTACACTCCGTGGAAAATAGGGTTTGTGGCTAGTCCTGAAACTAGTCTAAAACAGGTGTTACTGGTATAAATGTCATAACTTATTCATAACAGATCCAAATTTAGTAATACAACATGTGATGGTTAGAGTACATTCTGTAGTATGTTGTGTAACAATTTTAGATTGATTCAATAAATATTTCGTGCGGTGCATTCTCTACAAGGTCACTCTCTAGAATAAGCCATAATTCAACAAGGTATGCCATTTTTGCTATAAATTATTTTTTGAGAGGTTCCAAGTAGTCACACCTAGAGGAATTTCATAAAACACACTAAATAACATTGTATATTAGTTTTAGAGCTTTATTCATTACAGGTACAAAGTTATGATTATTTCAAGTTAGGGTTGTTGACTAATAAAAAACTAGTCATGTGAGACTAAATAAAAGTTTGATGAAAATGATAGTCTCTTGTTGTTAAAGTTAAGGACGGTTTGCAGGTATGTGATAATATACACCAGGTCTATTATAGAGTTACAAATCATATTTGGATGATGAAATTGATGAGAGATTTTGGTTAAGGTACATGGTTGCGACAAGTAGTTGATGAGTTGGCACATACATGAGGTGTATAGTTGATGATGTTGGTACATATTGATGATTCATAGTTGATTGGTACATACTTGGTACATGGTTGGATGAACTTGTTTATGGTACAAGTTGATTACAGGTTGTTTGGTACAGGTTGGTGCATGGTTGATACACTTGTGTAAGGTACAGGTTGGTGGATGGTTGATGCACTTATTCATGGTACATGTTGATTACAGGTTGAGGTACAGGTTGATGAATGGTTGATGCATGATTCAGGTTTATTGGTACAGGTTTACAACGATATATCTCACAGTGATAGTGTGACAGTGGTTCCATCATTCTACTTCTACTTCAGGGTGGTTGGACGGGGCAAGGATAGGTGGTTGTAGCCACCTTCCGGTTGTAGCCGGAGAACACAGGGGGTTGTAGCCTCCTTCTGGTTGTATCCAGAGAATTAGGGAGTTGGAGCTTCCCTCAGGTTGTAGCTTGAGAAACTAGGGGATTGGAGCCTCCTTCCAGTTGCAGCTGGAAAACAAAGGAAGTTGGTGCTTCCAATGAATGTAATTCTTCAAGACATATAAGAAAAAGCATTTTGTGGTTTTCTCTCGATTTAGGTTTCCACTTAAAACACTGGTGTATTGTGTATATGTGTGATTGCTCATTTCTTATTACTCATTATTGGATAATAATTCTACATTGATATAACACTTGGATTATTTGAAGAAAAAGGATTATAATTATGCTATTACTGATTCACCCCCCCTCTCATTAATCTAATAGGAAGAGAATATGAATGGTATATAATGTTTCCCAGTAGATCCATTTGCTCATTTAATTACCTCGAAGCTATGTTCCTGACTATTTTTACCCCTCCAATTTCTTATCATACCCTTCTCACCGATTTCACCCAGATTGGTTTGAGGAAGAATGAAAGGATACAATATTTTAATCTTAGGTTCAATAAAACCTTGAGTAGGATTCTAGAAGATAAAATACCAAATTACCCAGTCATTCTCGATTGTTAGAAGAATGAAATTCCCCCGGATATAACATATGCTATCAGAACATCCCAAATGGATACTTTGGAGGAGGCAATGACTAAATCCACTGAGATGGAAGAAATTATGATTGAAACGGGTGTCAACCCGGACATTACATTGGGAAAAGTACAAAGGTAGCTGGGAGGATTAAATATTGATAATCAAGGATATTCAATTTCAAGAAAGAACAAAGAATTAAAGCCTCAAACTGTTCAAAACCAAATGATGGGAGGAGGATTTTTCAAGGGAACCATACCCGATGTAAAGATTGATACTATGGCGGCAAAGGAAACTAAGAAAATAATAAAAATTGCACAGATGAATAGAACCATCAAACAAATGCAGAACAAGATAAACAGACTAAGAAGGGGAGATAATTACATGCCAAATCCAAGAATTCCAATCCCAAAGAAAAGGAGGAACCCTCCCCAAGAAAACAGAGTGACGTTTGAAAACACGGATAACCTGCAAAGACCAAGGGTTCCTAGGAGGTCTAATACAAATCCAGTTGTTTTGGATGATGTCTATGACAAACAATTAATTGAGAAAGAGAATTATTACTCACCTAATGAGGGCTCTAAAACTGTGAAGATGGACGGATGTGAGACGTCCATGTATATATTATAAGAGGGCGACAATGATCCCAACTCGCAAGAAAATGTCACCCAGACAAGAGGGTTTGTAAATAGACCAAAAAATAAAGGTAACTCTAATAAAGGGAACCAAAAATAAAAAGAAAAGGAAAAAACAAATGAGGAAAGAGAAAATGAGTAAGTGACGGATGGTGTTGGAAGTAAAAGGAAACACATGAAGTCAAAATCCACTCAAATGATATATAATGTTGTAGAGGATTTGAGTAATTTAAGGATAACCCTGCCCTTTATGGAAGTGGTGAAGATTCCCCAACAAACAGAGAACATTTTGAAATTGTGGGATGATCCATCTGAAAGAGCGAAAGTTGTTGTTACCAGTCCAAAACAATCCCCTAGTCAGTCAACTTCCAAACTGAGAGCTAAATATCCTCCCTTTTACATTTCTATTGAAAAAAATTATGTTTCACTGCATAATTGTTTAGCTGACACTGGCGTGATGAACAATATCATGCCACTGGAAGTCATGGAGGAATTGGGCATGAGTTTCACCAAGTATTATGAAACCGGTGAAAGTATATATGCCAGAAAAGTGTCAGCTTATGGAGAAGTCAAGGAATTTTATTCTTTGATCACAACAACCCCCCATATCATTACAGTTATCAATATCATTGTGGTAGACCTTCCTCCAACATATGGAGTTTTGTTGGGAAGAGACTGGACATCTATGATCACCGGATATATAATGAATGATGGAAGTTGTATGATGCTGCCACGAAAAGAAGTAGCAATAATTAAAGTGCCCCATGAACCTAGAAAACCATTCTCTTTCAAAAATAAAGACAATGAATTGATGGAGGATTATATAAATGTCAGGATTGGAAACTATGCTATCCTAGACATAGAGAATAATTAAATTATGGAGAAATTGCAAGACACGACGAATCAAGAATATCTATTTGAATGGTATTGGAGGATGTCATTTGATGGAGCATGTTCAAGATCTAGAAATGGAGTTGGAACTATTCTTATGAGCCAAAGAAATATTATGCATCCACACGCTATTAGACTGGAGTTTTCATGCACTAATAACGAGGCAGAGTATGAAGCTTTGACTTAGGGGATAATCCTTGGAAAGGAAATGAAAATAGAACATATAATTGTAAATGGTGACTCAAACTTGGTCATCAATCAAGTGACCCAGAGGTATAAAATAAAAAAGGAAAGACTTAAGTTGTATTTCAAAAGAGATAACGAATTAATGGAATCTTTTAGTTCCTTCAATATTTCTTTGATTCCAAGGGACAAGAACCACAAGGAAGATTCACTAGCCTTGGTGGCCTCATTGTCAAACCCAAATGATACCTAAAGGAAAACGACTTTCCATGTAGAAAATTCTTTTCGACCGTCCGTGCCCGATAACATTGAGTACTTGCAAGTATTTGAGAACGATGAACAGTTGGAATTTGTTTGTTAAATGATGATGATGATGAAAATCACTCGTCTTTTGTCCCCAAATATTGTTTAGAAACTGAATATTTTTTTACAAAAAAAAATCATGCTAAGAATCTCCTTGAAGAACTTTCAGTTCAAAAAGTGCAAGAAACAAGGAAAGTCAATATTGAAACTGACAGTTCCCCAAAATATGTCAACTTGGGAGTTGATTGCACTACTCAAGAAGTTGATCAATATGTTTCCTTGTTTAAAGAATACATCAATGTGTTCGCTTGGACCTATGATGATTTAAAATATTACGATAAGACTATATTCCAACATATCATTCTCTTGAGGGAAGGAGCAAAGCCAGTGAAGAAAAAAATAAGGATGATGAATCGCAAGTTGAAGCCTCTTGTAAATATCAAATTGGAGAAATTGAATAAGGAAAGAATAATTTATCCCATTAGACACTTAGACTGGCTTTCAAATCCTGTGATTGTAAGAAAAAATACCGGGGAAATCCGGATGTTTGTTGACTTCAGAGACCTTAACAAAGAAAGCATAAAGGATAAATTTCCTTTGCCTAATATGGAGGTCCTTTTCTAGTAAGTTACTAGATTGACCTACATGTCCATGTTGGATGGTTTTTTTGGATATAACCAGGTCTTGGTGGCTGAGGAAGATAGGGAAAATACAATATTTATCACACCTTGGGAGACATATGCATATGCTAGAATGAACTTTGGTTTGAAGAACACTGGAGCCACATTACAGAGGGCCATGGATCATGTATTCAATGGGTTGATAGAAAAGTTTATGGAAGACTATCAATATGACTTGACGTTGCATTAAAAGAAAAGGGATGATCATATCCATAATTTAAGAAAGGTTTTTGAAATATGTAGATTATATTGTGTCGCTCTGACTCCAAAGAAATGCTTTTTCATTGTGACTCAAGGTAAACTGTTGCGCTATATTGTATGCAAAGAAGGGATTTACATAGATCAAGAAATAATTAAAACAATAAATGAGCTCAACCCCCCGACATACAAGAAGGGAGTCCAATCATTTTTCGACAAGATCAATTTTTTGAGAAGATTTGTTACTGACTATGCAAGTATCGTGAAGTTGATAAATTTGTTGCTGAAAAAGGAGCATAGGTTCGAATGGACAACAGATAATCAAGAGGAATTCAAAAATATCAAAGGAGAAATCACCACTGCTCCTGTCCTTATTATTTTGGACTTTCAAAAATATTTCATCATCTATTCATTTTCTACAGAGACAGTTGTTTCATCAATTTTTAGAGACTCGTATGCCACAATAAGGAAGTGTTTTTCATGCCAACAATTTTCAAGAAACATGAAGAAATCTATGTTGCCTTTGCAACCCATAATTGTAGAACAATCGTTCTCCCAATGGGGACTTGATGTTTTCGGGAAAATTAATCTGAAGTCTAGAAAGGGGCATATATACATTCTTACGGCTACTTATTACTTCACGAAATGACCAAAAGCAGTGGCATTAAAGAAGGATGATTCTAAAGAAATAGTTAAATTCCTCAAAGACAATATTATGTCGAGATTTGGTGTCCCAGATAAATTTATCACAGAAAATGGTTCAATTTTCATCGGGTCAAAGTTTACAGAGTTTTGCGTAGAATATAGAATCATCATGGGTCAATCATCAAATTATTATCCACAAGGTAATGGCCTTGTTGAATCCACAAACAAAACACTTGTTCAGATACTGAAGAAAAACATTGACAAGAATCAAAGGAATTGGCATTTAACGCTAACAGATGCACTATGGGAAAGCATAATGACTTCGAAAAATACACCAAGATATCTCCATATCTATTGTTTTATGGGAAAGCATAGAAAATGTCGATTAGCCTCGAGCTCAATACGTTGATTTCTGTGGTTAATACCAAAGATACATAAGACAGTTCACCCATCAAGAGAAGAATCAATCAGTTGCTGAAGTTGGAAGAAGAATGAAGCAAAGCCCTGAATCGAACCTCTCAGAGGCAACAAAGTGTCAAAATATATTTTGATCAGAGAACAACTGTAAATAATTTCTAGAAGTGGCAGTTGGTGCTACTTTGGAACAAGGCCAATGAGAAACCATCCATGCATACAAAGTTCGAAGCACTCTGGAACGAACCATACATCGTCGAGAAGATATTGGGTTTTAACTCCTATATGCTCCAAGACATGAAGGGTGAAAGATTAATGTTTCCTTTCAACAAGAAAAATTTGAAAGGTTTCTTCTCCTAGGACTTTCTCATTCTCATTGTACACAATTTTATTTTTCAGTTTGTATATTCTTACTCTGACTCCATAGCCCAATGGGTGGAAGCACTTGGTCAGGGAAGGATCTAGATTCTTGAAAACCCACAGAAGGTTATCATCCCACGTTTGGAGCCAGTTGTTGAGATAATTTCTCTCTTTTGAAATTTCCCTCCCCTTCTCTATTTTCCCAACTTATTTTGTCCATTTCATTTCCCTCTTCTATACTTACCCAAATTCCCTTTTACCTTTTTCGCTTCTATGATCCCTTTCTAGTTCTTATACTTAGTCGTTTTCCAAAATGGTGGGTTCACAGGTTAGAGGACTCAAGGATCCTCATCTCCATCCACACTCTCACATCATGAGTCTGACCGCCCAAAAAATTATTCTATACTTAGTCGTTTTTGCAGTCGCAGGTTCCCAGGTTGGCGGGTTTCAATCCTTTCATATCCCTTGTTCCATGAACTACAATTGCTACCCGAATGATCTGCGATCTACATTTTGACCTCTGGAATCCCCGAGATCCTAAGTATCTCATACCTCCTATATTGACTTCGACCAACCGTGCTACAACACTTAGCCAATTCTCAACCTCCTGCAATGGTGGGTTCATGGGTTCTCGGGTCGGCAGATTCACAAAAGTCCCAAATGTTATTTGCTTTCATTCGTCCTCGCCACCTTTGCGCTATTTCCAATACGCATTAAGTATGGTTTATTTCTAATAAATCATCATGTAGGTCCCGCAAATATTGTCACTAATAGGCGAAGGGATCAATGCTATTCTTTATTAAACCACATTAAAACATGATATGAAAAAGATTATATATTATCTCTCAAGCGCTCATTTCAAATATTATTTGGATCAAAAGGATGTTATCGTCAACTGATGGAAGAAGCAACTTGACAAAATTTGTATGGATATACTTTGAACATTTTTGGATGAGAGGTCCAGGACTTTCAGTGTTCTAGAGCATACTCTTATTATTCATCCCTTTCTTCTCAGAAGGAAGTAATTTGGACGTCCGTAAGTGCTCGTATAGGTTGTGTTCTTGGGTGGTGCATCGAGAGGTATATACCAATCCAAAATATGATTCAACTCCAAAACCATTCTCCCATCTCCCTTTCGCCTCAATTGTTTCGTAAAATGTTGAAACTCCTAGAGTCAACACTCACCTTTAAAGGTGAACATTGCAAGGACTTCCTGAATAAACATGACAACGACCTGGATATATTACATGAATTCTTGGAGAATACTATGGCCATCCCTGAAGATATTACCAGATTGTAGGTCATCTTGTTCAAAACCCATTTCAAGAAATTTCCTGGTTATTTACGAGAGTTACGGGAGAAGAAAATACTGCCAGCATTTCCTGTATGATTCTTTACATCTTGTATTTTACTGTCAGGGAACAAGCCATTTTTTATTGGGGGAAGTTGATTTCCATTGAAATATCTTCCCAATTTTATCAATATAAAAAGATAAGAAATTATTTATGTCTTCTTATTTAGTTTTCACGATAGCGCATCGCTGTCAATTTCCTAAATTGTCTATATGCAAGAAGGTGAATTGTGAATTTGACCCTGTGAATTTTAATGAAGTTTTCAATGAATTTGTATAGGTTCTTAAATAATTGTTGTTTTGGAAGAGATAACCCAAAAATATCTACTCAGGCTAGTAAATTCCTGGATAGAAATGGGACTTTGGAGAAAATAGAGAATTACAATGTCATTAGGATTTTCGGTTCCAAGGAAAGTCCTTCCTTTCTTTCATGCCATATGTTAACATTAATTCTTGTTAAGAGGGGTGGGTTGTTTTCTCTCCTTTGAGCCCATAGTCTGAGATGTGAAGAAGTAGGCCTAAAATTCCAACAAAGGCATTTTGTCTGAGGATGTGGCCGTGAGCACACCGTGCAGTGCATAAAATCTCAATTTCAGGCTTAAAATGTTAGCAGACGCACGACCCAGTGTCCAGCGGCGAGGATCAATTGATGGAGTAGATCGTCAGTTGGTGGATATTTGCGGCGGACAAAATTATGCCATGTTTAGCATAGGAAGAGGGCTCGCAATCTCACCGAAATGATCCAGGCCGTCCATCCCGGAGGAGCATGTGGCGCACGATCGGGCTCTGTCGCATCTTTTCCCATTGCGACCTTGAAGAAATTTTTCTCTGCAGCTGGGATCCCCAAAATGTGAAGTGTCGAAGGCGTCCAGGATTCGGGCCCACAGTATCGACGAATATTTTCTGGTCTGTTCGATCAAGGAGGGACACATGGCGCATGATTGGGCTCTATCGCCACTTTGCCTATCATGACTTTGAAGAACAGGAATCGGCCTCCTCCCAGATGTGATACATGAGATGCGAAGGCGTCCAGGATTCGGGCCCACAGTATCGACGAATAGGTTCTGGGCCACCCGATCAAGGAGGGACATGTGGCACATGATTGGGTTCTATCGCCACTTCACTTATCGTGACTTTTAAGAACATGAATCAGCCTCCTCCCAGCTGCGATATGCGAGATGCGAAGGTGTCCAGGATTCAGGCCCACAGTATCAACAAATAAGTTCTGGGCCATCTGATCAAGGAGGGACACATGGCGCATGATTGGGCTCTATCGCCACTTCGCCTATCGTGACTTTGAAGAACAGGAATTACCCTCCTCCCAGCTGTGATATGCGAGATGCGAAGGCATCCAAGATTCGGGCCCATAGTATTGATGAATAAGTTTTGGGCCTCCTGATCAAGGAGGGACACGTGGCGCACGATTAGGCTCTATCACCTCTTTGCCTATCGTGACTTTGAAGAACAAGAATCAGCCTCCTCCTAGTCGCGAAACGCGAGGTGTCGAAGGCGCCTCTGGGTGCGGGCCCATGGTCATAGCACTGGGTCGTATGGAAAAGGGACAAAGCAGATGAAGGGACGTGGAGCCAATGTGTTCAAGGAAAAATGATCGTGGCCATAAGTTTTAAAGCCGATCTAACCATTGATCCTGGAAGGCCGTTTCGTGAGATTGGGCACTAGGAAATTTGAAGGCAGGGGAAGTAGAAACCCCCGAAGAAGAAATGATGAAGTGCCCTTGGAGAGAGGCGCCAGGTCATGGCCCTAGTTTACATTGAGGGTAGTTCCAAAAGAAAGGGAGGCTAGCCTCTGATCCTTAGAGAGCAGGCACGTGATCTTCTCCTGAGGGTATCATCTCGGACACTCCCTGGGGAATCAGTTAATAAAAATCGAGCAGGTAGGTGAAACCTCAGCTCGATCCATAAATGGAAGGTATGGGAGGCCTGGAGAAATCAGGTTCCCCCCCTACAAAATCCATGATGAGTTAAGGTGGCGTCTGACGAAGGATTTCTGTCCAGGTTTGACTAAAAAGATGCCACGCCTTGGAGGTTCGAGCACGCCTCTGTTGGGTGCATTTTTCTGAGTATATATACTCGATTTTTCTATTTTTGTAAGCATCAATGGTAGAGAAAAGCTCCCGATTGTAAAGTTTTAATAGATGCTCTAGTTCTTTGGTTATGTATATGTATGTGAGATTTCTTGTTTTATAACAGACAACTTTCTTATCCCATCTATTTTCATCTTGTACTGAGAGAGTTCATGATCGATTGATTCGCGTGAATTACTGTGACTGTGTTAAGATAAAGGATTTATTGTAACACCATTATATTTTCCAGTGTTGCCTACCTTTGAGCGTAAGAAGTTCTTACGTTCAAGTTTTTCTTCCACAGGTTGTCAGAATCTCAATGCCTACAACATCCCTCATCTTTTCCTCATAGAAGTCTTCCTCCTATTCACCCTTACTACAACTCACTGTATGAAGTTTAACTAAGACCTCACCTACCTGTGCATGTCTAGCCTAGTTTCGGAGTTAGAATGATATTGTTCCGAGTTTTCTTCCGCTTGATCACCCTCTATAAACAAATTGTGACATAAACTGATGGGCGTCGGGCTTTGCTCCTGCTGCAATCCAGGAGTGATTTCCAACAACAACACCATATATCCGACAAAATGTTTGTTACAAAAGTTGCAAGGAATTATAATTTCTTGCTGCATTTTTTTCATGAAAAACAAAAAAAACTATTCATACCTTTTCCTTGGAAGATTGGGGATTTTTTATTTAGGAGTATGAACAAAATTTATGATATTGCAAACCACTTCCACAACTTGAATCTCAAGTATGTTGAAAATATTAGAGGGTTTGACCCTAACTGAATCTTTGTGGAACATATGTTAACAATGGGTTTTAGAAATTCATTTATCCACATTGTTCTAGGAGAAGAAGAAGATAATAACCTAGGCAATCCTACCTACACTGTTGGCGACTTAGAGAGGGTACTCAACACAAATGAATTGTACAAACAAAGAGGAAAGGTTGCCGACAAGAAGAGTGAATAGTCCTCAAATGTTACTCCTAAGAATAAAACACCTCATAGCAGTGCTCCAACGACCCACCCATCTAAAAAATTAATCAATAGTAGTTCAGGCAGAGGAGGAGATAAGAACCCCCCTCCAAGAAAAATTGAAAGCTCACATAAACTTCCTCTGAGGAAGAAGAGGAAGAATATTGTACAAGATGAGGAAGAGCATCACGTCGAAAGTGAAATTAATAGATTCTCCCTCCAATATATGGAGCTCAAGGATAAAATTGAGAAGATGTTTCCTAACATTGATCAGCTAGGAGGCACAACCCACCAAAATGAGTAGTTGGAAATGGTTGAAAATGAGATATTTGATGAAGAAGAATTATTTGTGTTTCATAGCATTGTTTTTTATAATGAATATAAGAAATTAATTATTGAGAAGAGTGATGTGAAGAATAAAAAGAGGAAATCTCGTTCAGAGGCTAACCTAATAAATATGCGGCCTTCCCAAATTTCGAGAATCCATAAAGTAATTGGCGAAGCATTGGGCGATTCCTTTGGTGGTCTTGAAGAAGAAAAGATAAAGTTAAAGGAACGGATTAAGGAACTGGAAGAGACTCTAATGCATCTTCCACTCATTTCCATCCCTTTGAAAAATTTTGGACCCTCCACGCCCGCAACCAAAATAAAAGGATCCTCAAGCTTACTCACATCAACCAGGAGCTATGTAGAGAATAATATCAAGAAAATAATGGCACTAATTACAGAAGCTTGGGAAATTTCAAAGAGAATGATTTCTTTTGGCTCGAGGGCACATGCCTTCCATGAGTATCTACAGTACGACCTAAAAAATGAAGAAGGTTTCTACCTTGATGCCATGGTACCCTCTGGTAATAAAGTTTCCAATATGTCAGAGCTAAAGAGAAGACAAGATGACCTTCCCTGTCCATTTCAGATCAAGCAATTGAATGCCTGTTGGAAAGAAAAAATAAAGAACTTGAACAACATCGTTGAGGCATGCAATCAAGCCATAACAAAGAGAGAGGAGCTATTCCAAAGGCTCATAGAGGTGGACCTATACGGGAGCACTAACGAAGTCCAAGATCCCAAGTTGATCCTCAACTCATTGTTCCTAACAAAACAACAGTTCGATGAGAAAGTTAATATTTTTAAAGGATTGTCAATTGAAAAATTCTATGGCATAATTGAATATGATGAGAATGCCATAGATAACTGGCTAGTGGATTATTCCATAAAAAAATAAGATATTGAAGAAGTATTACATGGAATTTCCATTGATCTCCAAGACTTGGTGGGCGATCTGTGCAATATTAAAATCCGGCAAGAAATCAACGTGGCACCTATGAAAAATTACATAGAATAATGGTTCAAGAAGGCAATAAACTGGCAATTTAAGGGAAAGAATCAATTGAGACGGTTCCTGTAACCTTCGATGAAAACGATAAAAGGAAATCAACGAGAAAATGAAAAGGAGAAGCAACCATCATAGTAATTTTACATTGATCACATCCTTCTTTTCTTTATGAAGTCCTTCATCCATTTATTCCACCTATTTCACTAGAAAGGTTTAATCAAAGACTGATAACTCCTATTTTCTTCTTACCAAGTCTTGTTGATCCTTCTACTACCCACCATATTCCTTCTAAAATATCATTTCTTGTATTTATTTGCGTTATGGTCCACCGGAGTTCCAATAGCAGTCTTTAAGACAAATGCATTTACAATTTCAGGACTATGTTACAAACTATATATTTTTGGAAATTCCAAGAGAACTACTTTGCGAACAATCTTGACTATGCTTTGTAACCCTATTTTTAGAATATAAAGTATTTGAGGTTGATCTATAATTATCTCTATTTGAGTGGCCCATGTGTCCACTCTGTTAAATTTCTCTTATGCATGTAGATCATCTTCTTTTTTATTTTTATGTGATCATAAATATTTATCCCAAACTATGATGGATGTGAGGAAATTTTGCTTATTTGGTTTAAATGTGTGAAATGTGTAATTCCCGGTCCTTTCTTAGGAACTTTCTTTAAAAAGAAAACAAAAAAATTCTCCTTTTATTGTATTGTAATACTTTTGTTTCTTTGAATTACTGCAACAGACTTCTTTCAAGTCCCACATTTTGATTATTTGAAAAATATCAAGAAAATTTAAAGAGGATTACCACCTCTATAAAAATGCAGGGGGATTTACATCCTCGTAAGGTTGTCATTTTAGTCCTAACAGATTCAAGCATCAACAATTTTTTTGACCATACTAGGGAATGAAATGAAATTTGGAACCTCGCCTAATGTTTTTGAAATAATATATGACTTTTTCAAGGGACACATTACCAGAAGTAAGAGAAAGCAACTCTTTATTCTTAGAAGTGAAAATCCTAGCCCTGAAGTCTCATGGTAGAAAGAAACAAACAACCCCGAGACGAGAATCATGAGGAGAGACAAGGAGGTGGAAGAGACGCTTCAAGAAATCAAGGAAACCCAGTGTTTGGAAATCGAAGGAGGGTAAGAGATTCCCCTCTAAATCTTGTAGGTGAGAAACATGATTTCCATGTTCTCCCTAAGCGCACCTTAAAGGAATTTTCTGGAGACAGAGAAATCAACGCAAAAGGGAATCTGGACTTATTTCTTAGTGTTTGTGATTTTCACCATGTTGAGTATGATGATGTCATGGTAAGGTTGTTTATGCAAACCTTATCAGGAAGAGCATATGAATGGTATACAATGTTTCCCAGTAGATCCATTCGCTCATTTAATGACCTTTAAGCTATGTTCCTGACTATGTTTTCCCCTCCAATTGCTTATCATACCCTTCTCACCGATTTTACCCAGATTGGTTTGAGGAAGAATGAAAGGATACATGATTTTAATCTCAGGTTCAATAAAATCTTGAGTAGGAATCCATAATATCAAATATCAAATAACCCAGTCATTCTCGGTTGTTGTATGAATGCAATGCCCCTGAATGTAAAATATGCTATCAGAACAACCCAAATGGATACTTTGGAGGAGGGAATGACTAAATACACTGAGATGGAATAAATTATGATTGAAGTGGGTGCCAACCCTGACATTGTACTGGGAAAAGTACAAAGGTAGATGGGAGGATTAAATATTGATAATCAAGGAGCTTCTAGTTCAAGAAATAATGAATAATTCAAGCCTCGACCAGATCAAAACCAAATGATGGGAGGAGGATGTTTCAAGGGAACCATACCTAATGTAAAGGTTTTTCTTGTGGAAACATGGGAAACTAAGCAAAGAATCAAAATTGCACAGATGAATAGAACCATCAAACAAATGCAAAACAAGATAACTAGACTAAGCAGGGGAGATAATTACATTCCAAATCCAATAATTCCAATCCTAGAGAAAAGGAGGAACCCTCCCCAAGAAAACAGAGTGAGGTTTGAAAAAATGGATAATCCACAAATACCAAGGGTTCCTAGGCAGCCTACTCCAAATGCAGTTGTTCTAGATGATGTCTATGATGAAAAATTAATTGAGCAAGACAATTATTACTCACCTGACGAGAGCTCTGAAACTGTGCATATGGATGGATGTGAAACGTCCATGTATATATTTGAAGAGGGAAACAACGATCCCAACTCGCAAGAAAATTTCACCCAGAAAAGAGGGTTTGTAAATAGACCAAAAACTAAAGGCGACTCTCATAAAGAGAACAAAAAAGAAAAATAAAAGGAAAAGACAAATGAGAAAATAGAAAATGAGAAAGTGGCGGATGGCGTTGGAAGTAAAAGGAAACACATGACGCCAAACTCCACTCAAATGACATATAATGTTGTAGAGGATTTGAGTAAATTAAGGATAACCCTACCCTTTACGGAAGTGGTGAAGATTCCCCAGGAAAGAGAGAAAATTTTGAAATTGTTGGATGATCCTTATGAGAGAGCATAAGTTGTTGTTACCAGTCCAAAACAAACCCCTAGTCAATGAACTGCCAAACTGAGAGGTAAAATTCCTACCTTTTACATTTCTATTGGAAATCATGATGTTGCACTGCATAATTGTTTAGTTGACACTGGCACGACAAACAATATCATGCCACTGGTGGGCATGGAGGAATTGGGCATGAGTTTCACCAATTATTATGAAACCGGTGAAAGTATATATGAAATTGATTCTAGAAAAGTGACAGCTTATGGAGAAACCAAGGAATTTTATGCTTGGATTACAACAACCCCCCATATCATTACAGTTTTCAATATCATTGTGGTAGACCTTCCTCCAACATATGGAGTTTTGTTGGGAAGAGACTAGACATCTATGATCTCCGGATATATAATGAATGATGGAAGTTGTATGATGCTTCCACGAAAAGAAGTAGCAATGATTAAAGTGCCCCGTGAACCTAGAAAACCATTCTCTTTCAAAAATAAGGACAATGAATTGGTGGAGGATTATATAGATGTCGGGATTGGAAAATATGCTATTCTAGACATAGAGAATAATTAAAGTATGGAGAAATTGCAAGACACGACGAATCAAGAATATCTGTTTGAATGGTATTGGAGGATGTCATTTGATGGAGCATGTTCAAGATCTAGAAATGGAGTTGGAACTATTCTTATGAGACAAAGAAATATTATTCATCCACACGCTATTAGAATGGAGTTTTCATGCACTAATAACGAGGCAGAGTATGAAGCTTTGACTCAGGGGATAATCCTTGCACATGAAATGAAAATAGAACATCTAATTGTAACTGGCGACTCAGAGTTGGTCATCAATCAGGTGATCTAGAGGTATAAAATAAAAAAGGAAAGACTTAAGTTGTATTTCAAAAGAGTTAACGAATTGATGGAATATTTTAGTTCCTTCAATATTTATTTTATTCCAAGGGACAATAACCACAAGGCAGATTCACTAGCCCTGGAGACCTCATTGTCAAACCTAGATGATACCCAAATAAAAACATATTTCCAAGTAGAAATATCTTTCCAATCGTTCATGCCCGATAACATTGAGTACTTGCAAGTATTTGAGAACGATGAACAACTGGAATTTTTTTTGTTAAATGATGATGATGATGAGGATGATCACTTGTCTGCTTTCCCCAAATATTGTTTAGAATATGATTCTTTTTTTACGAAAGGATATCATGCTAAGAATCTCCTTGAAGAATTTTCAGTTTGAAAAGTGCAAGAAACAAGAAAAGTCAATATTGGAACTGACAGTTCCCCGAAATATGTCAACTTGAGAGTTGATTGTACCACTCAGGAAGTTGGTCAATATGTTTCTTTGTTTAAAGAATAAATCGATGTGTTTTCTTGGACCTATTATGATTTAAAATATTACGATAAGACTATATTCCAACATATCATTCTCTCGAGGGAAGGAGCAAAGCCAGTGAAGAAAAAAATAAGGATGATGAATCCCTAGTGAAACCTCTGGTAAAGATCGAATTGGAGAAATTGAAGAAGGAAGGAATAACTTATCCCATTAGACATTCAGACTAGCTTTCAAATCCTGTTATTATAAGAAACAAGACTGGGGAAATCTGGATGTGTGTTGACTTCAGAGACCTTAACAAAGAAAGCATAAAGGATAACTTTACTTTTCCTAATATGGATGGTTTTTCTGGATATAACCAGGTCTTGGTGGCTGAGGAAGATAAGTCAAAGACAACATTTATCACATCTTGGGAGACATATGCATATGATAGAATACCCTTTGGTTTGAAGAACTTTGGAGCCACATTCTAGAGGGTCATGAATCATGCATTCAATGGGTTGATAGGAAAGTTTATGGAAGACTATCAAGATGACTTGATGGTGCATTGAAAGAAAAGGGATGATCAGATCCATCATTTGAGAAAGTTTTTTGAAAGATGTAGATTATATGGTGTCTCTCTGAATCGAAAGAAATGCTTGTGTTGGATTACTGAGAGGGGGGGTAAATCAGTAATAGATCAATCTAATCCTTTTTAACCTTATAATGAAAGTGTTATATCAATGTATCATTATCATTCAATATTTGCAGAGTAAATAAACAATGAACAAATGAACAATCATACACATACAAAGTACACCAGTGTTTTTACATGGAAACCCAAAGCGGGAGAAAACCATAGAATGCATTTTCTTATATGTCTTGAAGAATTACATTCATTGAAAGCACCAACTTCCTTTGTTTTCTAGCTGCAACTAGAAGGAGGCTCCAACCCCCTAGTTTCTCAAGATACAACCTGAGGGAAGATCCAACTCCCCAATTCTATGGCTACAAACAGAAGGAGGCTACAACCCCCTATGTTCTCCAGATACAAATGAAAGGTGGCTACAAACACCTGTCCTTGCCTCATCCAACCACCCTGACATATAAGTAGAATGATGGAACCACTATCACACTATAATTATGAGATATACCACTGTACACATGTATCAACCTATACCACTGACCTGCAAACAACCTGTATAACTACTCTGCAATCAATCTGTACATGAACTACACATGTATCAACAAAGTACAACAGATACGCAACCTGGAGTTCTACAACCTGCATATGTACGCACCCTATTTGTGCAACAGACTGCGTATGTACGTGATCTGTATGTTATGCAACTTACGTATGCCTTTTGAAACTAGGGGTACATGACCTGTAGTTCTGCAACATGCGTATGTATGTGCCCTGTCTATACAACAACCTGCATATGTATGCGTCTTGTCTGTTATGAAGCCTGTGTACACCTTCTGAAAACTAGGGCTTTCTTTTTCTGAAAACTTCTGACCCTCTGCAACTTCTTTCACATAGATCTGCAACTTGTAACTATATCCAGACTGTAATTGTACCCTGTGCATGCATCCTCATATATAAAATTTACCCAAAAAATCTATCTCTCTCTCTAGTCATGTGCCATATGTGTGTGTGTAATAATCAAAAAGTATAATAACCCTCACATGATCTAGACATCAAAACCTTTCATATATTCAACCTCTCAATACATCAACCACTTCACAAATACAAGCTCTCAACCATGTACCACAAAAACCCTTAGCCATATGCCAAGAAATACAATATGTGCCTCAACTTTAACAAGAAGTATCAATGATAAATATACCAGCACTGTATTTCTGTAGATCTGACTTATACAGAAGATCCCATAGCCACTAGTCTCTCTAGGGAGAATCCTCAAATCTCCATGATCATTTTTCATGCATGTTGTGCCTCTTTCATCACCTTAGTGAGAAAAATAGAGGTGCTTGCAAGATTAGTTGGGTTTTTTAAGCAGGACAGTTGTAAGGAAAAAGGTTAGAGAAAGAAATATAAAAGAACAACTAAGAATTAAACTAAGAAATTAAACAACAACTAAATTAATGAGCATAGGGACATAAGGACAAAAGAAACAATTAGACCCATGTCACCAATGATAAGGCTGAGATTAGTGAAAGAAAACACCGAGAAGAATAAGGACTATGAGTCCCTTATTCCTCCAAGGGAGGGCTCTTGGACCCCCACAAATAAGCTCTTACAACTTTGAAAATGAAAATGAAAATGGTGAAATAATTCTTTGCTAATCTACTCAAGGGGTGAAATGGATTGCCCAGTACAATGATGCAAGTATACTCTTGGTAAGGATAGAGGATTCCCCAAGAGAATAATGGCAACATAGCTTTGCTATGAATTCCTTGAAAAATGAAGTGTATCCATGGCCTTTTTATAACATTCCTTTGAGGTATTGTCCAACTAGTTTGTAGTGTGTAAAGAGGCTAACTTGGGAATTTCTAGGTCTTTGACCAGCCACCTAGTCAAATCCAGTCCTGATTTGAGTGTCAAATCAACTTGGAAGCTGAACTAGAAGTGGGTGGGAGGCCAACTACTCTCATAAATGCATCGTTTCCTAGGTGCACGGCTTTTTGCGACAACAGTCGCGCATCGTGCGCATATGCGCGAATCTTTCGTTTCTATTTTGCGCATGTGCGCACGCGCCCTTTGATTTTTACACTAGTTGTATAGTTTTAACCCTTTGGGAATACTTTTGTGTTAATTCAGGTCCATGGGTGACCTCATAACTGTTTGACGATGTTGAATTCTTGTAACCATTTGTAGATGAAATTTCAGTGATAATAGATGCCCCCTGATGGATGAGGTTAGGAGCATATGTATAGCCAAAATCCATCAATGTTTCTTCTATTGAGAGTGTTTTTGTAAGAGAGAGTGATAGTGGGATTGTCTAGAGCTACCCATTGGAGGGATAAAGGAACCTGTAGAACCCGATCTTCCATAAGGTGTGTATAAATAAACTGTGTACAAATGAGGTGGGCATGCCCCATGCTCGTGTCATGTAACTCAAAAAAGGAATGAAGTGTTGATGTAGACAACTGCAGTGCCCTTAGGGGTGGTCTTGATAAAGGCATAAGACAATTCTATGGAGGAACACACTCTGAACAGTAGGAAGAGATATCTGTAAGAAGTATCACAGATTCTGTAGGCATTGATAGCCCAACCAAGTTCAGAGGTGTTTGGCGAATATAATAAATAACTGCAATAGTCACAAAGTAAGACCCATCATAACATGAGAAAGTGTTGAAGTCGAATGTTACGGGGGTCAACGACAGTAAGGAGTAATTGTGGTTCTCTCTGTGCCATCCGAGATCTCTCATTGGATAGGTGATGAGAATCAAGATACTGTCGTGATTCTGGAAAACTGTGTTGATGTCGAAAAAAGGGGTACGCGACTCCCAGAAGCAAAGGGCTTCGTGAAATCTACTAGGTGAGGTTAGGAACTAGAGGAGGTACATGGTCGAATTCAAGATGTATGGAGACTCAAGATTGCCCTTGGTTGGGGGTATATGCGAAGTATAAGTGGCCACAACCGTTCAACTAAGTTGAGTGTCAGGGGGACAACAAGACGTGGGATAAGTTGTGCTAGAGGCAGGACAAAGTGAAAAAACTCAGAGGGAAGAGGTAAGTGACTTGTGGGATACTCAGAGGAGATGGACGATGTCAACAAGGGTAGATGATAAGGAGTTCCCCAACCAAGGGCGACATGGGTTGTGTTTGCCAAAAAGGGAAGAAGGTCACCAAAGGTGACGACCAAAAGGTAATGCAAATGCTGGAAATAAAGGCGTTTGTACAATAAATAAAGAATAATGTGGGATGAGTGTACAAATACATAAATAGGTGCCCCAATGTAATATGGTTGGCCTGTGTAGGGCACAATTTGCATGAGAACTGGTGGAGGGTGGGGGCCCCATGGGTGGGTTTCTGTATGAGGTAGGTGAAATGAAGGGAAATTTGCAGATGGGAAAACTGATTGTGGATGAAATGGAGGGTTCATGATACTACGGAGGTGTAGTAAAAAATAGAACCTTGAAGAGATAATCTAGGAGTCCGGTGGGAAAGATAGCAAAATGAGGAGAATGAGTATGTGGCTGATTCGCGACATAATGTAAGACTATCAACACTCCCATCCCTAAAGGGTTGAAAAAAAACATGAGTGTCAATTTGAAAAAGGGTTCTATGAATGGGACAAATCATGTGGGGGAGAGTGCTACTGGGTGACATTACCGGAGATGCAAATGGAGGTGTTGGTACTACAGAGCTGAAAATGGGGATCCTAGAGGTAAATGTTAGAGGGTGTGACTGGAGATGCAAGTGAGATTCAGAGGGAATGATTACATGCCAGTGCTGATTATATACCTGAAGGGGTGGCGTTGATGTATGATGCCCAAGTACCTGCACACATGAAAACCAAATACCTAACGTGAACAATATCTGAAGAGAATCGAACATACGAGCATTTATTTGATAATTTTGAACATGAGCAGGCGTACCTGAGTGTGTCATGGGAATATGCTCCACAGGGAAAAAGGGCAAATGATCACCAGATGGAAATGTATGTGTAAGAGGCCAAAGGTGGTTCAGAAAATAGAGCTTATGGGCTCCTGTACCAAAAAATGAAAGTGGGAAAAAGGGCTTAGATATGGACGGTGGGTCCATAATGCCATCCCAGTTTTACTGCCACTATGGATGATCGGGCGGTAATTTGGGGAGAGGACATGTACCTCCCCTTTGCTCGAGGATTGATGAAGAAGTATAATGAATCACATTCACAGGAGCATTGGTATGGAGTGTTGGAGGAAACTCATGAAGATATGTGTGGCGTGCTGCGGCTAATTTGTGGCTGACGTATGATATAGATGGGAAATGGTGTGTATAATGGCCATATTCTGAACATATGGCGCAAATGAATTTGGTTCACAACCCTTAGCTGCTTGAGTTAGGGGAGGAAGCAACAGTACTTGCTATAGTGGCAAGCGGTGATGGTGTTTGAGTGAGTGGAATTAGGTTACATAACTCAGGTAGAGATGGGCATTTCTCTACCTTCTTGGGACACATCATGTGCATGTGCGTGAATCTTGTGTTTTTGTTTTGCGCATGTGTGCGCGCGCCCTGTGTCTTCATAGTGCCCTTTAATTTTTGCACTAGTTGTATAGTTTTGACCCTTTGGGAATGCTTTTGTGTTAATTCGGGTCCATGGGTGACCTCATAACTGTTTGATGATGCTGAATTCTTGTAACCATTTGCGGACAAAATTTTAGTGATAACAATGCATACATCAAAATCCAACTATTCATAGAAATAAGACATACCTTTTGAACCAATGGATAGATCTGATGTATCTAAGCACTGCAGACCTTCCTAGGAGCTTTATATCAGAATCTAGAACCTCTGCATATTCATCTTCTCAAGTTTCCATGGCTTTACCCACATGTACACACCCTAATACACTGCCAGCCCACGTATGTATGCACTCTAATACACTGTCAACCCGCGTACGCCTCAGTATGTATGCACCCTAATACATAGTCAACCCTCATACGCCTAAGAAATTAGGGTTTTTGAGTATTCACTGTAATTCCAAAACTTTCATTGTCAACCCTTCGTACTACCCCAGACTTTCACAACTTCAGATGTATCAATGAGTACTTGCAATAAGCCTTACACAACAAAATATATTCAATGTGTTCAAGTGTGATTAAATGAGAGAGCCTTGCCTCTTATTTATAATTTCATGTAGCATCCCACTTTCCTTATTTTTGGGAGTTCTCCATTAAATTTATTACTTAAATAATTTCTTTTGCAAACACTTTGACTTTTTGGGGCTTCTATATGACTCATGAGGGTCCTCCAACTTCACATGGCCATAACTCTCTAACCGTGAGGAGTTATGTGACGTTCCACATACCACCGAAAATGGCATGACATGTACTATCCATCTAGAATAGTCTTACCTACAAATATATCACAATTCATACCATTATCCATTAAAAACTCTTGGGTCCATTACCCAAACCATGTGCTACCAGACTTTCTTCAAGGGTTGAAATCATTGACAACCAACCTAATTAGTCAACAATATTCCCCTTTGGCATTGATGGCAACACTCTGATTGAATACTAAAATCATATCACTCATGCTCCCCTTGGAACCATGCCTCTGTCATCTACATCTATGTGACCAACGCTCTCCCTGGAACCATGCCTCTGTCCTCTGCATCTGATAAATCCCCCCCCCTTTGTCATCAATGGAAAATGTATCTTTCCATCCAGGATGCTTCCCCTAACTGACTCGTTTGATCTCCCAGCCTGAACTATCCTCTTTATGGTGCTTCCTCGTGTACATCTACGACATATAATATAAGCATTCAAAATAATTCATTTTGGAGTAGAAATAACTCAGAGTCTCTGGAGAACATACTTAAAGGCTTCCCGTGGAAGTGGTTTTGTAAAGATGTATGCCACTTGTTCTTTTGTGCCCACATATTCAACTCTAATTTTCTTTTCTACAACCTATTCCTGTAGAAATTCATACTTGATTGGAATGTGCTTCATCTTGGACTGCATCACTGGGTTCTTTGAGATACTGATGGTGCTTGTATTATCACAATAGATTGGAATGGGCTCATCATACTCAACCTGTATATCTGTCAGATTTTGTTTCATCCATAGAACTTCTGTACAACATATTGCTGCTGCAATATACTCTGTCTCGACTATAGATACATATACTGATGATTTCTTATTTCTTATCCATGATACTAAACAATCACCCAAGTAGAGCGTTGCTCCACTGGTTCTTTGTCGGTCATCAATGCAACCTGCCCAATATGCATCTGTGTAGGAAATAAGTGATAGATCCTTTCCTTTTGGATACCATAATCCAAATTCTTTTATTTCTTTGAGATATCTAAAAATCTTCTTCACTGCTAATACATGTGATTCCTTTGGTGCTTCTTGAGATCGTGCCACCTGTCCAACTTCTTGCATTACATCTGGTCTGGATGTTGTCACATATAGTAGGCTACCAATCATTGACCTGTATTTCCTTTGATCTGTAGACTTTGAATCATCATCTTTGCTCAACTTGCAACTGGTTTGCATGGGAGTGATAACTGGCTTGCAATCTTCCATTCCGAACCTCTTTAGCATTTCTCTAATATAATTGGTTTGAGAAATAAAAATTCCTTGGTTGGTTTGATGTATATGAAGACCCAGAAAGAAGGATAGTTCTCCAAGTAATGACATTTCAAATTCATTCTGCATGTCCTTTGCAAATTCCTAGCTTAACCTATCATTAATACTTCCAAAAATAATAGCATCAACATAAAATTCAATTAATAAAATATTATCTTGAGTTACCTTGATGTATAGGTTGTTGTCTGCACTTCCTTTTCTGAACCCTACCTGATGTAGATATTTATCCAGTCTAGAGTACCATGCTCTAGGAGCCTGTTTTAGACCATATAAGGCCTTCTTTAATTTACACACATAATCTGCGTTCTCTGACCACTGAAATCCTTGTGGTTGTTCAATGTAGACTTCTTCTTCAAGTTCCCCATTCAAAAAAGATGATTTTATGTCCATCTGATACACTTTAATATTTTTGGAGCATGCATAAGCTAAAAGAAATTGGGTTTCTTCCATTCTGGCAACTGGATCAAATGTCTCTTCAAAGTCGATTCCTTCAACCTATGCATATCCTTTACATACCAATCTAGCTTTGTTCCTTGTAACATGTCCATCTTCATTCAATTTATTCCTGTATACCCACTTTGTGTCGATCAAATTCTTATCCTTTGGTATTGGATCCAATTCCCAAGTGTCATTTTTCTCTATTTGATCTAATTCTTCATCCATGACATTATTCCAAAATTCATCCTTGTTGGCCTCTTCAAAACAGTTTGGTTCAATCGTAGATTAGAGTGCTAGGTGCATTTGTTCTGGTGAATGGATTCTTCTTGTAGTCTCAACTCCTGCATATTTGTTTCTGATAATCTAATCTGAAGGATGATTCTTCTGTACTCGTCTTCTAGGTGTCTTTGGAGGCACTTGCTGAAATTTCTCTTCTTCTGTGGGATTCTCTTCATCTTCCCCTTATACTTCTTTTTCATCTTCTGCTTCTTCTTCGTAAAGTTGTTTCGTTGATTCATTTTCTTCTTCCTTTAATTCTTGTCTACCTATTTCATCAATTCTTACGTTGATGCTTTCCACAACTTTGTTCAATATCAAGTTGTAACACTTGTATTCTTTCCTTGTACTTGATTAACCAACAAGTACTCATTTGTCCACACGAGAGTCAAACTTTCCCATTCTACCATATTCTCTTTTGATGTAGCATTTGCTTCCAAAAACTCTAAAGTGCTTCACATTTGTTGGTCTTCCTTTCCATAACTCGTAGGAAGTTTTGCCAGTGTTGTTTCTGAGAATTACTCTGTTTTGAATGTGAACTATTGTATGCACTACCTGTGTCCAAAAGATATCTATCAATTTGGAATCCATTAGCATTGTTCGAGCCATTTCTTGTATTGTCCCGTTCTTTCTTTCAACAACTCCATTCTGTTGAGGTGTCCTAGCAACGAAGAATTTCCTTTTTATTCCATGCTTGCTGTAGTAGTCCATAAATTCCTTTGAAGTGAACTCTCCTCCATTATCATATCTCAAGCATTTGATTTTTGAATCCATTTCATTTTCAACCATTTCCTTGTACAGCTTGAAGTTTTCAAAAGCTTCGGACTTATTCCCGAAAAAGAAAATTGCAGTCTTTCTTGTATAATCTTCAACTAATAACATAAAGTATTTCTCACCTTTTAAATGATTTGTTGTAGTTGGTACAACTAGATCAATATGCACAATTTCCAGTGGTCTTGTCATTGAATTTTCCTTTGATTTGAACCGGGTCTTTGTTTGCTTTCCTTGTTGACAATGCTTGCATAAAGTGTTGGTTGGTTTCGTGATCTGGGGCATTTATCTAACTGCTTCCCTTTTGATAACTTTGAAAAGGTTATCAAAATGTATGTCACCTGTTCTTCTATTCCATATCCAACTTTCATCTTCATTTCCTAGGAAAAACTTTTCATTTCCAATTTCACTTAATACATATATGTTGCTTGAAGTTCTTGCAGCTGTAGCAATCAATTTTCCTGAACCTTCTTTTCTTATCTCGTACTTTTGTGAATTGAAAGTAACTTTATGACCCTGGTCACACATTTGAATCACACTTAGAAGATTATGTTTCATATCTTCTACTAGTAGAACATTTTCTGCCTTGGTATTCTTGTTCCCAATTCTGACTATGCCTTTTCCAATGATTTTAGTTGAATTATCATTTCCGAAGGAGACTGATCCATCTATTTCCTTTCTTAATGTAAGAAAACTGTATCTATCACCTGTCATGTGTTTTGAACAACCACTATCAACATACCAACCATGTTTCTTCTTCTTAGCTTGTAGAGCGAGTGTGCATTCTTCATTGCTATATTGATTTTGCTTTCTTATCCATGTCCTTTTCCGAGGTTCATGTCTGTGACTGTTGTTGTTATGTTGTGATTCTCTAGGAGGGACTATCATTCTGCAATATTTGGCCATGTGTACAAATTTTTTACATTTGTAGCATTCCACTTCAGTGCTCAAAGATTCAAGCCTATTGTAACTTCTTCTCTGTGTTTCACTAGGCCTTCTTGGATAACCCTTTTGTGTATGACTTTCAAAGTTGTTTATGTTCCTGTTGTTAGCTCTTCAATTCACAACTTTATGTCCAAAATTATTACATGCATAACATAAACCAAAAAATATAGTTTGATACTTGGGAGTTGAAGATATTCTGAAAGGAGGTACTCTTATGAATCCTTATTCTTCCCGAGGCCTATCTATTTCTGTCAGTTGTTGAATCTAAAATATGAATCTTCTCGGTGGAGGAGTGTCCCTGCAATTTTCTTTGTAGACCTTCCTATCCCCTTTGATTGTTTCTGCATAGATTTTTGGATATGTTTCTTGTTCTATTGTTTTGGAGCTTGATCCATTTTCTGTCTAATTGTATCCAAGTCTAGACTTGTCGTGATGAGGTTTTTGACTGCTAATAATGTCATTCAAAACTTTTGAGATGTTCTGCATATTTTTCTTTTGAGGATCCTTTCTTAATGTGACAATCTCTGCTTCCAAATTTCCAATGATCCTGTCTCTTCCTTCTAGTTTTTCTTTGAGTGATTCTTCAATTCTTTTATCTTCTTCAATTTGAACCTTCAAATTTGTGATCATGTTTTCTAGTTCTTGAGTGTCTTCTTTCTTGTCTAGTTTTTCTTGTAGTTTCTTGTTTTTCTTCTTTTCTCTTTTGATAACTTCTATGGCACACATCAATTTTTCTTGGTAGTCAACTTTGGCCTCTTCATATTCTTCTTCAAAGTCTTGTTTATCATATTCTTCTACTACCATGAATAGAACTTTTTTTATCTCATTGTCACTGACTTCATCTTCATCTGATGATGAGATGTCTTCTTTGGTGCATAAGCTTTTCTTGAAAAATTTGTTTGTGGTTCTTTATCCTTTATATGTTTTTTTTCTGTTTGAGTAACCTTCATCATTTCTCTTTTTCTTATGAGGACATTTGTTAGAAAAATGACCATTACCACCACAATTAAAACAAATCAAATGAAACTTACCTCTATACCTACCATTGGTTCCCTTGTTCAATCTTCTGACAAATTTGGTCGCTTCTTCATCATCTTCCGAAACGTCACTGTTGCTGCTATGTTCTTTTTATTTTTTCTTTCCATTTTTCTTTGAACTTTTGGATGCTTTGAAGGCTTCTTCTTTTATATCTGGATTTTCCTGTTCAATTTTCATTTCATATGGTGTGAAGATTCCATGTAGTTCATCCATGCTTATTGAGTTTAGATCTGGTCTTTCTTCTAGTGTTGATATCTTTGGGTCAAATCTCATAGGAAGAGATCTTAGCACCTTTTGAACAATTACATATTATTTTATTTCTTCTCCCAATCCCAAGATTTCATTTACTATTTCATCGACTCATAAAAAGTAAGCTACAATGTTCTCATCTTCCTTCATCTTTAATTGTTCGAACTAACCTCTGTAAGTTTGAAGCTTTGCTGCTTTGAATTTTGAATCTCCTTCATAAATATTTCAAAGTTTGTACCAAATCTCTTTAGCGGATTTACAATGTGAAACTTTGGTGAATATCGATTCTCCAAGACCATCCAGAAGTGCATTTGTGGCTTTGGAATTATTCTGAACGAGTTTCATTGCTTTGTCATTTGTCGACGGAACTATTGGTGCTGTGTATCCATCTACAATTGATTTCCAAATTTCAAATCCCTGTGCCTATATATATGTCTTCATTCTTATGTTCCAAAATGCATACTTCTATCCATCAAACTGTGGTATTCCATTTTTATACATGTTGTTTCTCTCCATGATCTACCTTTCAATGGTTAAACTGATTTCTGAAGGAACCTGCTCTGATACCAATTGTTGGATTACTAAGAGGGAGGGTGAATTAGTAATAGAGCAATCTAATCATTTTTAACCATATAATGCAAGTGTTATATCAATGTAGCATTATCATTCAATATTTGCAGAGTAAATAAACAATGAACAAATGAACAATCATACACATACATAGTACACCAGTGTTTTTACGTGGAAACCAAAAGTAGGAGAAAACCACATAATGATTTTTCCTATATGTATTGAAGAATTACATTCATTGGAAGCACCAACTTCCTTTGTTTTCTAGCTGCAACTGGAAGGAGGCTCCAACCCCCTAGTTTCTCAGGCTACAACCTGAGGGAATCTTCAACTCCCCAATTCTTTGGCTACAACCAGAAGGAGGCTACAACCCCCTATGTTCTCGGACTATAACCGGAAAGTGGATACAACCACCTTTCCTTGCCCCATCCAACCGCCTTGACGTATAAGTAGAATGATGGAAACACTGTCACACTATCACTATGAGATATACCACTATACAAATGTATCAACCTGTACCATTGACCTGCAGCCAACCTATACAATTGCCCTGTAATCAATCTGTACCTGAACTGAACATGTATAAACAAAAAACAATAGATACGCGGCTTGTAGTTCTGCAACCTGTATATGTACACGCCCTATCTGTGCCACAACCTGCATATGTACGCGATTTGTCTGTTATGCAGCCTACATATTGTTGACGATAAAAATCACAACGAGGATTTCGCCCACAAAGTATTGCTAAAGCCTATTATTTAAACTAAGCTAATAATATATAATACTAGTAGGTGGGACCCCCTTGTAGACTAGAGGATCAGAGATAGTCATATCACAGATTTTATGTTGATGTTTTGATGCTTCTTACAGGGTTCTACATGATTAATGACGAAGTATTGGTTTTGTTTGTGACATAATGGCAGATGGATAATGCATTTTATGTGTTGATCCCGTTACTCTAAGCTCTAAATTCCATGTTATGAATGGGTTATATTCATTGTTATTACATTTTCTATTGTATCCATGATTCATTACCCGTTACACCTACACAAGACACATGTTAGTAACAACAAGAAACACGAGCAATGGAAAGAGACTTGTAAAATAAGAGCAATGGAAAGGGAACTGTACTATACTATGTTATGCTATACTATGTGCAAATGAAATTAAAAGAAATTAATGTTAGTCCTAACTAGAAATGTTAGTGGCTATATGATTTATATTGATTTATATTGGGCACATTTGATATATGTTATAGTATGGTTTTGGAAATGGTTAATGTGGAGTGGGGTGGCGCGATTGGAAAGAAATGTATGTAAGTTTCGAATCATGGAATTAATGACATGGATTAATTGTATCGTTTTGGCTGCTTGTCATGTACTACGAAATTGAATGAATGGAGGATGGAAGCGATGTGCAGTAAATGCACATCAATCCATACTTCTCCCACTGGCCATCACCCTACCATGGTTATTTTTCATTTGGTTTTGTTGTGGTTAAGCTCTGAGATTCAGGCGTGGAAGGAACTGCTTGACCAACTTGCATTTTTAAGGCTATTGGTTATAGGTATGGTTCTTTTCACCTATCCATGAATTCACTCTGTGTATGAAATGAACGTTGGATCGCTAATGTGTTGGTCTATGTTTTCTTGATATTGGCAATTGTGTAAACATGTGGTGTTTTCTCTAGAATGATTGTGTGTGTTCTTCATTGCAAATGGAAAAATTGTTGGTTGAATTTGCGATTTCATTGGTTGTTCTGTGTGGTGGAAACCGTGATGGCTCTATGTTGTCTTTATGGGTATTTTGTTGGAGGGTTTCACTCTGTTGAGCCTTCTATCTACCTCCTCACAGTTATGGTAACCATATCTGGTTATATTCGATGCTATGGGGTTGATGTGTATGTTTCAAACCACCTCTTCGTCACTGTATAGCTTTTTCACCTGGTCGTGGGCTTGTTTTGTGGTATTGGCATCAACACAGTTAGTTATTGGGTTGCCATTATGCCAAGAAGTATGCGTTAGGGTTTTTGGTAGTACCTGGGTCTGTGTCTCCATCGACATTGTTATGTGATGGTTTGGATCTTGAGAAGAGCGTGAGGGTTATGACTCTATGCGTTCTTGGTATTGGTTACTCTTTAGTAAGGAATCTTTGCTCCTCTGCATTGTGGTCTACCTGTTACACATTATTTTCATCATCCCTATGATCGTTAATGATGTAAACCTATCTGTTGCCTTCAGAGGGGTCACAGTGGCCTGAGTTCCTAAAGAGAGAAGGGAGAAGAACTTTTCCTGAGAAAAGAAGTTGCATTTTCCTATGTAAAAACCTTATAAAAAGGGATTTTCGTAGGTTGCTATATAGACAGGGTGCGAGAATGACCAAGTCTCGTAGGTTTCACTATAGCTAGGGTGCAAACAGTTCGCAGGTTGCACTATAGCTAGGGTGCGAGAATGCCAGCACGTGGGAAAAACGAGCATTTTCTTGAATCTTCTAGAAGGAGAAGATTCTATGGTGAGGTGACATCCGAATGGTTTGGATCTTACTCGCTTTCATGATTTAGTGGGATCATCCTAACCTCCTCACCTTATCCTCTTCAACTTATAAAAGGAGAGGAGTTCT
>JZKD02S1674748.1:377637-395899 GCA_000966675.3 Picea glauca
ATATACAGGTTAAGACAAGCGCAACCATGATAATCACATAACCTTGACGATTAGTATCAGGCTAATAACAGTAAATAATCTAAAATAAAATCAACATCATTATTCTTACCTATGTCAATATCATGACAAGGTCACGGTCGAGATACAATATCAATTTGCATTTACTAGGTCTACATGAGCACATCATTATCATCAATTATATAAAGGATATCAATAAATTGTCTACCCACCCAACCTACCCTGCAAGACACATAATTGGCGCTCAAGTCCACGATTCATCCGATTGATTTTGACCATTTAAGGTCTCATGACTAGCAGTCGTTCTGAGGAACAAGAAGATATCTAATTTCCCATGTGCCAAACTAGATTAGGTTCCAATTATAATGAATTCAGGTTCCATATATATTCTAAATGATTTTCAATGCTAAAATAATTAATACAACCCTCAAAGACAATAAGAATCAACAACCCACACGATAGAAGTATTCAATCCTTTATTCACATTAACCTTCTTGAATAATATACACTACTAATTACAATAAATTTTTCATTTATAAGATTTCATTAATGTAACTAGTGTACTACATTTTACCATCAATTTATTTACATAATTTAGTAATGAAGTCATAATTGAGCTCATCCAAGCTAACTCCATGAATACCATAATAACAACTGTAAGCTTAATTAAGGTTATATTCCTTCATTGTATGAACCATCAATTTCAATAATAAGTAACCCTTGTAGGAATATTTAATTGTTCTTAATTAACAATCTATCTCTTTTCATTATTGGAAATAAATCAATAAGACTTGAGTGAGATCTTTAATATTAACTCATAACTTTATATATATATAATATATATGGTAAAGATTTCACAATCTTTTTGTTAAGGAACCTATGATTCTTGTAAAACAATAAACCTTTTTGACTAAAATTTTCACATAAACCATGTAACTTAATATGTTAAGTTACATTATAATTTAAATGTCAACCTTTTAAAGGTCATGCCAAGTGGTTCAAAAATTCTCTCTTTATCAATTATGTTCCCTCTCATCCATTCACTTAATTAGGGAGTTCACTGATAATGTTTATTTAATAATTATAAATACATATCATGTATATTATAAAAATTTAGCAACAATTGATATTAAGAATTAAGTCAAATTGCAACAAGCTTCTTAAACTACTTAAGAAGAGAAGGGTGGTAAGGAGATAGTAAGATCGATAAGTTCTCCTTACTCCTGTAAGAATGGAAACCTAAATCTCGTCACAAGCCAATCCGAGCTTTAGTGACATTTTTTAAGGCGTAAAAATAGTACAGGCTGGAATCTTCCCACCAAGAGATTCATGATTGAGTTATAGCCGCGGATTTGGCGTCTGATATATTAAGGAGATTTGATTATCATTTTGAGGAGATACTGCCACTTGTAAAAATAGTTGAATTTACCGTGTATATTGCATTGCTACATATCGAGGTTGAAATATCAAAAGGTTTTCAAATTAATATCGAGGTGCATCTACCTAACTTTTAATTTTTATTCCCTCTTTTTTAAGGGTTTGATTATGTCTCAATTCTCTTAACTTGTTTAATATTTTATTTAGTCCCTTATTTAAACTTAGACTTATACTTAGGCTTAGACTCTCGTTAGATTTCTTAGCTTATAATTTAATGATTAATTAATACTCTGTTCTAGAAAGGTCTAAACATTTCATTATATTTTCTAGGTCATCTAGATTTATTGACTCACAATTTGATTATACGACATGTCCTTCAAGACACACCTCTATGCTCCAAGGGTGCCACTCGCTTTTGACTAGTTTTGGAAGTTTGTCCGACACTTGGAGTCAACACTCCACTTGGTCGACCTTGTGAGAGACTAAGGGTTCTCTAAGGAATAAGAAATATGCCTTATTGCGCACCCCTTAGAATTATTCATGAGCGACTGTCTCAATCTGTTCTCACAGCATCATGGACCTCTCGAAATGAGGTAATCATTAACCATGTGTTAAGGTCACGGCGAGAGTGCTAGTAGGCTATGACAGGGATGTCGCCACACCTCTCCCTCAATTGTCTGGTTTTTGTGCATGACCCCTTTACTCCTTATGTGAGTCGGATTAGCAAGGGTTGTCGAGCCTGCATCCACTGACAAGAATACTGTCAATAATCCATATACATAACATCCATACTGAAATCATCATATACACATGTAAATCAATACTCAAAACTCAAACCAAATACAAGTGCACTCCCTGACTCAATCTAGAGTCCAAGGGAGTCCGTTGATGCCATCAACATCCTCAACCTATCATGTATCTTGCACATTAAGCGAAACTCATCAATAATACCTTTTGATATATAAGCATCTAGAATTTAACATATAATCACAATGACATCATAATATAACTCATAATCAAGGAAAAATCATAATGTGTCATAACTACATCACTTTCTCGCAAGTGTCCTCAAAGAATAAGTCAGTATAAAATGTGCTCAGTAGAACGGGATGTTACAGATTCTCATAAATGTGAGATCAGAAGAGAAGATATAGGGAAGTTGGTGGAAGTTGCACCAAGAACATCCAACAATGTGTACATCCTTGACATGGAAGGAGAAGAAAAATGTTGTTTAGGTCAATAATATGAAAGTTGGTTATGGCATAGAAGGTTGGGACATATAAGCTTTGACAACTTGATCAAAGACAATAAGAAGGAGGAAGTATGGGATCTGCCAAAGATTATAAAGCCTTCAAATCCTATTTGTAAACATTTTCAAATAGGGAAGCAAACAAAAGTTAGGTTCAAGACAAAAGAGAATTCTTCTTCAAGACCCTTGGAGCATGTTCACACTGACCTATGTGGTCCTACTAGAACTAAAAGTATACATGGATAACATTACTTTATCTTGGTCATTGATGACTACACAAGAATGACATGGATATACTTTCTAAAGGATATATCAGAAGCCTTTGAAAAATTTAAGGCATACAAAGCCTTTGTAGAAACTGAAACAGATCTCAAAATTAAATGTCTGAGATCAGACAATCGAGGAGAATTCAACTTTAAAGAGATCATTAAGCTTTGCGAAGATCATGGAATCAAAAGACAATTTTCAGTTGCCAGGACTCATCAACACAATGGAGTGGTTGAAAGGAAGAATAGAATTATCCAATAAGCTAGAAGAACCATGTTGAATGAATCCAAACTTCCAGATAATTTTTGGAGAAATGCAGTATACACAACAGTTCACATACTCTATCAAGCACAATTGAGACCTAACCATGAAAAAACACCTTATGAACTATGGTTTGGTAGGCCAGCATTAGTGAAACACTTCATAGTCTTTGGAAGTAAGTGTTACATAAAAAATGATGAGGATAATCTAGGGAAATTTGACCCAAGATTAGATGAAGGCATATTTCTAGGATATTCACCTAACAAAAAGGCTTATAGATGTTATAACCTAAGACTATATAAAATGGTGGAAAGTGCCAATGTAAAGATAGATGATCTAAAGTTAAGACACGTCATACCCCAGAACATATCAACATATGATGATTAAAGTGATGGATAATATTATAATGAAGAAGTTGATGAAGAACCTTAAGAAAATGAACCCCACACTCATGATGAAGATGAGGAAGAAAAACCCTTTCCAAAAGCCCCATAAAAAAGGGTTCAAAAGAATCATCCTGAAATCATATTATTGGAGATAAAAATGCAAGAGTGGAAACAAGAAGGAAACTCACATTTGACTCAAAACAAGTAATGTTATCCAGGATAGAACCTAATTCATTTAAAGAAGCCAAAAAAATTAAATATTGGATAAAAGCAATGGATGAAGAACTAGACCAAATAGAGAAGAACCAGACTTGGGAACTAGTTCCTGTTAATGCTAAGTAAATTGTTGGGTTGAAGAAACAATCTACAAAGGTAACCTACAAACCAACTTTAAGACTAGAAAATAGCCTTTCCAATCTAGAGAGGGCTCTCTCTGAGACTTAATATCTGATAGACAGGTTGCTTTGAATTGATGGCTAGATTTAGAATTTTGAGATAGTTTTTCAAGGTTTGTTGGAAAAAAGGCATAGTATTTCTAGGGCTATGGAATCAACCCCTGAAAAGAAAAGAAAACAATGCTTGGTAGATAGAACTACTCAGAGGAGCAAAGGATAAATAAGGTGATGAACTTCAGTATTGAGTTTGATTATGTAGAGTGAAATAAGAAAAGAAACACATAACAGAATCAAAGAATCATAAAAGATGAATTCTGACCTTAGTTAAGAAGATAGACATAATTTAAATCAGTTAAGTCTAGAGCACCATTAGATGAATTCTAGACTTTTAATTTACCAATTTAAAGAGAATAAAGTGCAGACAGAAATAAGTACACAAGGAATACATACAAAGAAGAGTACAATCTTCAGATCACCACCATTAGAATATTTTTTATAAGGAATTCAAGACTTATGCATTTGTATTTCCTTTAGATTCAGAAAATTACATTGAGGATCAAAATGCCTATACTTTTTCTCGTCCTTTTTACATCAAAATAGTCCATATATATTGAAAACTAAAGCTACACTTAGCTGCTAGGAGTCGAACTACTACCTCCTAGAGTTATGGATCTAGTTTCTTTCAAAGAGAACAACAACCTCTACAAAATTTACCAAAAATAGAAAATCTGGTTTTCCAGTCATAACATAATAAAAATATCATTTACAATAAAAAAATACTTGAGCTAATTTCAACCATCTCATTGTAATGAGTCATCAGTGTACTGTTGGACAACCCTATCACCTTTGTGCAACGAATTCTAGTTTCTGCTACGCAAATATTGGTTGTGGTATTTACACAACGATTTTGCGCAACGGATCTTCATGCTGAGGTTTCTCACATGAATCCAGTTGGCAGCAAAGGCTAGGATCATTCATTTTGTCCTTAGCTTCTTTATCCAATCTCACTTGTAGTCGTAAGGTCATGTTTGTCTTTCTCAATGATAAGTTTTGTCTTTTTAAACTTCTCACCTGTCTCAACAAAACTACATTCCTCTTCAATTTTGATTGAGAATCATAGATGGTTGCACATGCATATTCTATAGCTAGTTTTCATTTCTTGTAATGATTCATGATCCCTTCCTCTAATATTATTTTTTTTTCCCTTGAGCTTGATGATATCATCCCAAGATTCTCTTAGCTGCTTCTTCAGCCATTTTATATTCTTTTCTCCTCCTGTTGGTGAGGTAGTAGATCTATGACCTGATTTACTCTGTGGTGTTTATTCTTCAAGAGTCCTTATTCCTAACTTCCTCTTCAATTACATGTTCTCCTACTATATTTGGGATATAATATGTTGAGATTTCGTGAATTTTTGTTCACCGCTTTGATATCTGCATCTTTCTCACCTGGTTCCACTTGCTTCTCATCAATCTCCTGGGTTGCACATTCAAAAAAATCTATCTGAATTGTGGGTATGGGAGACCTCCTAGCAGAGGACCTGGTGCGCAGTTTATTGGGAGCTTGTGTTTCCTCAATTTTAGCAGTGAATCTTAGTTTGCTTCTTTTCTTTGAGGATGGCTGACTGCATGATGATTTCTCAATTTCTTTTCCTTTTCTCCTTTCAACAACACCTCCTCCTTTTACCTCTAAGCTATGAAATGATGATTTCTCAGCAAACAAGGGAGTATCTCCTTTAGGATCTAGGGAAATCTTTGTTGAAACAAATAAGGAACCCCAGTCCCTGTTCAACTTTCCAAGCTCTTCAACCACCAACAACTTTATCAAGGAAAAATGGAATAGGCTACTCTCTGGTTGGTTAGCTTTGGCTTGGACATTGTCTGTCATTTTTCCCAGGCTTATACATAGGAAGACAGGTAAGTTTAAGGGACTTCTCCCTGTGAAATGCATCAAGAGCCTAATGTGGTATTGATGTACCTTGTCAAGCCTACCCTCACAAGTAAAGTATTTCTGGATTGTCCTCAGAAGATTCTCAAAAGGTTCCAAAAGATATTCACTAGGAATGTTGGCACCAATCTTCCGATTTCTATATTCAGGTTTGAGAAAATCAATATAACATGAAGCATCTAATGGAATACCTTTAAATCATTTTTCTCCATGCTTAGGAATCTCTGTTGCAACTAATATGGTTTCCTATGACACTTGGAACGTGATCCCTGCAATAGTTTCACTGACACCATTAAAGTTAAGAGAAAACTTCTTGGTTAGCTGCGCATTATACCCTTGAAATTTTTCTCAGAATCTTATGCATCTGGCTTGTTCAAAGGACACTCTGATTGTCAGGTCTGAATTTACCAACTTTAAATTATGTGGCTCAAACCTCATGACTTTCCTGCTTCTCACATTCTTTCTTTTTCGTTGAGGAGTTGTCATGATGTTGATATATGTCAACTTTGTGTAAACTGCAGGTGCACAACAATAGATCGTAATAACCTATGTGTAGAGAAACAGGGAACAGTAACCTATGAAAACAAATGAGAGAAATAACCTCTGTGCAACAAATGCGAATAGCGACTTTTGCACAGTGCACAGGAACAGGTAACAATAGAAAAATCTGCACAGTAAACAAATCAGCAGCAGGAAATTCGGTGTAGCAGAAAACTTAGCGCAACAATAAACAACAATAGAAAACTCGATGCAGTAGAAAACTCGGTGCAACAATAAACAGTAGTAGAAAAATTGGTGCAACAATAGGTAGCAAAAGTTTATATCAAAAGAAAGAAAGTTGATTATGTGAAAAACAAACCCATTCCAGAAGCTAATTTGCAATGGGATCCAACAAAGGCTCTTTGAACAATGATTGAAAGAAATGGAAGATATGTAGAAAAAACAGAGTGGCATATTTACATAGCGACTGGTAGCACATAGTATTTGCAAAGTAGAGGGCTTTGGAGCTTATTGGAGAGTCTATGGACAATGCAGAAGTCTTGAAGGTGATGGAGAAAAACAAAGGTGGCCAATATTTATGCTCGGATGGATAAGGAACAAAATTATGAAAAGGGAAGGAATATCCATAGCGACAAGACGTTTTAAGGCAAGTTAAGATTTGTGTAGTGAACTTGTGCATTGGGTACTCCTTTGAAGTTTGCAATGGTACAAATGAAATGGAGTGCCATGATTTTCCCCTTTCTAACCTCATGATTAGGTAATGATGAACCATAATATCTTTTGACATGACATTCACCCTAACCATTTGATTCGACCTTGGTACATAATTTCCCACTTTGTAACATGACTCGAGACTTAGGAAAGTAGACCTTTACAACTTGAACATGACGAACTTTACACTCTTGAATTTTTTTCCTTTGTGGTAGTGTTTTATGAAAAATGCAATACACCCTTTAAACCATCTTATGGATAAACCCTTTACTGACATTTCAATCCATTCTTTATTTGATCACTGACCTCATAAACTTTGACACACTACCTATGACTCATCTAGGACTGTCTTGATTTTTCCAAAGATCATCGCATGACTTTGAATTTTTTTCAGACAAACCTCTAAATATAGCTACAAAAATCATAGTGCTAATAGTTCCGATACCCAAGGAAAAGAATGTGGTAGGAACAAAGTGGATATTCAAGAATAAACTCAACAAAAATGGGAAGATCATAAAGAACAAAGCCATATTAGTATGCAAGGGATATGCCCAAGTGGAAGGCATTTATTTTGAAGAGACGTTTTCTCCAGTAGCAAGACTTGAGACCATCAGAATGTTCCTGGCATTTGCATGCTTCAGAAATTTCAAAATCTATCAGATGGATGTCAAGTTATCATTCCTTAATAGAATACTAGAAGAAGAAGTATATGTTGAGCAACCAGAAGGATTCATGTTAACAGAAAATCAGTACTATGCGTGCAAGCTAAAAAAGGCCTTGTATGGTCTTAAACAAGCCCCCAGAGCATGGTTCTCAAGGATTGATCAGTACTTGCCAAAACAAGGATACAAGAGAGAGACTACTGACAACAACTTATCCATCAAAATTGAGGATAAAAACATGATTATTGTGGTGGTATATGTAGATGACATCATATTTGGAACTAATATTACTATACTAAGAAGAAAGTTTACAACCAAAAAGCAAGAAGAATTTGAAATGTCTATGTTGGGAGAACTGTCCTTCTTCCTAGGTTTACAAGTAACTCAAACAGAAAAATGAATATTCATTTCCCAAGCCAAATATATCAAGGAAATGATAAAGAAATTCCAAATGGTAGACAGTAAACCTATGAGTACTCCCATGGTCATTGGATGTAAACTAAGCCTAGAAGATGACTCACCAAAAGTGGACCAAATTATGTACATATCAATGGTTGGAAGTCTACTCTATTCAACAACAAAAAGACCCGACATCATGCAGGTTGTAACATCCTCGGCCACCCATGGCCAGACCACGCTACGCCAGAGAACTCTTATTGTTCTCTCACTATGGAACATACTCTGACATGCCCAACAACCAACTGAACTATGCCACATAAATTTTCTCTTCAAATACATACATATACACACAGGCATATATACATATCGAACTGCGTGCAATTAATACACACACACACATAACTCTTGCAAAAGATTTATCAATAAAACATAACAGACAATTACTTTACATAAATGAACGAATTCAAGTTGAAATAACAGTAAACGCATACATGTAGCATATACAGGAAATACCCATAAACATACAGAAAGTTATAATTGTACAGATAATAAATCCATATAATAAGCACGTAATTAACAATTCAGGATGTAAATTTATCACACAATCGGTACTTATCTTGGTAAGAATGTCACCAACTACGTGCAGACCGTCCACGAACCTCCCAGCCTTAGACTACACTGTTCATCACTCTCAACAATGAGTCACCCCTGAGCTAGGACTAAACTCCACCCGGGTAAGGGGTTCCTAACTAGGCTAAGGGCTCATAGACAATAGGAAAGACTCTGTCTCAGGTGCCACTCAAACTAACAGCCTACAGCCTCTCATTCCCCACATGTCTGTCCCACTCAACAGTCCTTCGGCTGCCCCAATTCCCCTCTAGGGCTTCAGAAACAGGCCAGACCGAAAGTCTCAGAGCGTTGTAGCTGCAGTTTGGCACCTTCAGGAAATCAATCCCCAACAATTCTCTCACCTAGAGAATTTCTCACGGGCCTGACAACCCACCTCTTCAATATCCTAGGGGCCTGACAACCTGCCTCTTCAATCCCACTCCCAAGTTGGACAAGTACACCAACATGAAATGGCTATGGAAACTGGTTCAGGTACAGTAGTAGGAAAGTACGAGGATAGCTCAATGACTGTGTGAATGCTTCTGGAATAATGGCTCCATGGTCGAAGGAATGATGGGAAGATTCATCGGAAGATCTTGGGAAAGATGATGGTCCAAATGATGGGTGTGTGTGTAAATGAACTAAGTCCTGGCAATATGTATGCATGTCCCCAACTTGACACTTGTCATGTTGGAAGCTACTTTGGTCAACTTGTCCCCAACTTTAGAACTTAGGATAAATAATTATCCATACTTTATGTTTTAAATAAATATTAATATAATATTCCTTTTTGGCTTAAGCTCTCTAGCTTAGCCCTTTTCTTAACTTTTGGCCCTCCCTTTACCTAACTGGTGGAGTCTAGTCCCCCATCTCTTTATTGTGGTCAGTTTGTGTGCAGTGATGTATTTTATATTAATCATGAGACATATACAAAATAGACGCACTGGCCTTTAACATCTAGGTGCTCTGGCCTAATTCCAAAACATAACCATCCCAACTTATAATAATTGGCTCACCAGCCTATAACACATATCAAATACACAAAATCTCACTGACCTCAATATTGTGCGCACTTTAGTTACTACGTGCGGTATTCACTATCCTCAATATTGCGTGGACTTTAGTTACTGCGCACAGTACCCGAGAATGTGCATACTACATCATTTTACTACGCAGTATATGCACACACTATGCCATGAAAGGTGAATTACAAAATGATGTCAAAACAGCTCACCAGCTTAAGTATACTTGCATTACATTTACAATTGGGTTCGGCTGAGGGATATTACAATCCCCTCCCCTTATTTATGCACTATCCTCAGTGCATCATGTACCCATATACAACAAAATTTTCAAAAGTTCTCAAAAATATGTGGGTAATATGCCCGCATTGCATCCTCATGCTCCCAAGTAGTGTCCTCAGGACCGTACCGGGTCCATTGGACCTCTACAATCCCTATGGCTCGATTCCAGAGCTTTTTGATTTTCCGGTCCAGAATGCACATCGGATGCACTTGAAAAGTGCCTTCTTGCTCCACCTGAATCACATTCCAATCAATAGCATGATTAGCATCAGGTATATATTTCTTTAGCAATGATACATGGAATACATTATGAATAGACATAGATGCAGGCAATGCAATCATATAAGCAACAGGACCAATCCTCTCTAGGATTTCAAATGGCCCACAAAATCTAGTTTCCAACTTGGCACAACTTCCCAGCTTCAGGGAACTCCTGTTAGATTTCACTTTCAAGAAAACATGATCACCCACTTTGAACTCTTTGTGAGTTATGTTCTTATCGGCATAACTTTTCTTCCTGTCTTGGGTAGCTTTCAAATTCTACTTAATTTTTAACATTTGGTCCTCCATCTCCTTGAGCAACTCTGGACCAACTATTGTCCAATCATCTGGATTATCCCAGCTCACTGGAGTATTTCACTTTCTGTCGTAAAGTGCTTCAAATGGTCTCATCTTCAATGATGCCTAACACCCATTGTTGTAAGCAAATTCTACCAAGTGTAGGTATTCTTCCTGTTTTGATGGTTTGTCCATCACATACATTCTCAATATGTCTTCTATCACTCTGTTCACCCTCTCTGTCTATCCATCAGACTCAGGATGATAAGTTGTACTAAAGTTTAGATTCATTCTAAATCCCTTGAACAATCCTTTCCAGAAATTCGAGGTGAATTTCGAGTCTCTGTCAGACACAATTGTTTTAGGAATTCCGTGCAATCGTGCCACTTCCTTCATGAAAATATCCGCAACATCTGCTGCCTTGTGAGTAGTTTTCAGTGGAATAAAATGGGCATATTTTGTAAGCTTGTCTACTACCACCATGATCGAATCATGCATCTTGCCTATTCTGGGCAATCCCGTAATAAAATCCATTGTCACCACTTCCCAATTCCATTCAAGAATGGGAAAATTTTGCATCAACCCTACTGGGTGCCTATGCTCAACTTTAACTTTCTGGCATTCCATACATCTAATGATGTATTCAACGATCTCTCTCTTCATTCCTGGCCAAAAATATTAGATTTTGACCGCTTCCATGGTTTTCTGATATCCAGGGTGCCCTGCATAAGGAACATTATGCATATCATGCAAAATCATATGTTTCAAGTCTTGGACATTTGGTACAAAAATTATGTTATTGTGCAACAATATTCCATCTATTCCCAAATTATAAATATCCATCTTCTGTGGCATCTTACCTTGTTGTAGATTTGCTACCAAATCGCTGTACTGCAGGTCTGCATTTGCAACCTCTAGAATTTTTCTTCTAATATCAGTTTGATACATGCTAATGGATGTAGCATGTAGTTCATGCACCCTCCTACTGAGTGCATCAACCACTTTATTCTCTTTCCCCTTGATATGCTTTATATCAAAGTCATATTCGCTTAGAAATTCTAACCATTTGCTTTGCCTAGCATTTAGATTTGGCTGATCAAATAAATATTTCAGACCATTGTGGTCTATTCTTAGCTCGAACCTTTTTCCCATGAGGTAGTGTCTCCATTTCCTCAATGCATGCACTATGGCTACCAACTCCAAATCATGAGTGGCATAGTTTCTTTCATGCTCCTTCAACTTCCTTGATTCATAACACATCACAAATCCATTTTGACTGAGGAGTCCACCCAGTCCTTCTTTACATGCATCTGTGCATACAATGAAGTCTTCATTTGGATATGCAAACCTTAGTATTGGAGCACTTGTCAATAATTGTTTCAAGTGTTGGAAACTCTTTTCACAATCCAATGTCCATTGAAACTTCACACCCTTTCTTTGCAAGGAAGTGATTGGGTGTGCTGTCTTTGAGAATCCTTCAATGAATCTTCTGTAATAGCCTACAAGACCCATGAATGATCTCACCTTTATCACATTCTTTGGTGTTTACCATTCTCTAATGGACTCTATCTTCTCGGGATCTAATGCTATGCCATCCTTTGAAATGATATGCCCCAAATAATCAATTTGTTTCTGATAAAATGAGCACTTTCTCAGCTTGGCATACAACTGATGCTCCCTTAATACTTGCCACACCATCCTCAAATGATGTTCATGCTCTTCCTCTGACTTAGAATATATAAGAATGTCATCCAAAAAGACAATGAAAAACTTGTCTAAATATTTTTGGAAAACACCATTCATTAAGCACATGAAAACAATTGGTGCATTTGACAACCCAAATGGCACCACTGTGAACTCAAAATGACCATACCTTGTCCTGAAGGTGGTATTGCTGATATCTTCCTCTTTAATCCTTACCTAATGGTATCCTAATCTGAGATCTATCTTTGAAAATATCTTTGCATCCTACAATTGATCAAAGAGATCATCAATCCTTGGCAGAGGATACCTATTCTTAACAGACACTTTATTCAACTGTCTGAAGTCAATGCAAAATCTTAATGTCCCATCTTTCTTTTTCACAAACAAGACTAGGGCACCCCAAGGTGACACACTTGGGAGTACATACCCCTTCTTCAGAAGTTATTCAAGCTGCATTTGGAACTCCCTCAACTCTAGCGTACTCATTATGTAAGGCGTCTTTGACACTGGAGCTGCTCTGGGCACTAGATTTATAAAGAAATCAATGTCTCTCTTTGGGGGTAGTCCTGGTACCTCGTTTAATACATCCTCAAATTCTTTCAGGACTGCATAATCTTTCAAATTTTGCACCTTATCTTTAGGTGTCTCATCCATATGTACTACAAATATTTGACACCCTTTTTTGTAACATTTCTTCAGCTGCAATGCTGAAATTTCTCTAATGGTTACTATCCTGGGAATTCCCTGCACTTTCCTTTGGTTCCCTTTATCATTCAAGCAAGTAAATGCTTTGTTATGACAGTCTAAGAGAGCATGATGTTGGTCCAACCAATCCATTCCAATTAGACATTCATAGGAACCTAAAGGCAAGATGTTCAAATCTTCCTTGGTGCTGAGTCCATTCATGTCCATAAGACATGACTTTACCATCTCATTAACTTTTCTTTTGGCTCCTGTAGTCAGCTAGACCAACCAATATTTTCCATGTTTTCTTCTTGGAAATTGCAAGCTTTCCACCATCTTAGGATCTATATAACTATGACTAGCTCATGAATCAATTAAAATAGCAATGTTTTGGTTGTTGATCATACCTTCCCCTTCAATCATGTGGGACTGATACTCTGCTTGCTTGTTTTCCAGGGCTGCATAGATCCTTGGCACATTTCTACCCATGTCCCCCACTGTTTCAACTTGTTGTACATTGTGAACAGTTCTCCATTTTTCACCTCTGTGAGGACAATCTCTGAACCTATGATCTCCTTTACAACCCCAACATTGAATAGGTGGATGCCTTGGCCTTTGGCCTCCTACCTCTATCATTCTAGGCTCTCTAGGAGTTTGTTGTCCCTGAGGATTATTTCTGAAGAATGGTGTCTTAGATCCCTTCTTCCTCAGATCCATTCTTAATTTCTTTTTGTCTTCCCAAGTCTTTTGGAAAGTTTGCCTTGCTTTTTGCTGATCATATAGGCATTTAGCTCTCCTTATGGTCTCTTCCAATGTCTTGGGATCATCATATTGTATTTTGTCACTGATGAATGATGGAAATCCACTCAAATACCTTTGAATTTTGACTATCTCATCCTTGATGAAAGAAACATACTTCAACAGTTCTAGAAACCTTCTCTCATATTCATCTATGGTCATACTTCCAACTTGAGTTCAAATAACTCTTTCATTTTCTTGTCATAATATCTCTTAGTCAAGTATTTCTTCCCAAAATACTTCTTGAATTCCCTCCAAGTAACACTTTTCTCTTTAATGTGTTGCACCTGCACAAGCTGATCCCACCACATGGATGCCTTTCCCTTAAGTTGATACATGGCAATTCTATCTGCATGAGAAGAATAATTATGCAATTGAAAATACTTTCTCATTCCCAACAACCATGTTTCTGCATCTTTGTCCTTCTTGTGCTCACCATCAAATGTAGGAGGTTTGATTTTGTTCATTTCTCCTTGTAGCTCATCCACCTTAGACCTCTTATGCCTTCTGACAGGAGATGAACTTGAGTTGTTTCCTACTCTCTTATTGGAATGCCACGGGGAGTGATGGTGATGTCTGCTAACACTTCTTTCTTTTCTTTTCTCATCCGAAGGCTTGTGACTTCCAGATTTTCTTGAGCCACTCTCCTTATCCAATTTCTTTTCTATTATGTTCAAACCCTCCAATAAATTCATGTTAAAGTCATCCTGATGCTCCTTGGCTTTCATAAGCCTTTCATTATCAGCTTTATGGTTTTGGACATCCCTTTGAAAAATTTTAAGGGTCTCTACCATATTCATGTTTTCATTCCTTTCATCTCCATTTCCATTGGAGTTTGTTCCTTCAATGCCCAAATGGACATCCATCCCTCTGCTCTCATTCTGATGATTGTAATTCTCCTGTGCCTCTTCCATTCCTATGGACTCTACACTGATTTGATCTAATCTAGTTGTTGTTAATTCTGCAAAATGTGCAGCCATCAAAGCTTATCAGGCTAACTAACTCAACAATTCACGAAAAAAATATGAACCATTTTGGTTTAATAAATACATCAGAATTATTTATTCTGATTTCCTCATGTTATCACCATGACAATTCTTAGATAAGACCCAAGTCTTGAGAATTTAGCAAGAACTTCATCATCGTGCAGAGATACATCGGGGAGAGAGGTGGTTTGTCGAAACCACTTTTGCTAAAGTTCTAATGTCACATGTTTCAATATGTCAAAACCACCACTTGTGGGACGAGTGACGATTAGTCAGATCACCCCGTTTTACTCATTTGGTACTTCACAGCCGTATGATGTCAGGTGAACACCACCATGTAACAAACTCAAAAGCTAATCATTTGAAATGGATTAACCGAGTATGGAAACCCAACGTACTTGTACGTAAGTCTGTCTATGCTTCATGATTGGGACTCTATATCTACCAATTCTCAGGTATGAAGGCATCATCTTATCCATAAGTGGAGTAATATCCAAATTTGCTTGACCTTTTGATCTCTGTGAAAGCATTTTGGTGTCCATGAAATTGAGGTACATGGATAAAGCTACATCCAGTGAGACTAGTTATTTAGGCAACATGGTAGATTTTCCTGCGAGTAAGAAGGAAAAGGTGATTGTGCATATCTTAGTGACTAAATTTCACACAGAACCTGCCCCATAATTGAAATCGGAAGTCAAGGTAAATCCCATTATGAAAGATCTAGTCATCAACAAGCGAGTTGTTAAGAAGAAACAAAGCAAGTGACTGAAGAAAGAAACCATAGCTGAAATGACTAAAAGTGTTGGAGAGAATCAACCGGTCTGGTTAGATATTTTAAAGGAGGAGATCGCTAAGTTGAAATGAGCCTTCAAATAAAATTAAGTATATTTCAACAATTTTTGGATAGAAGGTGGCAGAGGTAAGGGACTCCAGAGGTGATAGACATGTTCTTAAACGGTCCCTTTAAAATAGGACAACTGCTATTTTGAATCATTCCTTTTTTGTAATTTTGGGATTAAAATGAATATATAAGTGCAGAAGTGGATTTTGGATTGTTTATGACAATATTCTAACTGGTGGTTCTATGAATCTTGTTCCCTTTCATAGTATGTGTTTCTTTTAATCATATATTTCACTTTCATCTGTCTGAATTGGAGAAATATAAAACCCAAAATTCATCTCTGAGATGCTCTCAGCCAACTCTGAATTCATTTAAGTAATGCTCCGATGCAGTTGTGTGCTTCTTTTTCCTTGAATATCATGCAAATTTTCTATTAAACTCAGACTCTTCGCCTTCCAAACGACTTCGCATGCACAAAAATTCAACCTGTACACCCATATTTATCATGCACAGCAACACCACAAGGTAATTCGTGCTTCCGCGCTCCTATATCCACTATGCATTTCTTTTCCGTCACGCCAACAATTTGTGCGCACTACTTTTGCATTGCGCGCCAATATCCACTACACACAGTTTTGGTTCTTGTATTGATACCTGTTGCGTGCAGATTTTGTATCATGCACTGATATTCTACATGCATTTCGCTCTATGCATTGCACCATGCCATGGTTCAATATGCCTCACCACGCACAATAATTTGTGCACACCATTGAATACACTGTCGCAAGACAACATATACTCATACTGTGTGCACACCAACCAAAATCCTTTGTGTTTTGCAATACTGTGCACACCACATGCACCATTACTATGTGTGTGCATACCGCGCAATGCTAAATTTAGCGTGCACACCCACACACAATATTCTTTTGCACGGCGCCACAATTTACTGCACGCACCTGCATGCCAACATTTTCCGTATGGTGCCAAAATTTTCCATGGACGCTCTATGACTTGAAATTTTGGCCACTTCAAAATTAATCTTCTAATACCATATCGTAATTTCGCCTCAACTCGACTCGTTTGGCCCATTCAGGCTCAGTGTTGAAAATTGAAGCTCTAATACCATATTGTAATGTCCCCATCCACCCATGGCCAGACCACGCTACACCAGAGAACTCTTACTATTCTCTCATTGCAGAACATACTGTGACATGCCCATCAACCAACTGAACTATGCCACATAAATTTTCTCTTCAAATACATACATATACACACATGCATATATACATATCAAACTGCATGCAATTAATACATACACACGCAGAACTCTTGCGGAATCTTTATTAATAAAACATAACGTACAATTACTTTACATAAATGCACGAATTCATCCTGAAATAACAGTAACCGCATACATGCACCATATACAGGAAATACCCATAAACATACAGACAGTTATAATCATACAGATAATAAATCCATATAATAAGCATGTAATTAACATTGCAGCATGTAAATTTATCACACAATCGGTACTTATCTTGGTAAGAATGTCACCAACTGTGTGCAGACTGTCCACGAACCTCTCGGCCTTAGACTACACTATCCATCAATCTCAACAGTGAGTCACCCCCGAGCTGGGACTAAACTCCACCTGGGTAAGGGGTTCCTAACCAGGCTAAGGGCTCATAGACAACAGGAAAGACTCTGTCTTAGGTGCCACTCAAACTAATAACCTACAGCCTCTCATTCCCCACATGCCTATCCCACCCAAGGAAGTGTGCCCCTTCTCTGCTCAACATGTTGGATCATGTTGTCATTGATGCCACTGGTTTGATTAATTGGGAGATTGTTGGATCATACATCATTGATGCAAATGCTTTGATTGATTAATGTCATTGATTGATGTCAAGTAATTAATTGATTGATGATTGATATGTATTTTCCTTGATGAGAATGACAGATGTCAAAGTGGAAACCAATTGATGAAGATGGATCAATGAGTTGTCATTGATACATGATGCATAGTTGATATATATGATGCAGTGGTGAATTGATGCAAAGATGAATCATTATTTTCTTATCATGGTTGATAAGGTGCACAAGTGGATGAACTCCAAAGTGGTCCCCTTATGGTGAAATCCCTCACGGGAAGACACTTTACGGATTGAGTTATCCTAGAAGAATGGTTGGAGGACCCTTGCTTGCATGTGGATTAATGAGATGAATATCAATGAAGTTGTTGGTGAAACTATCCTAGATGGATATTGCTTGACATGCCATTTCCGGTGGTATGTGGAATGTCACATAACTCCTCATGGTTTGAGAGTTATGGCCTTACGAAGATGAAGGACCCCCATATGAAGGCTTGAAGCCCACAAGGTCAAAGAAGTCAAAGTGACTTAAAAGAAGAAATAATTATTTAACCCTCATGGGAAGACGCTTTATGGATTGAGTTATCCTAGAAGAATGGTTCGAGGATCCATGCTTTCATGTGGATTAATGAGATGAATATCAATGAAGTTGTTGGTGAAACTATCCTAGATGGATAGTGCTTGACATGCCATTTTCGGTGGTATGTGGAATGTCACATAACTCCTCA
>JZKD02S1674748.1:395949-410828 GCA_000966675.3 Picea glauca
GAATATTTAAATGATAAAGTATTAGAGAACTTTCTATTCATGGAAAGTGGTTAACCCTAAAATAAGGAAAATAGGTTAAGTGACTTAGAAATGGGTTAAGTAACCTAAAAATGGGGCAAGTGACCTAGAGAATGAAAGTATAAATAAGATAGCTATGGTCTCTTGTAGATCATCCTTTTTGTGGATCAATGGAGAGCTTCTTGTGAATATTGTTTGGAGTATTGATGGAGAGCTTCTTGTGAGAGCATCCTATTAGTGTGGATATCTTGAGCAAGATTGAAGATCTATTCTGAGGAAGAGAGCGAGAGGAGTATCTCATAGACACATCAAAGTTTCGGCAATGTCGGAGATCTTGATGGAAAAATTCTCGGATTCACAAAAAACCCTATTTTTTTATGCCCAGGCGGGTTGTTTGTGTATAAGGTGCATGTACATGCGGGCTGTCTGTGTATAGGGTGAGTGTACACATGGGTTGACTATGTACATGGAGCGTGGAGTGGATAAAATCATGGAGATTTGTGTTTGAGTTGGTGCCAAGCTCTTGGATGATGAGGCAGGTTCTAGATATGCATTCTATGGCCTCGGATCTATCACTGAGACACTGGTATGGTTACATTATTTTCTTGATGGATACCATTGTTTGATGTGTAGTGAATTCTTAGGGAATTCTTGGTATGGCTTCTATGATGTGGTTCAATTTGGTTGATTTGGTTGATGGAGTGAGCAACACTCTTGTGATTTAGTAGTGACATGATTGCTATGGTATACTAGTTGTTTATACATGATTGAGATAGCATTCATATTGATTTGTTGAGGAGCATGAGCAAGATATTGGAGAGATTGGATGTATTGTGATTGGTTGTGGGTCAGTTTGGACAGTGGAAGATAGAAGAGAAATTGATTGTAGGTTGGAGAGGATCTGAGCATTTGAAGCAAAGAAAAACCCTAGTTTCTCATAAGCATGCACTTGTTACATTATACACTGGCCGCGTGCACATGTAGGTTGTAGTGAGCCAGGGCGCATGCACACGCGGGCTGCACTACTGAAAGGTCGCGTACCTGTTGACAGATTGATATTTGTTGAGGATTGTTGCCTCATCTAAGTTCATGTTGAGGTTGTAAGATGAGTCTTGCATTATAGAGCAGGTGCTCTTATAGAGTTGTACTCTATTCAGTTGTTGTTGATAAACACCAAGGATTGTAGTCCATAATAAAAAGAAAATTGTACATACAAATTTTGTTCTTTGTGTTCATTGTGGTGATGAATTGTTGATAATATATTGCCGATATATGTTGTTGATATGTGCTCATATCTAACTGGTTATAAATGATAGCAATGGGTAATGAATAAATGTTGAATGTTAATTGATGAGTTTTTGTGCAAGAGGGAAGTTTTGGGAAAAAGAGCCCCACACTCATTCACCCCCCCTCTAAGTATGGTAGGCATTTCCAACACAACAGTCCTTCAGCTGCCCCACTTCCCTTCCAAGGCTTCAGCAACAGGCTAGACCAGAAGTCTTAGAGCACTGTAGTTGTAGTTTAGCACCTTCAGGAAATCAATCCCCAACAATTCTCTCACCTAGAGAATTGCTCACAGGCCCGACAACCAGCCTCTTCAATCATACTCCCAAGCTGACTAGGTAAACAAACAAAAAATGGATATGGAAACTAGTTCAAGTACAGTAGTAGGAAAGTATGAGGATAGCTCAATGACTGTGTGAATGATTCTTGAATAATGGCTACATGGTCGAAGGAATGATGGTAAGATTCATCGGAAGATCTTGGGAAAGATGATGGTCTGAATGATGGGAGTGTGTGTAAATGAACTAAGTCTCGACAATATGTATGCATGCCCCCAACTTGACACTTGTCATGTTGGAAGCTACTTTGGTCAACTTGTCCCCAACTTTAGAACTTAGGATAAAATAATTATCCATACTTTATGTTTTAAAGAAATATTAATATAATATTCCTTTTTGGCTTAAGATCTCTAGCTTAGCCCTTTTATTAACTTTTGGCCCTCCCTTTCCCTAACTGGTGGAGTCTAGTCCCCCATATCTTTATCGTGGTCGGTCTACGTGCAACGATGTATTTTATATTAATCATGAGACATATACAAAATAGGCGCACTGGCCTTTAACATCTAGGTGCTTTGGCCTAATTCCAAAACATAAGCATCCCAACTTATAATAACTGGCTCACCAGCCTATAACACATATCAAATACACAAAGGCTCATTGACCTCAATATTGCACGCACTTTAGTTAATGCACGTGGTATTCACTGTCCTCAATATTGCGCGCACTTTAGTTACTGCGTGTGGTAACCGAGAATGTGCATACTGCATCATTTTACTACGCAATATATGCGCGCATTATGCCATGAAAGGTGCATTACAAAATGACGTCAAAACAACTCACCATATTAAGTATACTTGCATTACATTTACAATTGGGTTGGGCCGAGGGATATTACACAGGTTGTAGGACTCGGCCCAACCCAATTGNACTCGTGGAGATATTTCAATATGCACATAAACAAATTCACTTAAAATCAGTAAAGAGGATATTCATATATCTTAAAGGCACCTTAGAACTTGGAAAAGCACCGGTGGAGGAGAATTTTTTCTAGGAGAATGCCTGGTAGCATGGCTAAGTAAGAAACAAACATCCACATCAATGTCTACAATAGAGGCATAATACATTTCTACTGCATCTTGCTGCACACAATTTCTCTAGATGAAGCAAACATTAGAATATTTACAAGTAAGATATAATCATCCCATTACTTTTAATTGTGATAACACTAGTGCCATAAACATCTCTAAAATTCCCATAATGCATTCTAAAACCAAACACATCCCAATCAAATGTCATTTCTTAAGAGATCGAGTTACTCAAAAAGTGGTGAAATTAGAATATGTAGACACAAAAGAACAAATAGAAGACATCTTTACAAAACCTCTACCAAGAAGCACCTTTGAAAATCTTAGGAAAAAATTAGGAGTAATTCCCATACCTCATTAAAACTACAAAAGTTTAATCAGAAGAAAGAAACACATGGACTGAGGGAACAACACCTCAAGGGGAGAATTTCCTTAGGTGGAGAAAAGAAATATCTCTTCTGTCATTCATGTCAAAGGGGGAGGATAAGCAGTGAAAACCCAATTAAAAACAGAGAGTTTTACTTTGTTGCCATCAATTCCAAAGGGGGTGAATGTTGGACCCGGTATTATGGGGTTGGCATTGATGAAAAAGAGGACCAATATGGTCAATGTTGGCCATGGAGTTGGTATTGGAATTGAGACAAAAAGGATCAAAGTCAAGTGTTTCAATCAAATATAGTAGATATCAAGAAGTCTGGTATAAACATCTCAGCAAGAAGTTGAAAAAGTTGAAGTCGAAGAAATAGGTCGAAGTTGAAGAAGTTGAAAAAAGTTGAAGGTTGAAGTCAAAGAAATTGGAGGTCAAAATCGAAGGTCGAAATCAAAGAGGTCCAAGAAGTCGAAGGTAGAAGTCGGATAAGTAGAAGAAATCAAAGCAGAAGCAAGTCAGTTCTATCTAAAATCGAATTACTGAATTCGACTCTTCTCTAAGTTGAGTCAATCCGAGTAGAAGTAAAGGAAATTACTCCAAAGGTCGATGTTGAAAGAAAATTGAGTCGGAAAATACAAGTTGGCTAAAGCAAGTTGGGATGACCAAAGTCAAATATCTCAAGTCAAAATTTCTCCTCGTTGAGTCAACCAAAAAAATGTGTGTCGGTTTAATGAGGAAGCAAATAAGAAAAAAGGGTGAGACCAAGTCGAATCTTTAGTGACTAGCAGCTGAGAGGGAACTGATTTTAATATCCACCATCAAGTAAAATGTTTACAATTTGATTTTAAATAGTCACCTACAAAGGATATATATGGATTTTGATTTAGACATTCACGAAAAAGTAAATTGTGCTGAAGTCGATCTGGCATCCGACGATGAAAGGAAAATCTTGACAAGTTTCCTTCAAAGAACCACCCATACCTGGCACCTCTCACATTTTCTGGGGAAATCGCACATGTGTTAGCTAATTGGGGATGTTATGCACAAAACCCATGTCGTTGAGTCAACCAAAAAAATGTGTGTCGGTCTAATGAGGAAGCAAATAAGAAAAAAGTGTGAGACCAAGTCGAATCTTTAGTGACTAGCAGCTGAGAGGGAACTGATTTTAATATCCACCATCAAGTAAAATGTTTACAATTTGATTTTAAATAGTCACCAACAAAGGATATATATGGATTTTGATTTATACATTCACGAAAAAGTAAATTGTACTGAATTCGATCTGGCATCCGACGATGAAAGGAAAATCTTGACAAGTTTCCTTCAAAGAACTGCCTGTACCTGCCACCTCGCACATTTTCTGGGGAAATCGCACACGTGTCAGCTAATTGGGGATGTTATGCACATAACCCATGGTGTAGAATTTTAAAATTCATTTTCATCACTCCAGAATAGTCAAACAAAAATAATTGTTTAATTTGGTGTACGGAAATCAATTAATAAAAGTTATCATTTGTGTTAATTAAATGAATGGGTGCAATGTTTCATTATCAAAATACGCATTGGTTCAAATCACACCCTTTAGAATTATATATAAATGAAAATATATGAAGGAAAGAAGATGTCTATGTGAGTTTCATTTGAATATCAAAAGGAAGATCGGAGTCCAAGGAAGTAAAGAGAAGATATTTATGTAACGAGGGTGGAAGGGTGGAGCAAGGAAGGACTAATGTCCTTTACTGATTAAAGTTTGAAGACAAGAAGTTGGTGCCATAAATAAGGGATTTGGTGCTTCGTAGGTTTGGTTCCCTAAACAAAGGATTTTTTCTTCCTAGGGTTGGTGCCCTAAAACAAGGGAGTTGGTGCTTCCTAGGTTTGGTGCCCTCAAACAAGGGAGTTGGTGCTTCCTAGGGTAGAAGCCCTGAACAAAGAGATTGGTGTTTCCCAATAATCATTGTAACTTGTATTATTGTATTGATTTTATATTCAAGTTTAATTTTGTTGATCAATTGGTGTTAATAAGTTAAAATTATTAAAAGTTTAAATAATTAACCAATATTGATTCATGACCCCCCCCCGCCCTCTTAGTATTGACCAAGTTTCCAACACTCAACTCATCCATTTGTTTATGGATGGCATGATGTTTTACGAACAAGTTAACTCCTCAATTAGATTGGAAGTGAATTGTGAACCTTGGTATGTTACTCTTTCTCTTGGAACTCCAAACCTTGTGAATATGTTCCCATAGAATAAATCTACAACTTTCTCTTCTTTGGCATCTAGAAGTGCCTTAACCTCCATCCTTTTGGTAAGATAATATGTATAAACAAGAATGTAATTATTTTGATTTGATGGAGGATTTATTGGGACAACGAAGTATAAAGCCCATTTTTCAAATGGTTGCAAGGAGAATAAGGTTGTAGAGGCATTCCATCATCTTGTGTGGGTCATCCCATCCTTTGACATTCATCACACCTGCTAAGATATTCTTTGGAATTTTTGTGTACATTTAGTCAATAATAACTTTCATATAAAATTCAAGAGTTGTTCTTTTGGTTTCAAATTACCCTCCATTATGTTCATCATGAGATGCATGGAGAACATCATAGATTTCATCTTATATGAGGTAGTGATAGCACAAGATCAAGTCCCATTTTGAATAGATATCCCTAAATCCAATTGTATGGAACACTCTTCCTAATTATTCTACAACATTATTTATGAGAGAAATTTTGTGGAAACTTTCCATAGACATTATAGTTTTCAATGTCAACAAACCATGGAGTTTGCAAAGACACTGCAAACAAATGCTCACCAAAGAAGGTTTCATTCATTAGTTCTTCCTCTATGTTGTTTTCTAGAAGAGATAGGAAATCTACAACAACATTCTGCTTGTTAGGGTTATCCAATATGGTTAGATCAAACTCTTGCAATAAAATTAACCATATAGCTACTTTGCCACTAATGACAAGCTTGTTCATGAGATATCTAATTTCAACATGGTTTGTATGGAAAAAATAGTGTAACTTGTTATATAATATCTAAATTTATTAATGACATACACCACAACAAGAAATTCATTCTCAATAACTATATAATTTAATTATACACCAACAATTTTTTTTCTAATCAAGTAAACAACATACATATTCACATCCTCATGCTACCTCAAGATAGCACCTAAGGAATTCTCTAAAGCATCTGTATGGATATGAAAAGGGAGTTTCTAGTTTGGTCCTTTTAGCACAGGTACTGAGATTAGCTTATATTTTAAAGTGTCAATGGTTGTTTGACATTCTAGAGTCCACAAGAATTCAACATCCTTAGTAATGAGGGCATATAATGTAGCAATAATCTTACTAAAACTAGGAGTGAATATTCTATAATAGCCAACATGTCCTAGGAAGCTTTGCACGTCACGTTGTTTTTCAAGGGTTGGTAAGTCTCAAATGATTGGAGTTTTAGCGTTGTCTACTTTGATGCCTATGGATAAAACATGGTGTCTTAAGACTATACCTTCGTTTGACATCAACATGAATCATTTTTCATGGATAAGGGACATATTCATATCTTTGCATCTTTGCATCCCTTCTTCTAGGTTGGTTAAGGATTCCTCAAAGGATTCCCCATAGAATATAAATTCATCCATATATACCTATACACTATCATGGATTAAGTATGAAAAGATGCTAAGGACAACTCTTTAAAATGTGGTTTGGGAATTGCCTAGAACAAAAGGTAAGACTATATAGGAAAAGGTACCCCATGGACATGTGAAGGTGTTTTTATCTTGGTCATGCAGGGAAATATGTATTTGGTTATATCCACTAAAACCATCTAAGAAGAAAAATTAATTTTTCCAAGATAAGGTATCCAGTACTTGATCAATAAATGGTAGAGGAAAATGACTCTTCCTAGTTTCCTTGTTAAGTTCCCAATAATCTACACACACTCATAATTTCCCTCCCTTATTTGTTAGTACAACTAGTAGTGAAACCCAATGGTTGTCTGAGATGGGATAGATGAAATCAACATCTAATATTTTCTACAATTCTACTTTGAAAATGTCCTTGAGAGTTGGATACATTCAAAGTTGAGGCTACCTAATAGCATGTGAATTATACTTGATATAGATATGAGTTTTATAAATAGTTCAATCAATACCTATCATATATTTATATTCAAATGAAAAGGTTTTTATGTGCTCTTGTAGGAGATTCATCAATTTTTTCTGTTGAAGAGAGCTTAGTTGGTTATTAATATTCAAACTTTTAGTATGGGAAAATTCCACTACCATGGTTGATGAATTGGACAATGATGTAGTGGGAATATATATTAAGCATGTAATGTTGGTTGAATTGGCTTCCATTAGGCCTCTATTGTTTTTACTTTCAACATCAAAATTATGGTTTACTCCTTCAATTTGAAACTTTAGTGGGTGTTGTTCCTGAGATTTACTCTGGGCTCACAGAATAATTTCAGGCATCCAAAGTTTATAATATTTTTTTTTATAGTTCTATTCTACCTTCAACTTGATATGAAGTTTCAATAAACTACTTATTTAGAAAACATAGAGGAAATGTCTCTTCCTTCGAGTTTTATCAATATTTAAGAGATGGAAATTAGAATTGTAGCAAACAAAATTGGAAAACAGAGTAATGTTTCCAATGCTGATAAATCTTACCTTATTCACAATAAAAGAAACACGAAGAGTATGTATTACAGACGAATTAAGATGAGGAGATCCACGCAGATACAGGTCCAGTTTTACTTACAATAATAATAGAGGAAAAGCTATAGCTGAAAATACATCAAATTATACAAACCATAGTAGATGTATTATTAAATTGTAATCCTTTGATCCTTAAGCACCATAGGGTGAAGAAAATATATTATGATGAAGTAGAAACACATATAAAACTCATAACACAAAGAAATGAAATGTAGAATCTCTATATTTCCTATATATATTTGTATTAAGAAGTCTCTCTTTACATCCGGCTAGAAAAAATCCCTGATTATATCTCTCATATGTTTATTTATACAAAATCGTCTGAACCAAAATTGGTTAGACTTTCCACATTTATGGCTCACAAAATAGAATAAAATATAAACTAACTAAATATTACCAAGATTTTGAACATCTGTCATTCTCCAGAAAAGTCCTTTGCTTGCTGGTGGTTTATCTTTCCCTCTTTTGCTCATAGATGCAACTAGCTTTTGTTGATCCTTATATTGCGCATGAAAATATAATAATGCAAATACAAACTTGGGGGGGGGTTGTATTGACATTTAATTCAAAGGAAAAAGCATTTTTATGCACCAATGGTAAATTCCTTTGAATTTTTAGTACCTTGTTGTGTATTCTGATATTGTAAACTTTATTTTACAAGAAGATCATTTAATATTTTCAATTTAACATGATTGACTTACGATATAGAATTTTTCATTCTCTCCCTGCTTTTCTTCATATTGTCTTTTCTCTTTTCAATCTCAACTTTCTCAATAAAAGCATGAATATCACCGAGATCAATTTATGCCATCTCTACATCCACAGCTAAAACATCATTTAGACAATCATTGTTTTCCTCTTTAGCTAATCTTTTTCTTTCTTCAAGATTGTTTTCTCAGGATTTTAAGGCCATTTCTCCTTTCAACTATTCAATTTCTGAAAAAGGAACAAACCATGGTATATTGAGATTTTACCTCCACACTATGAGTTCTTGAAATTTGGATCTAGCAATAATAGAGTTCCTTATATACATGTTTGGTACACTCATAGATGGCATATGTTTGATGATAGTACACCATTGGTATTACTTGATTAGCACAACAATTGGTATTTACTGAGATACATGATTATGGCACTTGGTAATTGGTGTTGGCATCAATGTCGGTATTGCCATCAATGTCAAAGGGGGAGATTGTTGGATCATGTTGTCATTGATGCCAATGGTTTGATTGATTGATGTCATTAATTGATGTCATTAATTGATTGATGTAAAATTTAATATTTATTGTCCTTGATGAAGATGGATCAATGAGTTTTCATTGATATATGATGCATTGTTAGAAAAATGTATAGATGACTCATTATTGTCTTATCATGATTGATAAGGTGCACAAATGGATGAACTCCAAAGTGGTCCCCTTATGGTGAAAGCCCTCATGGGAAGATGCTTTGTGGATTAAGTTATTCTAGAAGAATGATTGGAGGACCCATGATTGTATGTGGAATAATGAGATGAAGATCAGTGAAGATGTTGGTGAAACTATCCTAGATGGATAGTGCTTGTCATGCCATTTTTCAGTGGAATGTGGAATGTCACATAACTCCTCACGGTTTGAGAGTTATGGCCTTACGAAATTGAAGGACCCCCATATGAAGGATTGAATCCCCAAATGGTCAAAAAAGTCAAAGTGCTTGAAAAGAAGAAAATCATTATTTAATGATAAAATAAAGTGACAAAGTCAAGAAAGATTATTTAAATGATAAAGTAAAGTGACAAAGTCCAGGAGGATTATTTAAATGATAAAATAAAGTGACAAAATCAAGAAGGAATAATTAAATGATAAAGTATTGGAGAACTTTCTATTTATGGACAGTGGTTAACCCTAAAATAAGGAAATTTAGGTTAAGTGACATAAAATGGGTTAAGTGACCTAGAATATGAAGAGTATAAATAAGAGGCTAAGGTCTCTTGTGAAATGTACATTTTGAGAGTATCTCTTGTGTATCTTTTGTGTGTATCTCTTGAGCTTGATTGAATATCCATTCTGAGAGAGAGATAATGAGGAGGATCTCATAGATGCATCAAAGTTTTGGAAATATCGGAGATCTTGATGGAAAAAGTCTTGGATCTTCAGAAACCCTAGTTTTTGAGGTGTACGTGGGCTGTAATGGGCCAGGGCGTGTACATATGCGGGATGTATGAGGACAGGGCTTGTATAGTGGATAAAATCATGAAGATTTGTGTTTGAGCTGATGACTAGCTGTTGAAGACTGCAACAAGTTCCAGATCTACATTCTTTGGGCTCATATCTGTCACTGAGACATTGGTATGGTTACATTATTGTCTTGATGCATAGTATTGCTTGTTGTGTTATGAATTCTTAGGGCATTCTTGGTATGGATGTTGTGATGTGGTTTGTCTTGGTTGATGGAGTGAGCAGTACTCTTATGATTCAGTTGTGATATGATTGCTATGGTGTACTAGTTGCTTATACATGATTGAGTTAGCATTCATATTGATTGGTTGTGGAGCATGAGTAAGCTATTGGAGCGTGTGGATGTGTTGTGACTGGTTGTGAGTTAGTTTGGACAGTGGAAGACATAAGAGAATGTTTTTATAGGTTGCAGAGGATTTGAGCATGTGAAGCAAAGAAAAACCCTAATAGCTCAAAAGGTATACGCAGGTTGTTGTATACATTGGCCATGTACATACAGGGGTTGTAGTGAGCCAGGATGCGTACATACACGGGTTACACTACTAACAGGTCGCGTACCTGTGATAGATTGGTATCTATTGAGGATTGTTGCTTCATCTCAGTTGATGCTGAGGATGTAAATTGAGTCTTGCATATAGAGCTGGAGCTCTTGTAGAGTTGTACTATATTTAGTTGTTGCTGATAAACCCCAAGGATTGAATTCTATAATAAAAAGAAAATTGTACATACATCTTGTGTTCTTTGTGTTCCTTGAGGAGATGATTTATTGATGATATATTGTTGATATATGTTCACATCTAACTGCTTATAAATGATAGAAATGAGTAATGAGGAAATGTTGAATGCTAACTAATGAGTTTTGTGTAAGAGGGAAGTTTTGGGAAAAAGATCCCCACACTCATTCACCCCCCCTCTAAGTGTGTTAGGTGTGTCCAACATAATTTGCAATGAATTATTGATGACATGATAATGCTTTTGGATAATATCCAAACTTTCATAGAAATTTTGTTGAACTATCTATAATCCCTCATTGATTTTCGATTCTTGTTTCTTAAAAGCAGAGATGTCAATTACTTTACTTTCAATTGTAGTTATTCGGGCTTGCAATTGACTTGTGGATGTATCTCTCTAGAAAATAGTGTTCTTACTCAAGTGTTGATCTTGAAGCATTACCTTCAATTTCTCCTCTAATTGTTTGATCTACTTCTCAAAACCCCATTTGACCTGAGTTAGTTTAGAATTAATTTTCTCCCTGACAATAACCTTTGTCCGTCTCAAATAATTTTTCAACTGCTCAATTATAAAAAAAAATTGGTCAAGTTTCTCTCTCAATTTACCTACTGACCATAAGTTATTTGTAGCAAATTCCCCCAGGGAATTTGCTACCTATTTTGCGAATTTAGGATCACTTTGACCCTATCCATCAAATATCATTTTTTCCTTTTAGTAATTACTCCTCCTTTTTTCTAAACTTCTCTTCATATGATCGCTTTCCTTTTCTTGTTAAAGAAGAAATGAGATGAAGACATCTATTTTGGTTCAATAGATGTCAAATCATCTACATTTATTACCTCTGAACCAGGCATATCAGAACTTATTGCTAGGGGAGCTAAAAATGGGATGGGAATTGCAAGTGCAGTAGATTCCCCTTGAGTTGTGACATATTTTACAAGAGTTTCAATGTGTGAAAAAAATGGAGGAAAATTATGACCATGCTTCATGAAAGCTTCAAGCAATGCAAATGATTCTTTAAAGGCCTTACTTGGTAAGGTTGATCCTATCGTTGTTGTGTCCTTAGACATTATCTATGGTGTTTTTTAAAATTCTTTGGTTTTGACCTCAGGAAGGTCATGTTGCTTATAGTTTGATGATGGTGTCACATATGAATTTGGATTACCATTGTGAATAAGACTTTGTTCTACTTGCAAAATCTTGGGTAAACCACTCCTTCTGTGGATTTGGAAATTGAGAAAAATTGATAGTTCATTTTCAAGAAGATTTTAAAACCTAGATATAACTTCATCATATGATATGATTCCTCTGAAAACCTCATCAAAAGGTGAATCTTCATGGAAGTATTTCTTCATATTGAATTGGGAAAAATGGTTTTCTACCACTCTATGTAGATCATGCTTTTTGAATTCAATGGTAGACAATGTAATATCATCTAAGGTTGAAGCTTCAACTTTAGCATGTCCAAAATCTAATAATGAAAATATACCAACCTGTATAGTATAGGCTAGCCAAACTCTTTTATGTGCATCCTTCAGTTCTTTGGTGATACGTGTAGAAACTATCTGATAGGATACCTCTCTATAGACAAGTCTATCTTGTATAAATATGGGCAGAGCATGTGGAGAGGCATAAAAACCAAAAACTCTGATATAAGAAAAACTTTCTTCAATGTGCCAATGTGCAATAGCACCTAGATTCCCCATTATTTGTTTAGAAATTCTAGGAGGATATTGACCATAAATGGATTCATGAATTGGAATAACAACATTGTGACAAATCTGATAAAAACAATCCTTTTAACTTTCCTCCCATAATTTGGAATGATAAATATGTATTGGCTTAGTGACAGTTGGGGTCTAGTTCCAATTCATTATAGGAAATGGGGTTCTGAAACATTTATCATCCATAATATATGTAGACATATAAAAGGGAGAATGATCTCCTTTACATTTTTGGGTTGTATAACCCTCTATTTGTTTGAACAGATTATCTGAAAGCAACTTTCCCCAATCAAAAGTAAAACCCTTTGCAACTTCATGAATTCTAGGAACCCACTCTACAATGAAATGTGTAGGGATTTTCTTTCCGAACATTATACAAAGCATCATAGCTACATATATAATGTGTGCATCACAAGAGGTTGCATAGTATATGCCATGAATATCTCCTTTGAATTTATTTTGATTTCCCCACCAGGTTTTGACTATATCATGGGTAGTTCTTTTATAACTTGCACATTCATGTTTCTCAAATTTCATCACAAATGGTGCATTATAAACATATTTGGGATTGCTAGATAATTTATACATTACTTGGATGTCCTCGGGTCAGAATGAGCCAACAATATTCTTCTGATGGTTGTAGATGGTTCTGGTCGGTATATCTACATGGTCTAGAGCCCATCGTATCATATCTATATATGGAAACAATTTTGGCCTTGCTTATTTACAGTTGACACATCTTCACCCTCACTTGATTCATCAGAAGGGAGGTATTTTTCATCTTCTAGGATTTCATAAATCTGCATCCAGGATTTAATGTTGTCTTTTAGGTGAGCAATAGTGTCTGAATAAATATATGAATTTGGGTTTGGATCATCCACAGATGGATCTTGTTTTCTTGTTGCTTTGCACGATGCCATAATTTTTCATCTCCAATATCAGCCCCTGTAAGAAACAAAGTTTATGAATATAAATGCAAAAATGGAAAATTCTAAATGCAAATGGAGAAATGATACAACGTTCAAATCTTTTATTAAAATAAAATACAAAACACTAGTCAATTCTACATTCAATTTTTCATTAATTCGAATGATAGGGTAATCATGGTAAATCTGTCAAATTTATTACCTGACGGCAACGAGCTTTTTCAAATCTTTCACACTAACCAAGTTTAATATACCTTAATAATCGTGATTAGTGAATATAAGTATTTCGACACTTCGTCATTGGGGAATTTTGAATAGGGGATGATAAACATCTCCTGAAGGCCAAAGTCACGGAGCAATTAGTCATCCTTTAATTAACATTTTCTTTTAATTAACCATTTCTTTTGTCCTTTTAAACTTTAAATTCTTTAGAACTTCAAGACTCTGGAGCTTTGTGACTTCGGGAGTTTGCAATAGAAATGTTTAAGTTATCATGAAGGCCGAAGTTGCAAAGTAATTACTTACCATTAATTACACCAAATAAATCATGTTTTAACCTTTAATCTCCGATGCTTTAGTACTTCGACACTTCTTAGATTTTTTGATAATATGATATCCCAGAGGACAATCTCTCAGAGTGACATGGCAGGATGACATCACATATGATGATGTGCCATGAGAACATGAGTGACACGTGTCACCCTGAATCATGAGAATTATGTGTCCAAAAATGCCCAAAATGAATGCCACATGTCTCCATGTGTAAACAATGTCAGGTGGTATAGGACACGCTAGCCGAGTACTTTACTTAATAAAACAAATTCTATAAATTCGAAGCTCTGAGACTGCAGAGCTTTGTGAATTTTGGGTTTTAAGGACTTTTAAACATTTGAGCTTAGAGCGCCAAAGCACAAAGTCCCGAAGTGGAACTTCAAATGAGAATTATATCGTTGATTAAGTGTTTTGCATTTTTGAATCTTTGAACTCCCGCGAACCGTTTATTTCGATAAGTGTCAAATATAACAATTGATGATTGATATGCTCTATCAAAACGTAACAAAAAATTTATTACTGTAAGAAAATGATAATTCTAAACCTAAAAAAATTATTTGTAAATGACAAAAATCAGAAAAAAAAAAATTGAAATTTGGATTTTTATTTGGGATGTTAATTTATGTTCTAACATAGGCTCCATCTGGGGATTGTGGCTCCCTACGAGGCACGAATGGATAGTATACTAGGTGCCTTTATTAGGTAAATGGAGTCATTATTGATTTTTATTGATCTAAATATTTTCTTTTTTTTAGATATTTAATCCTATATAAAAGTAATAAAAGCAACCATATCTAGAAATTTATAGCATACTTAGTGATCAATCTCAAGTCAAGCTAATAAGAGTTTTGTTTTTATGGTATTGCAGGTCTGTTCATTAGCTCTTATCTGTGGTGCACAATTTTGTTCGATGTGGGTAGTGGCTATAATAAGTTTGATAAAAGAAAAGGAATTGTATGTCT
>JZKD02S1674748.1:421363-443130 GCA_000966675.3 Picea glauca
AATAGAGTATTCAACATCAATCACACACATGAAATACACAGAGACAAATATTCCTGAGGAAACCCATAAAGGGAGAAAACCTCTTCTTCTTGATATGATAAGTAGTCTTTATTTTATGTACATTATCATTCTTATGAGCATCAATTCCTTTTGAGGCTACCACCTCTATTTTACAAGAAACAACTTGTTGAGAGCACCAACTCTCTGATTTCTCTAGCACCCACTAGAAGGAAGCACCAACTCCCTTTGTGTTACAGCACCAACTGGATGGAAGCACCAACTTCTAGTCACACAGGCACCAACCTGTGTAACAGAGAACAATGGTTCTCTCATGCACCACCCTACCACCCTGGTTTTTCTGGCTGCAACCAGATGGAAGCTACAAATCTTGTGTTCAAGAACCCACTTGAAATTCTAAGGACAACAGTCCTCCCTAGCACCACCCTACCACCCTGAGATATAAATATTTACTTGAATAAGACCTTACAACAATACATACATTTCAATGCTTACCACTTCTTCTCTGTTCTGCAATTCTTCTATGCTTTTGTCTGTTCATGCTTGGATCCACTTGTTCTCTCTCTCCATCTTCTCTTTCTTTGTTCTTCTCATGCTCTTAGGTTCTCGTACAGTATTCTATTTTCACCATTTCTTCTCTGTCCAACTTATGTTCTTCATCTCTGCATCTTTTCCTCTCTATTCCTGCTATTTTCTTGATCACATATAGTTCCATTTATTTTACAGAGAAACAACAACTTTCCTTTGTCACTACTTCTTTCTTTTATTCATTCCCTCATCATCTGTTACTCTCTGAATCTCCAACGCTCATGTCGAGAATCAGAACACTCAAGAGCCATGATTCCAACGTCCCAGAGCAATGACTCCAATGTTCTAGAACAATGATTCAGTTAGTGTAACTGAATCGTAACTGATAAAGAAACCATGAAATGAAACAACAACCCTTCAATCATATTTGGTTTGATTAATGTAGTTGGATTATACACGTAGAGGATTTTTTATCCATAGGTCCTCGTGGACTTTTCATGCACGAACTAGCACCTGGCACAACGTTCCTCTCCACATGACCATTGGTTGTGACCTTGGGCGATTGTCTCAAGTGACCATCTAATTGTGAGCGCGAGATATCTTCTCATTAGCCCCCTATCGCAAATGACCTCGAGCTACTTCCTTGCATAAGAGAATGATTACGGGCGCATCCAAGAGTGTTTTGGGATCAACGGAGTTTCTCCCCGGAATCCACCTCCATCTGCCACATACCCTTTTTCCAAAACTGTGGTTTCAATTGTGGTCCACTCATGAAAAATTAAGACCCGAGCATGTTCTGACCCCGCAATGCGACGGGATCGTCGATCTCACGATCTTGACAGTGCTCCTGAATGGAGAGTTCAACTCTGTCCTTTCATGATCTGTGGATCATATCTAACCTCCCTAAATCAACGGTTGTGATTTATTTCGTGATCCGGGCTTCAGGAGTTTCAAATATCAAACCCTGATTTCTTCTGTACGCCAATCTTCCAGAGTCGATGATCCTCAGACACTTGTCCTTCTCAATCAACGGCTTTGCTTCCACTTTGGGAATTTGACCTTTCAACCAGATCAATGGTTCTGCGACCCCTTTCGTGATCAATGGTCGAGATCTCCTTCGGGTCTCAGAACTTCTGAAATCTCAAATATCAAACTTATGCTCTGGATCAGACGACCTAGATTCACTTTGGATGATCCAATGCTTGAGATCTTCTTTAGACAATCTGACAACTGAGGTTTACTTCAAATGATCCGACGGTCAAGAATGTATTTCGGCTCTCTAGGTCTCCGGGCTTCGGGAATTTCAACACTCAAACTAACGCTCTGGATCAGACAACCCAGATTCTCTTCGGACAATCTGACGCTTGAGATATTCTTCGAATTATCTGATGACTAAGATTTACTTTGGATGATCCGATGATCGAGAATGTATTTCGACTCCCCGGGTCTCCAGGCTTTGGGTATTTCAAATCTCAATTGAAAATTCTTGAAGTGATTTCTCCAGAGCGTAACCTCCTCATAACTTTAGACCCAAACTAAATGTTGTTCATTGATCATGATCTTAGATCGATGGCTCAATCTATCTACAATGTTTCTCTTCTATCTTATCCTATCCTTTCAATGGAAAATGATCTGATGGTTGATGGGTATTCAAATAATCGAGATCTCAGATCTCAACCCTTGCTTATCTTGTTCTTCCACTTAAAGTGATCAAATGGTCATGAATAATCTTGAAGCTGATCTACAATCAAGGATGATTGCAGAACCACAACTTGCGAGTGGTTTAAATCGTCACCAAAACTCTGCAATTTGAAGTTGTGCATTGTTGGTGAGTCAACCACAATCATCGATCTTCGAGGCTATAAGATCTGATGGTCCTAACTAATTACGGGATTGGAAATAGCACGATACTTAATTCTACTTTCGATCTCTACAATCTATCCTTGTCCTTGATCTGGCGATTGCGCATTCGACGGTCATGACTTAATCTAACTTAATATGATCATTTTTTATATCAACCACAATCGTTGATATTTGAGTTTATTAGATCTGACAATATAGACCGATTGCGGGATTAGAACTAGCGAGTTGTTTAATTATTCTTTCTCTCTCCGAAATTCATCCATGTTGTTGATCTGGCTTGCATATCTGAAGGCCATGATCCTCCAATGGTCCCGGTTTTTCCTGTAGATATGTTGATCCTGATCACATTTCTGTACTGCACTTTTCCTTCTAATCTTTGATCTATGCATATTTCTCGCTTCTCCTCCTGATCTTATGCGTTTCCTATTTTCCATCGTCATTGTTGTTCTTGCCATCAACGAAAAGCACACTCGTCCTATACAAACATGCCAACAATCTTCCCCTTTGGCATTGATGGCAACCTTGAAAGGCTATACTATTATGCTTAGACCTCCAACTGTAGCATCGAGACCACACCTTTTCTCCCCCTTTAACATCAATTTTAAAGAAAACATACTCCGCTTGAGATATTGTAGTACTTTTTGGAGGTATCAGATATTCAACCAACACATACTCCCCTGACAGGATGGACTCTCTCAGGTGAGAGAATGGATGACACCCAGCTTCTGACGGAGATATTCAAATGGTGTCTTGGCTAGGGGTTTAGTAAAGATGTCTGCAATTTTTTCTATGGAAGGAATATAATTCAGCTGAACAACTTTGTTTGTGATCTTCTCTTTGAGAAAATGATACTTTATTGGTATATGCTTCGTCTTTGAATGGAGAATAGGATTCTTGGAGACACTAATGGCACTGGTGTTATCACAAGAAGTGGAATTGGATCAGTATAAGTTACCTTTAAATCTGTAAGACTTTGTATCATCCATAAAATATGAGTGCAGCAGGTAGCAGCAGTAATGTACTCTGCCTCTGTAGTTGATAATGAAATAGATCCCTTCTTCTTACTAAGACATGCTACTAATGAATCACCTAATAAGAATGCACCTCCATTGGTGCTCTTTCTCTCATCTAAATAGTTTTCCTAATTAACATCTGAATATGCAGTTAATTGAAAATTCCGATTTCTAGGATACCAGAGACCATAAGTCATTGTACCCTTCAAATATTTTAATATCCTTTTGACAATTGTGAAATGACTTTGTTTAGGAGTTGACTGATAGTGACCTACCATTCCAACATCTTTCATTAAATCAGGACAGGATGTTGTGATGTAAATAAGACTGCCTATCATTGATCGATATGTTCGTTGATCAACATCAGGTGAAATATCATCTTTACTGAACTTGCAACCAACCACCATAGGTGTCCTCAAAGGAGAGGAATCTTCCATCTGAAACTTCTTCAACATTTCTTTCAAATACATTTCTTGAGAGATAAATAGCCCTGTAGAACTCTGATTGATTCGTAGACCAAGAAAATATAACAGTTCTCCTATCATGGACATATCAAACTTAGTTTGCAATGAATTAGCAAACCACTAAACTGAAGGGTCATTAGTACATCAAAAAATTATGTCATCTACGTAAACAAAAACAACTACTAAATCATCACCTCCAAACTTAATATATAGATTACTGTCAACATAACCTTTCTTGAACCCTTTTTCCTGTAGAAATTTATCCAGTTTATAATACCAGGATTGTGGTGCCTGTTTCAGTCCATATAATACCTTTTTCACCTTACAGACATAGTCAGGATTATATTTCAGTAAAAATCCTTCAGGTTGCTCCATGTATACATCTTCTTCTAGGTCTCCATTAAGAAAAGATGACTTAACATCCATCTGATATACTATAAAGTTCTTATGACATGCATAGGCAAGAAACATTCTGATGGCTTCCAATCTTGCCACTGGTGCAAAGGTTTCATCAAAATCTTGTCCTTCAACTTGTGCATACCCCTTACATACCAATCTGGCTTTATTCTTAACAATTTGTTATTGTTCATTCATTTTATTCTTAAACACCCATTTGGAGCCAATTACATTCTTATCTATAGGTCTAGGAACAAACTCCTAAGTATTGTTCTTCTCAATATGATCCAGTTCCTCATTCATTGATTTTAACCAATTTACATCTTCACTAGATTCATTAAAGTTCTTGGGTTCCACCATGGATATGAAGGCTATATGTGATCGCTCGGTGTCTTTGATTATCCTTCTCCTGGTTTGTACACCTTTGTCTTTCTCACCAATTATCTGACTTGCAGGATGATTCTTTTGAGTAATTCTGGAGGAAGGATTTGATGATGTCTGTTGATTTGAGTCTGGCTGAGTGTTTGTATCTTCATTTGACTCAGAGTCTTCTTTTTATGATTCTTGGACATGTTGATATTCAACTTCAACTATATCCTCTGTTGTTGGCTCAACACTACTTACATATCATACTGGGATTTCTTCATCAACTTTTATGTCAATGAAATCAACCAATTTATGCAGCCCCTTATTATAGAATATGTATCATTTACTGTTTGTAGCATACCCTAAGAAGATACCTTCATCATCCCTATCATCATATTTGCCAAGATTTTCATCATTATTTTTGATATAACACTTACTCCTAAAGACTTTAAAGTGCATGATTGAAGTAGGTCTTCCAAACCATAGTTCATAAGGAGTCTTGTCACTTTGTGGCTTGAGATGAGCTTTGTTAAGAATAAGTATTGTTGTATGAATTGGTTCTACCCAATATGTCTAAGAAATATTCTTTTCATTCATCATTGATCTTGTCATCTATTGAACTGATCTATTCTGCCTCTCAACAACTCCATTTTGTTGTGGAGTCCTTGGAATAGTATACTCTCTTTTGATCCCATGTTTATCACAAAACTCTTTGAAGTCTCCTGAACTAAACTCTCCTCCTCTATCAAACCTTACTGCCTTTAATATTTTTCATGTTTGATTCTCAGTCAGAGCCTTAAACACTTTGAATTTTTCAAATGCTTTAGATTTTTCTTTCAGAAAGGAAACCCATGTAAGTCTAGAATAATCATCAATAATCAACATGAAACAATTTTCTTTTCCTGTACCTTCCTTCCCTGATGGTCCACATAAATCTATATGTACTAGCTGAAGAGGTTTCTCTGTTGATGCAAAGTTCTTAGATTTAAACTATGTCTGAGTAAGATTTCCTATTTGGCAAAGTTTACATACAAAATCACATGGCTTTGATATATTTGGAAGAAATTTTACTGCCCCACTGTTACTAAGTTTGATTAGATGATCAAAATTTATGCCATAGCCAACTTTCATCATGTTTGGTTAGATGACACTCTTCTCTATCTTCTTTTAGCACATATACATTATTATCTGTCTTTAGCCACCACTTGTCCCGAGTTTACACACTTTATCTTACAATCTTTGGAAGTGAACACAACTTCACATCCTCTATCACAGATTTGACTTACACTAAGAAAATTATGTTTCAGACCATCTACAAACAACACATCTTGAGCTTTCCCTTTTCCATTACTTAGACTTACCATTCCTTTACCTTTGATTTTTCCTGGTGCATCATTTCCAAAGGTTACATTTCTTGATTTGATTTCACTTAGAGACAAAAAATTACTTTTGTCTCCAATCATGTGTTTGAAACATCCACTGTCAATATACCAGGGGTTCTTTTGTCTTTGAGATGAAAGTACTAGACCACAATTTTCACTATATTTCTTTTTCCATGTGATGGCATTTCTAGCTAAGGGTTTTATCCTTGGATCTTCTTTGTAATTCTTCAGATGGAAAATTGCAGCTTTTTGGCCGAAGTTATGATAGTTATAGCTTTCAAGCTCATTGTTCAATAGGTCAAAGTGATTGGTGCAACTTTTTCTACTCATTGGCTATTTAGTTCTATGTTGCAAAGATTGTTTATTTCTTGATCTCCTCAATTGCAAGTCTCTAAACTTAATTTGACAATTTGCAATCTTATGACCAAAATTAGAGCACTAAAAACAATAACCATGGAAGAAATTTTGGTACCTGAAGGATGGCCTTCTTCTTGGCATTTGTTGCTCCATCTTCTAATATCTTTGTTTTTTATCAGGAATCATCTTGTCTTTATTATCTTTTGGTGGCAGAGTACTCACATGGTCTGATTGTTTGTTGACTTGTAACTTGATCATCTTTACTAGCTCTTTGCTTTCTGACTGTTTGTTGCTTGAACCACTTACATAGCCTAAACCAGTCTTCAACAAAGGACATATTTGTTTGCTTAGAATCTCGTTTAGTCTTGTTGAGCCTTTAATGCTTGGAAGAATTTGGAGATACAATGCTTTAAACTTCTCCATCTCTTTTATCGTTTTTACTACCTCTTCTTCCAAGGCTTCACATCTAGCCTTCTTCTCTGATAATTGTTGTTTTAGAGTGTCCTCTATTTTATTTGCCTCTTCTAACTCCACTTTTAGTAGGGCAAAGTCTTCATCATGTTTTTTACCATTCTTTTCAAACTGCATCAACAACTGTTTTTGTTTTCTCTTCTTAAGTCTCAGTCTGTCAATCTCTTATAAAAAACTGATTAATTCACCTTCCATATCAACCAGAACTTCTTCATCATTAACATAACTTCCTGTGCTTTTATTATAATAATCCTCTTTGGACATAATCATAAATTCATTAACCTTATCTTCGCAAGAAGAATCACTATCTGTGTCTCTTGAAGAGTCATCATTGTTTACACATAAACTTTTCTTTTTACCAAATCTCTTGGATTTGTACTTCTTTTCACCTTCATAATTTTGATCTTGCTTCTTGTGTGGACACTTAGATGCAAAGTGACCTATATTTCCACAGTTAAAACACTTGAAGGGAAACTTGCCTTGATACTTGTCTGATCCTTTCTTTAGTCTTCTCACAAATTTTTCTTCAATTTCATTAGGCTCAGATTCCTCATTCTTATCTGCTTTAAAATATGCTTCTCTAGTGGTGGATTTATCTTTACTAATCCTCATTTCATAAGCAGTTAGAGTTCCTAGAAGTTGATCAATAGACAAAGTCTTAAGATCATTCATTTGTTCTATGGAAAAAATGTTTGGATTAAATCTATTAGGTAGAGATATTAAAATATTTTGAACTAAAAATGAATCTTCAATTGTCTCACCAAGACCCTTCATGGCATTCAAAAGCTCCTCAAATATTAAGAAATATTTATTGATTGTTTCATCCTCATTCATATTTAGTTGTTCAAATTTCAATCTATATGTCTAAAGTTTGGCATCTTTTACTTTCTCATTTCCTTCATAACTGCTAATGAGTTTATCCCACATCCCTTTGGTAGAATCAAGATGCATTACCTTTACAAATTCAGCTTTAGCAAGCCCACTCAAGATAGCATTCATTTCCTTTGCATTGAAGCTAAATTCTAACTTATCGTCTTTGGAAGCTAGCACAACATGTTTTATATATCCAGTCTCTACAACATCCCAAACATCAGCACCTAAGGCCATAATGTATGTTCTCATTCTAACCTTCCAGAAAGAAAAATTTGTTCCATTGAATAGAGGAGGCTTATTAGTTGAAGTTCCTTCATGACTTGTCATGTTTAATCTTACCGATCTACCTTTATGTAAAAGGAACCCGTTATGATACCAATTGTTGGACAACTGAGAGGGGGGGATGGGTGAATCAATTGTTACTATGTTTAAACAATTATGCCCATTTCATTACCAAACACTCAATTATGATCACAATAATTCAGGGAAGTAAGAAATAGAGTATTCAACATCAATCACACACATGAAATACACAAAGATATATATTCCTAAGGAAACCCATAAATGGAGAAAACCTCTACTTCTTGATATGATAAGTAGTCTTTATTTTCTGCACTTTATCATTTTTATGAGCACCAACTCCTTTTGAGGCTACCACCTCTGTTTTACAAGTAACAACTTGTTGAGAGCACCAACTCTCTTATTTCTCTAACACCCACTAGAAGGAAGCACCAACTGTATGGAAGCACCAACTTCTAGTCACATAGGCACCAACCTGTATAACAGAGAACAATGGTTCTCCCTTGCCCCACCCTACCACCCTGGTTTTTCTGGCTACAATCATATGGAAGCTACAAATCCCTATGTTCAAGCACCCACTTGAAATTATGAGGACAACAGTCCTCCCTAGCACCACCCTACCACCCTGAGATATAAATATTTACTTGAATAAGAAACCTTACAACAATACATACATTTCAATGCTTACCACTTATTCTTTATTCTGCAATTCTTCTCTGCTTCTTTCTGTTCATGCTTGGATCCACCTGTTGTCTCTCTCCATCTTCTCTTCCTCTGTTATTCTCATGCTCTTAGGTTCTTGTATAGTCTTCTGTTTTCATCATTTATTCTCTGTCTAGCTTATGTTCTTCATCTCTGCATCTTTTCCTCTCTGTTCCTGGTATTTCCTTGATCACATACAGTTCCATTTATTTTACATAGAAACAACAACTTTCTTCTATCATGAATTCTTTCTTTTATTCATGCCCTCATCATCCGTTAATCTTCGAATTTCCAACGCCCATGTCGAGAATCTTAGAATGTTCAAGAGCCATGATTCTAACGTCCCAGAGAAATTATTCCAACGTTCCAAAACAAAGATTCAGTTCGTGTAAATGGATTGTAACTGATCAAGAAACCACGAAATGAAACAAAAACCCTTTGATCAGATTCAATTTGATTAGTGCCATTGGATTCTACACGTAGAGGCTTTTTGATCCAAAGGTCCTCGTGGACTTTTCATGCACGAACTAGCACCTAGTGAAACGTTCCTCTGCACATGACCATTGGCTATGACCTTGGGCGATGGTCTCAAGTGATCACATAATTGCGAGCACGGGCTCTCTTCTCGTTATCCCCCTGTCACATGTGACCTCAGGTCGCGTCCTTGCGCAAGTGAATGATTGCAGGCGCATCCAAGATTGGTTTGGGATCAACCACTTTTCTCCCTGCTGTTGAAACAGACCTTGAATTTTTTATTCTTAAGGATAAAAGATTTGTATTTTTGAGTCTTTGTATTTTTTCAAATTTCCTAAAACAAGAATTTCATCGCCGATAGTTTCGCAATCGCTTTTATTGTTTATTTTTGGACTAAGAATGGAAAAAAATCTAAACGAACATAAGTTTTCCAACACTATTTGAAACAATCTCTTAAACGGGCAATAATTTAAAATTTAAGTTTTAATTTAAACCTAAAATCGGGATTTGGAGTTTCGCGCAAACAAAAGTTTAACGCAAATTGAATTGTGAAATCCCGATCCCCAATTTCCCGATACTTTAAAAACTTAATTAACTCATAATTTACTTAAATCAGAATTAAAAGGGTTTTAAACATGAAGTTAATCACATCGCAAATCGGGATTCACGGTTTTGTGAGATCAAATAATCTTGTCATCGCGTTTCCCGATTTCCTGATTTCCCGATACTTTTAATCCTTAAGTAAAGTTTTGAATTAATATAATCACCACTAAGAATGATTAAGAGTTAATTAATTACATTGTGATATCGGGTTTCGCGGTTTTGTGAGAAGCATGTTTTATGTCATCACGTTTCCCGATTTCCCGATCCCCGATTTTCCGATTGACGAAATCTCAAAAAGGTTTAATCTTAATTAATTAAGATATTAAAAACGTTTTAATTAAAATAATACATCGCGATTTCGGCAATAGGGGTTCTTCGATGACATTTTTCCTCAACATCAAAAGTTCTGAAACTCCGATAAGAAGGTTTTCAAATTTAATTCAAGATTAATACTAATTGATCATTCTTCTAAACAAGGTTTAAAGTTAAACTTTTTATGAATGATTCTTTAATGCGGCAATTGTCCAATTTGGTAAGTTTCTATTATATTTTAAAAACACCGAGAAAGCCTAAGTACAAACATTAAATGCATATCTTCGGAAATATCTTTTGCATTAAGAGCCTTAACTTCATAACAGAGGTACGAATCTCAATGTTTTTATGATATATTCGAAATAAACTTTGAAACGGCTGTATTATCATTTCAAAGCTAAATCCCTCTCTGTTATAGGTTTTCAAGTAAACACAGAGCTATGGCACCCAAAAACGTGTCGAAGAAAAATGAAGATCAACCAGAAGGTGATATTATCTCTGATACTACTGCATCTGGAGTACACTTTGTTAAATCATGGAATGGAATTGGCGAAAAACTGGAGGATGAGCTTAAGTATGTAGCCACTGATTCGGAAAATCACATCCGAGATATTGCCGAGTCTGAGCTTCATAAAGTTGTTGCACGTCCGAGACTTGTCTCATATACCGATATGATCGCTTGGGCTCTGGATAAAGTAGATGTTCCGACCAGAAGTATTCTGAATGAGCAAGGAGCTGTCATCGGCTCATTCAGGCCTGAACATATTCAAGTAATGTATAAGCTATCGCCCAATTATAGACACACTTTTAATTCTGAGTTCTTAGCCGAGTTTCAAAGAAAAGAGTGCATTGAAGCTGGCCAAACATACCCTGACATGATAAGAGGATGGGCTAGAGATGAAAACAAGTTTAGGGCTGATTTACATGGAATTTATGCCACAACTTCCTTAAACGAATATATGGTTTATGTAGCAATGATGTTATGTAGACTTTTCGGGAGAAAGGATCCTTGTCACTTTAATGCAGACTGGACACCTTTCTTAGAGGAAGTTTCAGAGGGACACAGTTTTAATTGGCACAAAATTCTGTCAGATAACCTCACATCAGAGGTTATGAATTACAAAGCAGCTAGGTCAAAAGGACAACTAGTGTCTTTTTATATGTTAGCTTATATCATGGATGCCATTTGTTTTATGACTCCTTTCCCACTAATGAATTGGAGTTGGAATGCTTATTGCCCAGAACTTGTTCATAAATACCACTCAGCTCTCTGGGAAGAAAATGCAAAAAATGTTTTTTATGAGGTTTGTCATTATGTAATTATCCCCTTGCACAAAATATTCTTTAGATGTGAACCTCCTCGCATTTCTATACCATTATAGAAAATCTCAAGTCAGTTGTTGACTGGTTCATTGAGGAAAATTTTTCCTATGTTAGGGTTTATGGCTGTTCTATTCTGCCTCACGCACTCCCAAAAATTTTACCAGACAGGTTGATATGCAGAGAAGTGGATTATTAGTTACTCAAGGGTGGTATTGGGTTAGAATTAAAAGCTTAGCAGAAAAAAGCATGGCCATCTTTTCCTGTTTATATCGAAAAATTCATTTTATCAAACTTAGGCCATTCTAAGGCAGAGGCCGAGTTGTTGGACGAAGTAAAATTAGCAAGCATAGAGCACAGGAAACACGACCCTTACCAAATAATTAGTCGGCATCACATACAATGTAATTTAAAAGCATATGAACATGAAATTTCAGTTTATGATGATGTTTTCAAAAATGTTAAGTCTTATGAGGAAGTGCTAAACAGAGTACAAGCCTTGTCACTTGATGCACAGGTGGGGTTTGCATCTTTTCAAAGACATAGATGAAGCTGCCTGCCAAAGATTTTACAAGGTGAAATGTCAACTTCATTGCAAGAGCAAGAAACAACTCCTCCAGGGTTTGAAACTGATATTTAGGATAAGTCAAGTGATAAGGATAAGCTGAAAGATCCTGAAATACCTCCTCAAAAAACAGAAGGTTCTCAGACCAAAGAACCAAAGACGGAAAAGGGAAAAGGAATAGAAACAAGTCCAATAGTTCTCGATGATATTCCAGAAAATATTGGAGGAACAACTTCAAAGGAAATTGGTAGTCCAATCACAGCATTGACTCCACTACAGTCTACTTTCGGAACCCCTCATGAAGGAGTTCTATATGTAAGTGACCTAGAGCCAATCTCTAAAGATGAAATCCCCTCCTCTGATTATTTTTTCAGTAAAAAATGAAGAGTTGTCTTGAAACAGGAAATTCATTCTGTAGGAGAAAGAATAATTAAAAGACATAAAATTATCATTGATGGAAAGAAACTCAATGAAGGAGAATTCGCTACAGAGTTAGCAGGAACCATGGGTGCTATAGCATCAACTAACATGTATTCTATAGGAAATCTAACAACTATGCTGGAGCAAAAGGATAAGGAAATAATACAGTTGCAGGACAGATTAAAGGAAAATGAAAAAATTATTGGCTGGGGAATACAAAAGGGTCTAGAACAAGCTAGACTCAAAGACATCCAAGAAATCCAAAAGTTGACTAAAAATTTGGATGAAGCAAAACACATGATGCAGGTTACTCATGAACAAGTTCAGAAGCTGAGCGATGAAAATAAATCTTTGCAAGATAAGATTATTTCAATTACTAATCAAGTAATTGAAATTGAACAGTTTAGGACGCAAGCATCAGAGATATATGCAAACATTGAAGAAGAACAACAGAAAATATTCTGTAATCTGGAAATCATCCAGAACTATTTTCAGGAGTCAAATAGGTCTATGGAAAAGGTTGTTCAGAAAGAGAGAGAAGCTAAAGCAGCAAGGAATTCTTTTCAAAAAGTAATAACTTCTTTACAAAAAGATGAAATTGGAAAAAACCAAAAATTATCCATTTCGGAACAGGTAAAAGGAGATATAATGATAAAAGTTTGGGAATCAAAATTTGTAGAATATAAAAGAATTACAAAAGGAATTAATGAAGATTGTCAAAGGATCTTCAATCTTATTGAAAAAGATTCAATAAATATCGGGACAGATGGTTTTTTTGAGTTATTGGGCGAATTCAACATTGCCAGACATCAGTTGAAGTCAAAAGAAGAACTCGAAGAAAGGAAATCAGAAATTTCAAATATTAAATCATTCAACACTGCAGAAATAGATAAGTGGATGATAGCTTCAAGTTCAAAGTTGGAAAAGATTAAATTCACAGAGAAAACAATAGAAAGCCAGTTGCCAGGCTTACAAAGAAGATTTTTCTCTTTCGAAGCAAATGAAGTACCTGAAGCTCCTAGGGTTTTGGTAAACTTTTTGGGGAAATATGTTCAATGTGTTGAAGTAGAAAAAGAAAGTTCATCAACGCAAATTTAAAATTTTGTAAATATTTTTATATTTTTAGAATTTTGAAAGAAATTGTAAACGGTTGACATTAGTTTATGTAATCGTAATATTAGGAGGTTGGTTAGTTACCAACGAAAAACTTTGATAGAAAGATATAAATATAGTTTCAAAAGGCTGAAACGAGGCTTCAGAAATTTTGGAGTAGGCCAATTTTTGTAATATCAACTTTGAAGTTCATCGGAATATAAACCGCAAACAAGATTCTGGATCCTGCAATTTTGTGACTATGTTTCTTCCCCTGTTTATCATGCTTTGTTAAATCTTCCTCTTAATGTGTGTTTCTAACAAGTAAATCAATTCAAATTTATATACATTGTTGTTTATCATTTCAGATTGGTTTGGATGTCGAATGTGTTACAGTCTTTCCTCTGAAATTACTTTAGTAATTTTAAGACTTGTAAAACCTTCTATTCCTTAATATTTAACTCTATTAGATAGCTTGTTTTTCTTTCATCATTGTTAATTGAAATATAATATTCTTTCTTGATAAAATCCTTATATTTCTCTGTATTGTGTTTCATCATTTACAATTTCAAAATTGTTACAAAACCAGGAAACGGCCTTGAATGTGTTTTTACATTACTATTTTAGATTTTAAAGTTGTTTTTATTAATATCATCTCTGAAAATATGAAGTAACCAATCGATAAAAAACCCATTTACAAACTTTTAAAACCCTATCACCCATGACAGTTCCTAATGGTAGACAACCTAACGTAGAACCTGGTCTTCAGGATCAAACTAGCATTGCTCTAAACTTGTTTAACACTATTCTACAAACAACGACCAATAGGACTGAGTTAGAAAGATCGTGGGGTTCTATTGAATGTGATATTAGCATCCAAGAACAACAGGAAGCAAGACACTTTCTTATAAAAACCTTTTTCGGATTCCTTGACGATATGTTTTATAGCCTTAAAACATAAACTCAGGAACAACACCTGCAATCCACCTCCAGCTGCCACGTACCCTTTCTCCAAAACCATGGTTTCAATTGCGGCCCGCTGACAAAAAATTAAGACCCGATCATGTTATGACCCCACAATGCGATGGGACCATCAATCTCATGATATTGATGGTGATCTTGAATGGATGATTCAAATCTAACCTCCCTAAATCAACGGTTGTGATTCATTTTGTGATCCGGGCTTCGAGAGTTTCAAATCTCAAACCCTGTTTTCTTCCGTAAGATAATCTTCTGGAGTCGATGATCCTAGGACATGTGTCCTTCTCAATTAATGGATCTGATTCCACTTCAGGAATTTTACCTTTCAACTAGATCAACGGTTCTGCGGCCCTTGTTGTTCATGAGTCTGTACTAAGGCTTAAAGTACAGTTTCAAGGCATCTGAAAGTATGATAAAGGTTGATAAAGGATTTCACTAACCTTCAGTATAAGAAACTAGTGAGGATTTCTACGTTCTCGCTGTCTAGCTTCCAACTGTTCCTGGATAGTAATATCTTGTTCAATGGTTGTCCATGAACGTTCCAATTCCTCCCGGGTGTTCACGGTTTTAAGGATTGTGTCGAAGAGATTTAGAGCGATATGCGTTTGATTAGATAATCCGGGTTGAATGTTAGGTTGAGTTGCTGCAGGGACGGTCATTGAGGAACAGTTTCAGTATGGAAATGATTTTTAAAGAGAGAGTTTATTTGTTGTTTCAATTCAGACGAAATAAAGAGAAACCTTTTGCATAAAAAACGAAATAAGCATGCAAATTGAAGGCCCTTTCCTCTAACTGTATTACTTTGGTAAAAATAATGTGAGATGAGAGAAAACATTTATCTGTAGGTAACGCACAGTTCCTGTCAGTGCAAAATTTACGTATACACAGAAGAAGAAACAGACATAAACATAATTGACATAGTGTAAATAAACATAAAATCCTGTAAATGTAAATCGGTCTTACACCGGCTGATAGCTGGTGCAGAGGAAAAACAAGAAACAATTACAGAAAATATGAAATCCTTTCACTATAGTAGTGGTTGTACTAAATTATAATGATACACATCAATTATGTAGAGMAAAATGAAAAGAAACAAAAAACATAACGAAACAAACTTGCAACACAGTCGTGACAGAATCGGGAATCTTCAAATTGCTTGTATTAACTCCTTTAATGCAAAAACTCTCTTACAGTTAGTCTCAAAAAGTCCAGCCCTGTGTTCTTCTTTTCCTGTTCTATTTATACAAATTTTCCTTCTCCTATTCTATTTACAAAAAGGTGCCAGGTGCTTCCTTTACGTGACTCGGTGCATATCCTACATTTGTCCGTAAAACTGGATACAAGCTGTGGCGGTTCCATTTGGCAGCTGTTAGGAGTGAAATTACTCCATYTCTTCTAMTCCRTTTTCAAGAAGYGCCAGGTGCTTGTCTTTGCATAGACTCAGTGCATATCCTACATTTGTCCAMGAATTGGGACACAAGYTGTGAYRRCTCTGCTTGACAAATGGCTTCGGCAAGATAGCACTCTCGAGCTAATTGTGGAAGTTTATTTCCCATATATGCATCAACAATATCAAGGGTGTCGAGTTGTGTGCTGGGTTGAATTAGATGCTCATCAATTTGAGCCATCTCTGCCCTATCCATCTTAGAGATTTCCATCAAATTTCTCTCATTTTTCGCCTTCATGTCGAGGGAGATCCACTCCATATTTATTTTCCTTAGCATCTCTGTGTCTCCTCCGCTCTCCATCCCTAACAGTTCACCATTTATGACTTTGAAGGTTTCTTGTAGTGAACTCGTCACCTTTTGTGCCTGCTCCTTGCTTAAAGTAATATCATGCTCCCAGTTCTTTAACAAAATATTACCCCTAGTCTGTTCGGAAATGGAGAGCCCGGGGGTCCCTGCTGAAAACCTGTTATTGGTAGCTATCACTGCTTCCTGGAAGACGACCCGAGCAACTTCTGTGTTTCTTTCCTTGACAATCAGATTCTCAGAAATCTGATTCATTAACAAGCAGTCTTTTTGAAACTCCCCTATCTTGTTTAGTAGACTCTGTTGAGCAGAAGAGACCCTGCTCTGAATGTCGATTGCTCGGGATTTAACAATCTCGATGTCAATCACCTTGCTTTCTGCGACCTCTAACTGAGCCTGTAATTGTGTGATCGTATCCCTCTGGTGGCCGGAGTGCACCCGACCATCTCGGATCACTGAATTTGCCTGTTCCAGCTTGGTCTTGAGGACCTCGATTTCTTTCTTATCGGCCAATTGGGCCAGCTCTATTGCTCCACTTGCTTGACTCTTAGCATCTTCCACAGCTGAAGCTACTTGGGCTTCAAGAGTTTTGATCAATCGGTTCTTTCTCTTGAGCTGATTTTTCAACATTGCAACCGAGAATTGGTTCACCGTCGCATAAGCTCCTAGCGTTCCTGCAATCTCCGTGGAAAATTCATCTTTCTTTTTATTCATCCCATCGGTCATTACTTTAAATTTTTTAACAATGGACTCTCCCTCTTGATAAAATTCTCGCTTCACTACAACTTTTCTCTTTTTTTCAAAAAAGAATTCATTAGGAGGGAGTTCCTCTGCCCTTATAGGTCTCAGTTCTTCGCCAAAAATCCATCCTTCCTGTATGTTTCCTTTCGTCGACTTTAAGGGTGTGACAGAGGTGATGGGTTGCCCGATCTGCTTCGCAGCCTTCCCCGGTGTGCTGAGTGGATCTTGCTCTTTCAGGGGATCAGAGGTCTTTGTCCCCGCCTCCAGATTATGAGTTTCTGGTGGGTCTGTGTCTTTTATTTCCACCTACGGATTATGCTCCTTAGGAGGATCAGTAGCCTCTTTTTTTGTTTCGGGATTCTCCTCCCGCTCAGGACTCTTCTCCTTGTCTGGATTCTTCTCCGGCTCATGACTCTTCTCCTTTTGGGGATTTTTCTCTGTTTCGGGATTCTTCTCCTGCTCAGGATTCTTCTCCTGCTCCCCTTCTTGATGTTTTTTGGGGTTAGATGTTTTCCCCTCAGAACTTTCGGCCTCTTTTTCTTTACCTTTGGGAAGTCCCAAACCTCCTAGCACCACAGGGAGACATCGTTTCCTATGCTCCTGAAATTTTAAAACTGAGGTCCTGTCTTTGGCCGCTAGGGATCTGATTCGAAATTGCACCTCCGAATAGGACCTCGCCCCTCAGAAAATATCCTCCGAGGGTGAACATTCATGTTCGAACCTCTTTAATCCACAATTTCCCAAATGAGTGCTCACAATTCCCTAGGGATCATGCTTTTTGTACTCGATAGAGACTACGCTCAAGTATTCTATGGCTGCAGCCTCAGCCTTAGCATGTCCGAAATCTAATAAGGAATAGGAATTTAGTCGAATAGGGAAAAACGGCCATACCTTCTTTGATGACGCTTTGAGCTCTTTTCTCACTCCGCTGATTACTGTTTGTCGAGCAATCTCGCGACAAGCTAGCTTGTCGGGGATGAATAGTGGTAGCGCCAGAGGAGGAACAACAGCTCCAAATACTCTCAAATAGGAGAATTCCTCTTCCACGTACCAGTCCGCGATACGGCTCAGATTCACAAGAATGCTATCCGAGATGAGAGGTGGTAAAAGACCAAAAATGGTGACGTGCAAGGGCACCATCACCCAGTTAAAAATCTCATAAATAAACTTGTTCGCGTTATTTTCCCACAGCTTATCATGGTACTCATGAACAGTCTTCTCTTGGGTTGGACTCCAAGCCCACTTCATCAAAGGAAAAGGCATCATGGAGCATATCGCATCCATGATATACGCGGACATGAAGAATCCGAATGGTCTCCCAGCTGCTTTTTTCTCCCGGTATTCTGTGATCCTGTTGAACAAACTGTAGGAGAGCATCTTCGCCCAATTGAATGAGGAACCTTCTGCTACCCGGAAGATGAGAGGTACCCACTGGATGTAAAAATGTGTGGTATCCTCCCATCCGAAAAGTTGACAAGTCATCATCGCCACATACATATAGTTTGGCTCCAACGAAGAAATCGAATACACACCCTTGTCGTTCACTCTGAATGTCGCGGAACGCGACACCCAATATTTTATCAAGCCTGGCATGGTTTTGTCATACTCTTCGCATTCCTTCTTTTTGAATTCCTCCAGGAATTCTTTGCCATATGTATATTCAAAAGTTGTTGGGAGCTTATACATAGACTGGATATGCTCGGGCCTAAAATTCCCAATCATGGACTGTCGGTCATTTACGATAGTTCTGGAGGGTAGGTCGATGTGATCCAATGCCCATCGGATCATGTCATAGTATGGGAGAAACCGAGGTCTGGTTGCAACCAGGTGCATTCCCGACTGAACAATTGTCTTGTACTTAGTGTTCAGGTCGTCCTTCACAATATCATAGTTATAGTCATCAGAGTCTGAACAGTTTACCGACTCGGATTGCAAGATATTTGAAATAGACGACCAGGTGGATACTGAGCCGCCCGTCCGAGGTGAAGTATCTGAGACGTTGTCCGGACCCTGTGCTGCAACTTCGACATTTTCTTTCGCTGCTCTCCTTGGCGCCATAGCTAAAGCTTGCTTTTTTTCTCTTCTGCAGTAGACCTGCGTATACATGCGTAAATGAGTTCCTTTGGAGAAATGGTGAGCTTTGTGCGCTTATGAGAAACGTTTTAAAAATAGAATGGAACTCTCGTATTTATTTGAAAATCTTGTACCTTTGAAATAAATCTGTCAAATCGCAAATAAAACCAAATTTATTGTAAAAATCCGATTTTATTTATTCGAGGATTTACCCTAATTTTCCATTAATGTCATCAATGTTCGGTGGCTTGACAGGAAATCAGGTTATGGAGAGCAAATAAATGCCTCGTGAAGTGTGCCAACCTCGATGTGCGAGACATATCTCGTTTTAAATTACAAATCTTAACGAAAATAATTTTCTCTCTTTTCGCCGCATCATGAATTCCTTTTACATATGTTGACTCTTCAACTCGCGAGACTGCGAGTGCCAAATTTCACATAATTAATGGCAACCGTGGGTTGGCGCATCCTTAATTTATAATTAACTTAATCGCTATATCGCAACTCGGGAATTTGAAGACAAACTTTTGGGAGAATGATATGCCGAGTCGCGATATCGCGATGTGGCGATAATTAAGGATCGAATTAAGAGAAAGAAACTTAGATTAAGCGACTAATTAATCTCACTGTAATCATGTCGCAATTTCGTGAATCGTGATTTTGGACACTTTAACTTTATGAAAGAAAGTATCGAGTGGCGATGTGCCGAGAGCCAACACTTACCATGGTTAGTTTTTACCTTTAGTTATCGACCCAGGTTCTCACAAAGGCTATTGCGTTCTCGACTATCGGGGCTGTAAGAACAAAAGCTTGGCCTCGACGGATTCCGAGGTGCGAAATACCGACGATGTCTAAACAAGGGTTGAAGGTTTTACCATAGTCAATGCTTTGGGTGAAAAATTGAAAAAACGAGTTCGCAGTTTCGCGACTCGGGACGTGCGAATTAAAAAATTAAAGTGTCCGATTTGCGATATCCAACTTGCGATTTTCGAAAACAAAAAGGCAAACATATTTGCAAAAAATGGATCTTTTCTTTTGAAAGTTAAAAAGTATTTCTATTCAGGCGACAAGATTTCAGAGTTTTATGATTTTGGAAGGAGAAGAAAAACAACTTTAGATCTCAAGTATCAAACGCTGAAAATTGCGCGAGGTGAAAAACAAGGGCGGCTCCAACATAGGCTCCAACTAGGGATCCTGCTTCCCTGTGAGGTGGGAAGAACAGTAGACCAGGTGCCAAAATTGGGTAAATGGAGTCATAAGCTAAAATCAAGAGAAAAATCCGAGGAAAAAGATAGAAAGAGGAAAAACTTTCGCTTGGTAACCCGGAAACTTTTTCGAACTCAGATACTCTTTCCAAACACAGCTGAAGTCACCTTCGCAATTTTCCCTTTCTCACTACTAAGTTTGGGGAACGTTTTAAGACAATCGTAACGGTCCTAGGATATTCAACAGGTCTTGTGATTTTTCGCTTGCATCAAAGAATGATATTATATAACCTAAAATAGGGAAGTCCTGTCGGAATTTGGGGAAATGATCAGGTTTTCAGAAAGCGTTGATTACCAGAGTAGATTTGATGTTTATGTGTAACAGCCTTACATATCTCTTAGACATTGCTTCACTTCCAGTGAACCTGTTCAGTACCCCGGTGAAGTTGTCTGACCCTTTTTCACTGAATTTCTTTTCACCACTTCGGAAAATATTTATGTGTTTAAACGCTAAGACAAGGGCAATCATTTCTGAATTTCCTTTCACCACCTGTCTCAGTATTTTATTTATTTCTAAAACACAAATATGGGAGCAATCAGTTCATATCAGGGCTGAGATCTGTGTAATATATATATATATATATATATATAGATATATAGATATATATATTAGAGGACTATTAACTTATTTTGATTACTCGGTATCAACCTTCCTTTGACCCTCACAAGTCCTTTGGTTCTCAGGGAGACAGGGAAGAATACAATTTTTTAAGGAACATCATATTCAAGCAAGCTTTGATTTTTTGGACCCTATTGAAAAGCCTAGGAAAGTTAGGATTGCTACAAACGTTCCTTTTCTTAGCAGAGGATCAAGTAGTTGTGAAAACCAACCTTTTTTATTGAGATCTGCTTCGGAATCTCTGAGGTCTGAAACGAAAAATATTTATCCCTTCCTAATAGGCTTGGGAAGATAGTGACTCACTAAAAGTTAGGCCCAAATATAGACAGAAAACAAGGCAGCAATTAAATGATTTAATATAAAAACGGTTGCAACAGTTCTGGACTAGTTTTCGAATGCATTCGGGGACAAAAATTTTGACTGACTACCTTTGGTTTAACATATTCATTCAAATTTAGTTTTGAAGACCAAAGCCCAAAAATAATCCTGTTATCTAACCTTTTATATTACAATTTGAACAATATTACCTCAGATTGCTTAAACAGCCTTTCATGATCTATGTATCGAGAAAACTCACCTCTGTCTTTCGATTTCCTCATGGACTATGAATTATCTTATGTATCACTTGATTTATGTTGTTCTATTATCCACACCGGTCTGCACATTATTTTTTCTGTCAGCTTCGTCTGAGGCTGGAAACCTGCAAAAATGAATACAAGTCTTATTTGAAAATGTGTTGAAAATTTAAGAAGGAAAACCAAAAATTGAAAGTAAATGTTTGAACAAAAACATCAATATGTACAAAAACTCATAATGAA
>JZKD02S1674748.1:443180-468626 GCA_000966675.3 Picea glauca
CTGGAGCCGAGATCCTGAATGGTCCATACCAAAGGTGGTCAAATTTTCCATGCTTCCCGGCTTCTTCCCTTCTCGTATCCCATCTTAACACCAAATCACCAGGAAGGAACTCTCTGTCCTTTGCCTTAAGATCAAACAATGCTTTCATATCGTCTTGATATTTTTGTATTTTCTCATCAACCTCCACTCTGAGCTGTTGAACCTCAATCAGTTGGTTAATTCTTCTGGTTACATGATTGGGCTCTTCGTTTTAATCCTACCATAATTTCATCACTGGCAATGCTAAGTTTATAGGTAGAACCACCTCGGTTCCATATACCATCTGAAACGGCGAAATGTCGATGGATCTCTTAGTGCTGATGCGGTTTGCCCACAACGCGTGCTTCAAATGTACATGCCAGGACCTCTTGTTTTCGTTTAGTACTTTTTTTATCATGTTTACTAGGCTCTTATTAGATGATTCAGCCAGCCCATTTCCCTGAGGGTAATAAGCAGTGGAATGATCGAGAACGATACTGTACTTCTGGAAGAAGTCGATCATAGCCATGGACTTGAAAGCCTGGGCGTTGTCGGTAACAATCTTTCGGGGACACCCGAATCTTGACAAGATGTTATCTTCTAAGAAGTCAATCACCACCGAGTCTGTTGCCCTTTTGGTTGGAATTGCTTCCACCCACTTGGTAAAATAATCCGTGGCCGTTAAGATCCACTTATGCTGAGCACTGGAATGGGGATTAATTTCTCCTATGAAGTCTAACCCCCATTGTTGAAATGGGGCTTCGGTTTTGACTGTAACGAGTGGTAGTGCAGGGAGATTTTGCTTACCAGCGAATATTTGACATGAGTAACAGGCACGTACTTTATCATTAACATCCGAAAATAGTTTTGGCCAATAGTATCCGACCCTCAGGATTTTGTAGGCTGTAGCTCTCCACGCATGGTGTCCCCCGCAGATTCCTTCATGAAATTCTTCTATAACTCGCGGAGTTTCCGACTCAACCAGACAGACCAGTAAAAACTCGAGTGGATCCTTCTAGTATAGTTGATTTTCAGAGATGCAATATTTTACAGCGTGGAGTTTTAAGGTTCTATATTTGGCTGGTGTTAGTCCATCTGGACGTTTCAGGTTTAATAAATAGAAGACTATATCTTTATACCAGTCTGACAATATGAATTTTTCTTCAACCTTGCTTGGATATGTTTGGTCATCCAGCTCTTGCAAACGTGTGTCTCCGTCTTCCCCCCATAGGCAATTGATGTCCAGAGCTTTTAGGTTCGACTCAGCCAAGAGTTTGGCCAGAACCTTTCCTTTTATCAATTTAGTTGGCTTGATTTCCAGATCAAATTCTTGTATTTTAGCGAGCCAGCGCCCTCGTTTTCCATCACTATCCAGCTGTATCAATATATCCTTCACAGCATTGGTTGGTACGTACGCGATAATCTTTGGATGTAGAACGTAAGTTCTGAATGCCTTTAGCGCTTTCACCATGCGTACGCATGTTTCTCCATTATATCATATTTTAGTTCGGCATCTCTAAGGCTCTTGCTAAAAAACGCGATCGGGCGCTCAAAGCCCTCATCATCTTTTTGCAGCAACACCGCAGCGATAGTATGTTGAGAAGCGAATGAGAAGATGAGGAAATCCTTCAAGTAATCTGGGCTTGTTAACACAGGTGCCTCGCTAATGACTTTTTTAATACGCTCGAACGACACTTTAGCCTCGGAGGTCCAACTTACTCTGTTATCTTTCTTCATCATTCCTGTGATCAATTTGACAATCTCAACGAAATTTGGTATAAACCTCCGTAAAAAATTTATTGTTCCTAAGAAAGATTGAATTTCTTTTACGTTCCTAGGAATCCTGATATTTTGTATTGCTTCAACCCTTTTAGGATCAATCTTGATCCCATATTTAAATACGATATTCCCTAGAAGCTTACCTTCCTGCATAACGAAATGTGATTTATTTGGGTTCAAGGACAGACCATACTTGCGGCATTTTTCGAAAGTTTGTTTTAAATGGATCAAATGTTCTTCATCAGTTTTAGAAAAAACCGTCAAATCGTCAAGGTAGATTACTACGAACTTATCTCTTTCCCCAATGAAAGCGATATCCATGGCGCGCTGGAAGGTAGCCCCTACATTCATTAAACCAAACGACATTTTATCATACATAAATGTACCCCATGGCGTGGTGAAAGCGGTTTTTTCTCTGTCTTGCTCATTCATAGCGATTTGGTTGTACCCAGAAAACCCATCTATCATAGACATCCGATTTTCTCCAACTACCCTTTCCAGGACATGATCCATTTTAGGAAGTGGAAATTATCTTTAAGAGATGACCTGTTCAAGTTCCGGAAATCTACACACAGTCTGATTTCTCCGTTCTTTTTTCTAATAGGGACCAAATTTGCTACCCAGTCTGAGTATCTTAGAGGTACAATTATTTTCGCGTCTAAGAGGTTCTTAACTTCCTTTTCGATAACAGGCAACAAAATGGGGTTAAACTGCCTGAGTTTATGCCTAAAAGGCTTGACTCCAGGCTTCAAAGGTATCTTGTGCTCAATTATAGAAGTATCATATGTCCGGAGCTCATCATAGGACCAGGCGAAAACATCTTTATACTGCCTGAGTAAGTCTCTGTACTGGTCTTTTACCTTAGGAGGGATGAATTTAGATATTTTTACTATCCTGGAATCTTTTTCAGTTCCTATGTTACAATCCTCCACTTCTTCTGGTTGGGGCTGTAAAGTGGATTTTACAGGTATGTCATTCTGATCGAAGAGTCTTTCCAAAGGAATTAAGCCTTTCGGGATTTTGTTATTTTTGAGGACCAACATGCGATGATCTGCTATTTTTTCTTGGAAGGTTTCAGGATCTTCATCTTCTTGCATAATCCACATTGGGTCATTTTGGTTTTCTTGATCTGGATGGGTTTCAGAGAACTCACCTATTGCTATAAGGAATTTATGAATTTGTTCGTCATCTTCAAAAACTTGCCAGTGTCGGACATTGTCTGGTATAGAGGGTTTATATCTGATTTCAATATGATATTTCAGTTTAACATTCGTAGGAGGGGAAAAGGTCGAGGCTGCCTTAGCCAATGCGTTAGCATGTAGATTCTCTGTGCGAGGAATAAAATGGAGCTTTATAGATGAGAAAAAATTTTCCATTAAATCCCAGGCACAATTTATGTACATTCTCAATCTGGGATGTTTGGCTAGTGTATTGTCGATTTACTTGTTTTACTATCAACTCAACGTCATCGTAAACCTCCAAGTTTTTTATGTTTAACTTCTTGGCAGCCTCTAAACCTAAGATCAATGCTTCATACTCGCATACATTGTTGGTATAATCTATGTCCCATTGTAAGCGATATGAGAAAGGAACGGTAAACTTACCTTCAGGTGCTATTAAAAGTATGCCAGCACCAGCTCCCTCAGAAGATGAAGCGCCATCGAAGTACATTTTCCTGATACCATTTTTGCATAGCTCTTCAGTCAAGGGGCTAAGATCTTCTTGCTTCATATCGAGTTATTCTGGACATCCATCTAAACCATCATCAAAAGACAATATGCAATTCCCCAGATCTTGGTCCGCAACATAAATGGGAAAGTTATTTAGGTTCTGAGGATCACTGACAGTATATGCTAATCTTGTTTCTCGGTACAAACAGGTAAACTGCCCACCGAAAATTGGGATTGTGGCATATGACATGTTTAATTGTAGAGAACCTCCCAACTTGGCTCCCCATGATCTAGATAACAACATACCATATTTGGGGGGAATATCTGCAATAACCACATCCATAAGGATACTCTTGACCGGGACCTGAGCCAGGGTAACTACCAGATCTTTTATCATTCCCATACATTTAACCTTTATTGAATCAAATGAGTATAGGTCTCCATAGGGTCTAGTGATCTAGAGCCCCAGCCTCTCCATTATACTTTTGGGCATAACATTATGTGAAGCCCCGGAGTCTAACATGCAGTTATGCAGTAACTGGTCATGTATATTCAGGGTGATATAGAAAGGAGCTACGTTGTCTTTGAATCCCTCAAAATGAGGACCAAAGGTGATGTTAGGTCTGTCATCTTCTAGGTTGATAACGTCGGAGTGACTTTCTAGCTCGTAAACACCCATTTCTTTGGCAATTTGCTTCCGAGAAGTGGGGTTTTTTGCTAATTCTACCAAAGGAATCGGTATCTTAATTTTATTTATTCATTTTCAAAATTGTAAGATGTATTGGCCTTGCACGCTTCTTTAGTTAAGACTTCCGAGCTTTTTTCTTCCAACTTGTTTGTCTGGATCGCTTTATCACTCGTGACCTTAGTCGCAGATGTAACTTTATCTGTCGGTCTTGTTTCTTTTGTTTGGGTTTCAGCTTTTTTCATCTCAGACTCTTGAGCCTTTGCTATCTTGACTTTATTGTTGGGTAACAACGTCTCTTCCAAAGGAGGTTCATGAGGTTTACCCCTTGGCAGGATTTTCATAGGTTGGTTAGTTGAGGTGGGCTTATTTTTGATCTCAGATTGTATCTGGGTTGAAAATCAGCCGCTATCATTTATGTTTCTGGTTGAGATATGTAGAGGTCAGTATGATCACCTTCTTCTTCTTTGTTAGATGGTTGAGGAGTATTTAAGGATTTCTCGTAGTCTTCCTTAGTCAAAAATGGCTGTGAACACTCATCACTGAAACATGCAACTTCATCTTCTGAATCTCCGAAATCTTGGAGGTCACTTGCTCCTATAAAATTTTCGTTTTTTAGTGGAGCTTGTATTTTTTGATCTTCATTCTTTATTTGCCTCTGTTGATTTTGGGGATTTGGGTTTCTCCTGAAGTCCCTTTTGTTAGAAGAATCATCTTTAGCCCGATCCAACTCCATCCTAGAGATTTTGTTAGACAGATCTTTAATTATTCAGGCCATATCATCCACTCTATCGTCAGTGTATCTATTAGACCCGGAAGGACCTGCTGGTTCTCTATAGCGTCTATAATCACGATTGATTGTTTCTATTTTAGCCTTCAATTTACCTGAAGCCATCATATTAGATTCTATTTCGACAGCATCATCTTGCATTCTATTCAGGGTGGCTCCTCTTCTTTCTCGCAGAAGTAATGCAAAATCAGGTTCGAAGGCTCCCGCAAAGGTTACTTTGGCTGAGGGTTCGGAAGGTTTAACAGCAGCTGGAATTTTATTATAAAGTTTGTTAAATCTCAAAATAAATTCCATAACGGTTTCAGAGCTCTTTTTCTTTAGGGACCCAAATTCGGTAAGGTAGTATAAGTGATCTTTTCGCTCTCCCCATTGTCTGAGGAAAGAATCTTCCAATTCATTATATGTCCAAATAGAAGCTGCAGGAAGGCTCCGAAACCAAGTTCGGACCTGTCCTTCGAAGGTCTGGACAAGTAGCCTCGAATAGACATCTTCGTGCTCAATACCACAGATGTCTGCGAACTGGTCAAAAAAGTTTATATGCTCGGCTGCGGTTAAGTCTCCCTCCCCAGTGAACTTAGGAATATTTTTGATGTAGTTGTCAGGTAAATCATGGAGGGGAACAGGTAAAACTAAGGGAGCGTATCTCACTGCTACTTTTGCAAATACTCCAGGAGGGGGGACATTCGGTCCTCCACCTCCTCCTCCGACGCCTGCCATTGACTTGGGAGTAGGAAAAGAGGGTGTAACAGACACTTTGGAATCAGGTGAAATTGGGAAGTTCTGCTGAAGAAAGGTTGGTAGATCAAATGACAATGATCTTTCTAAAGGACCTTTTCCTTTGTTTACAGATGGGAAAGTCTGATGTGGCTCACTCCTTAATTCAGAGTAGTTTTCTTCTGGATCTTTGGTATTGGACATAGGGCTATCGGAAGAAGGAGGTTCTGAAGCGGATTTAGTCTTTAGAAGTGGATTTTTGGGTTTTTTAACTGAAGCGGTTGTCTCAAGCAAGCCTCTTGCTCTTAAGATCTTTTCAGGATTATTAACAGGCGTAATCAGCTTGCCATCCGGGTTCTATCTTGTATGCCTTCTACCAGACGCCATTTTGTGTTTCAGTGGAGTCGCCAAGTGAAAGATTCAAATAAGCCTTAAATGGTGTGCACTCTATGTTCACTATCAAAGAGTGACACTATCAACGAAATAGTTTGTCGTTTTCCAAGGGAAAAGATTTCGTAACTTCGCTCCCCCGCAATGGCGCCAGAAAGATGTTGTTCCTGAGTCTGTACTAAGGATTAAAGTACAGTGTCAAGGCATCCGAAAGTATGATAAAGGTTGATAAAGGATTTCACTAACCTTCGGTATAGGAAACTAGTGAGGATTTCTACGTTCTCGCTGTCTAGCTTCCAACTGTTCCTGGATAGTAATATCTTGTTCAATGGCTGTCCATGAACGTTCCAATTCCTCCCGGGTGTTTGCGGTTTTAAGGATTGTGTCGAAGAGATTTAGAGAGATATGCGTTTGATTAGATAATCCAGGTTGAATGTTAGGTTGAGTTGCTGCAGGGACGGTCATTGAGGAACAGTTTCAGTATGGAAATGATTTTTAAAGAGAGAGTTTATTTGCTGTTTCAATTCAGACGAAATAAAGAGAAACCTTTTGCATAAAAAACGAAATAAGCATGCAAATTGAAGTCCCTTTCCTGTAACTGTATTACTTTGGTAAAAATAACGTGAGATGAGAGAAAACATTTATCTGTAGGTAACGCACAGTTCCTGTCAGTGGAAAATTTACGTATACACAGAAGAAGAAACAGACATAAACATAATTGACATAGTGTAAATAAACATAAAATCCTGTAAATGTAAATTGGTCTTACACCGGCTGATAGCTGGTGCAGAGGAAAAACAAGAAACAATTACAGAAAATATGAAATCCTTTCACTATAGTAGTGGTTGTACTAAATTATAATGATACACATCAATTATGTAGAGAAAAATGAAAAGAAACAAAAAACATAACGAAACAAACTTGCAACACAGTCGTGACAGAATCGGGAATCTTCAAATTGTTTGTATTAACTCCTTTAATGCAAAAACTCTCTTACAATTAGTCTCAAAAAGTCCAGCCCTGTGTTCTTCTTTTCCTGTTCTATTTATACAAATTTGCCTTCTCCTATTCTATTTACAAAAAGGTGCCAGGTGCTTCCTTTACGTGACTCGGTGCATATCCTACATTTGTCCATAAAACTGGATACAAGCTGTGGCGGTTCCGTTTGGCAGCTGTTAAGAGCGAAATTACTCCATCTCTTCTACTCTGTTTTCAAGAAGTGCCAGGTGCTTGTCTTTGCATAGACTCAGTGCATATCCTACATTTGTCCACGAATTGGGACACAAGTTGTGATGGCTCTGCTTGACAAATGGCTTCGGCAAGATAGCACTCTCGAGCTAATTGTGGAAGTTTATTTCCCATATATGCATCAACAATATCAAGGGTGTCGAGTTGTGTGCTGGGTTGAATTAGATGCTCATCAATTTGAGCCATCTCTGCCCTGCCCATCTTAGAGATTTCCATCAAATTTCTCTCATTTTTCGCCTTCATGTCAGGGAGATCCGCTCCATATTTATTTTCCTTAACGTCTCTATGTCTCCTCCGCTCTCCATCCCTAACAGTTCACCATTTATGACTTTGAAGGTTTCTTCTAGTGAACTCGTCACTTTTTGTGCCTGCTCCTTGCTTAAAGTAATATCATGCTCCCAGTTCTTTAACAAAATATTACCCCTAGTGTGTTCGGCAATGGAGAGCCCGGGGGTCCCTGCTGAAAACCTGTTATTGGTAGCTATCACTGCTTCCTGGAAGATGACCCGAGCAGCTTCTATGTTTCTTTCCTTGACAATCAGATTCTCAGAAATCTGATTCATTAACAAGCAGTCTTTTCGAAACTCCCCTATCTTGTTTAGTAGACTCTGTTGAGAATAAGAGACCCTACTCCGAATGTCGATTGCTCGAGATTTAACAATCTCGATGTCAATCACCTTGCTTTCTGCGACCTCTAACTGAGCCTGTAATTGTGTGATCGTATCCCTCTGGTGGCCGGAGTGCACCCGACCATCTCGGATCACTGAATTTTCCTGTTCTAGCTTGGTCTTGAGGACCTTGATTTCTTTCTTATTAGCCAATTGGGCCAGCTCTATTGCTCCACTTTCTTGACTCTTAGCGTCTTCGCAGCCGAAGCTACTCGGGCTTCAAGAGTCTTGATCAATCGGTTCTTTCTCTTGAGCTGATTTTTCAACATTGCAACCGAGAATTGGTTCACCGTCGCATAAGATCCTAGCGTTCCTGCAATCTCTGTGGCAAATTCATCTTTCTTTTTATTCATACCATCGGTCATTACTTTAAATTTTTTAACAGTGGACTCTCCCTCTTGATAAAATTCTCGTTTTACTACAGCTTTTCTCTTTTTGTCAAAAAATAATTCATTAGGAGGGAGTTCCTCTGCCCTTATAGGTCTCAATTCTTCGCCAAAAATCCATCCTTCCTGTATGTTTCCTTGCGTCGACTGTAAGGGTGTGACAGAGGTGATGGGCTGCCCGATCTGCTTCGCAGCCTTCCCTGGTGTGTTGTGTGGATCTTTCTCTTTCGGGGGATTAGAGGTCTTTGTCCCCGCCTCCGGATTCTGAGTTTCTGGTGGGTCTGTGTCTTTTATTTCCACCTCCGGATTATGATCCTTAGGAGGATCAGTAGCCTCTTTTTCTGTTTCGGGATTCTCCTCTCGCTCAGGACTCTTCTCCTTGTCTGGATTCTTCTCCGGCTCAGGACTCTTCTCCTTTTGGGGATTTTTCTCTGTTTCGGGATTCTTCTCCTGCTTAGGATTCTTCTCCTGCTCCCCTTCTTGATGTTTTTTGGGGTTAGATGTTTTCCCCTCAGAACTTTCGGCCTCTTTTTCTTTACCTTTGGGAAGTCCCAAACCGCCCAGCACCACGGGGAGACATCGTTTCCTATGCTCCTGAAATTTTAAAACTGAGGTCCTGTCTTCGGGTGCTAGGGATCTGATTCGAAATTGCACCTCCGAATAGGACCTCGCCACTCAGAAAACATCATCCGAGGGCAAACATTCATGTTAGAACCTCTTTAATCCACAATTTCCCAAATGAGTGCTCACAATTCCCTGGGGATCATGCTCTTTGTACTCGATAGAGACTAGGCTCAAGTCTTTTATGGCTGCAGCCTCAGCCTTAGCATGTCCAAAATCTAATAAGAAATAGGAATTTAGCCAAATAGGGAAAAACGGCCATACCTTCTTTGATGACGCTTTGAGCTCTTTGCTCACTCCGCCGATTACTGTTTGTCGAGCAATCTCACGACAAGCTAGCTTTTCGGGGATGAATAGTGGTAGTGCCAGAGGAGGAATAGCAGCTCCAAATAATCTCAAATTGGATAATTCCTCTTCCACGTAGCAGTCCGCGATATGGCTCAGATTCGTAGGAATGTTATCTAAGATGCGAGGTGGTAAAAGACCAAAAATGGTGATGTGCAGGGGCACCATCACCCAGTTAAAAATCTCATAAATAAACTTGTTCGCGTTATTTTCCCACAGCTTATCGTGGTACTCATGAACAGTCTTCTCTTGGGTTGGACTCCAAGCCCACTTCATCAAAGGAAAAGGTGTCATGGAGCATATCGCATCCATGATATACGCGGACATGAAGAATCTGGATGGTCTCCCAACTGCTTTTTTCTTCCGGTATTCTGTGATCCTGTTGAACAAACTATCGGAGAGCATCTTCGCCCAATTGAATGAGGAACCTTCTGCTACTCGGAAGATGAGAGGTACCCACTGGATGTAAAAATGTGTGGTATCCTCCCATCCGAAAAGCCGACAAGTCATCATCGCCACATACATATAGTTTGGCTCCAACGAAGAAATCGAATACACACCCTTGTCTTTCACTCTGAATGTCGCGGAACACGACACCCAATCTTTTATCAAGCCTGGCATGGTTTTGTCATACTCTTCGCATTCCTTGTTTTTGAATTCCTCCAAGAATTCTTTGCCATATGTATATTCAAAAGTTGTTGGGAGCTTATACATAGAGTGGATATGCTCGGGCCTAAAAGTCCCAATCATGGACTGTCAATCATTTACGATAGTTCTGGAGGGCAGGTCGATGTGATCCAATGCCCATCGGATCATGTCATAGTATGGGAGCAACTGAGGTCTGGTTGCAACCAGGTGCATTACCGACTGAACAATTGTCTTGTACTTAGTGTTCAGGTCTTCCTTCACAATATCATAGTTATAGTCATCAGAGTCTGAACAGTTTACCGACTCGGATTGCAAGATATTTGAAATAGACGACCAGGTGGATACTGAGCTGCCCGTCCGAGGAAAAGTATCTGAGACATTGACTGGACCCTGTGCTGCAACTTCGACATTTTCTTTCGCTGCTCTCCTTGGCGCCATAGCTGAAGCTTGATTTTTTGCTCTTCTACAGTAGACCTGCGTATACGTGCGGAAATGAGTTCCTTTGGAGAAATGGTGAGCTCTGTGCACTTATGAGAAACGTTTTAAAAATAGAATGGAAATCTCATATTTATTTGAAAATCCTGTACCTTTGAAATAAATCTGTCAAATCGCAAATAAAACCAAATTTATTGTAAAAATCCGATTTTATTTATTCGAGGATTTACCCTAATTTTCCATTAATGTCATCAATGTTCGGTGGCTTGAAATGCAATCGGGTTATGGAGAGCAATTAAATTCCTCATGAAGTGTGCCAACCTCGATGCGCGGGACGTATCTCGTTTTAAATTACAAATCTTAACGAAAATAATTTTCTCGCTTTTCACCGCATCGTGAATTCCTTTTTCATATGTTGACTCTTCAACTCGCGAGACTGCGAGTGCCGAATTTCACATAATTAATGGCAACCGTGGGTTGGCGCATCCTTAATTTATAATTAACTTAATCGCTATATCGCAACTCAGGAATTTGAAGACAAAATTTTGGGAGAATGATATGCTGAGTCGTGATATCGTGATGTGGCGATAATTAAGGATCGAATCAAGAGAAAGAAACTTAGATTAAGCGACTAATTAATCTCGCTGTAATCATGTCGCAATTTTGTGAATCATGATTTTGGACACGTTAACTTTATGAAAGAAAGTATCGAGTGGCGATGTGCCGAGAGCCAACACTTACCATGGTTAGTTTTTACCTTTAGTTATCGACCCAGGTTCTCACAAAGGCTATTGCGTTCTCGGCTATCGGGGCTGTAAGAACAAAAGCTTGGCCTCGACGGATGCCGAGGCACGAAATACCGACGATGTCTAAACAAGGGTTGAAGGTTTTACCATAGTCAATGCTTTGGGTGAAAAATTGAAAAAATGAGTTCGCAGTTTCGCGACTCAGGACCTTCGAATTAAAAAATTAAAGTGTCCAATTTGCGATATCCGACTTGTGATTTTTGAAAACAAAAAGGCAAACATATTTGCAAAAAATGGATCTTTTCTTTTGAAAGTTAAAAAGTATTGTTATTCAGGCGAAAAGATTTCAGAGTCTTATGATTTTGGAAGGAGAAGAAAAACAACTTTAGATCTCAAGTATCAAACACTGAAAATTGTGCGAGGTGAAAAACAAGGGCGGCTCCAACAGCCCCTTTCTCGATCAACGGTCGAGATCTCCTTCGGGTCTCCGGACTTCTATAATCTCAAATATCAAACTTACGCTCTGGATCATACGACCGAGATTAACTTTGGATGATCCAACACTTGAGATATTCTTCGGACGATCTGAAAACTGAAATTTACTTCGAATGCTCCAATGGTCAAGAATGTATTTCAGCTCTCTGGGTCTTCGGGCTTCGGGAATTTCAACACTCAAACTGACGCTCTGGATCAAACGACCCAGATTCTCTTTGGACGATCTGACGCTTGAGATATTCTTTGGATGATCCGATGACTGAGATTTACTTTGGATGATCCGAAGGTCGAGAATGTATTTCAGCTCTCTGGGTCTCTGGGCTTCGGGTATTTCAAATCTCAATTGAAAATTCTTGAAGTGATTTCTCCGGAGCGTAACCTCCTCATAACTTTAGACCCGAAATAAATTTTGTTCCTCGATCATGATCTTAGATCGATGACCCAATATATCTATGGTGCTACTCTTCTAGCTTATCCTATCCTTCCACTCGAAAATGATCCGACAGATGACGGGTATTTGGATAATCAAGATATTAGATATCAACCCTTGCTTATCATGTCCTTCCACTTAAAGTGATCCAATGACTGTGAAGACTCTTGAAGATGATCCACGATCAAGGATGATTGCAGAACCACAACTTGCGAGTGATTTAACTCATCACCAAAACTCCGCAATTTGAATTTGTGCACTTTTGGTGAGTCAACCACAATCGTCGATCTTCAAGGCTATAAGATATGATGGTCCTGATTGATTATGAGATTGGAAATAGCACGATATTTAATTTTCCTTTCGATCTCTGCAATCTATCTGTTAGAGTATGAATGAATGTGCTCATTTTACCATTGACAATATCGCTATTGTCACCCAACCATAGGCCGAAGCCACCCTCCGAGCACCTTAACCTTGACAGAGAGTAGCTCTGGAAGAAAACCCTAGGATAGATAGCCAAACAAAGGGTAGCACACCTTTCCCCAAGGATAGCGCACCAACAAGAGATGATCAGATAGTCCAAACCCTAACCAATAGATAGTCCAAGACAAATGTGATCTTCTAGCTGCAACAACTACAATGGAAGCTCTCCTCCAAACCTGCACACAAAAGTGGGCACTGCAGTGCGCACAAGTGTTGCTTTGCAATTCTAAGACTGCCTACCAGAATGAAGACTGGCCTCATGTATTTATAGTAATTTTGTTTAACTACCTGGGCTGACTTCTCATTCTAGGTATCTGTCTATTCAATATATATTATTTCTTCTAGCCGACTTCTTCTCTTGGAGGCTAATAACCTAATACAAGTTATCTTCTTGAGACGAAATGTCTTCTAGGGTTATTATCCAACTCATTATGGTTTTTTCTTTCTTCCAGAAATATTCTATTCTCGTCAGGTTTACACATGGAGGTTAATACCTCCCGCAGCTACCATAATATCAACACTCCCTCCTAGCTAGGGATATATTACAGGTAATGGTCTTGAGCACAAACATACCATTCATTCGGTAGCATCAACATAGTTGTATAGACTATCTCATGACTAGATCATGAGCAACATCATCACCATTAGTGTCATCAGCAGCATCATCTCTCAGAACCATACTCTATCCGAGTAATCGGACATGATTCTCACTCTGCAGAGTGACACAAGAGCCATTTTTGTAATCTAGAAGAATAAATGTTCTGAACCATTTTTTGTCTGGGAAATCTCTGTTCATTGATCATCCATCTAGTTGATAATCATTTTCAACACTATTGATAGTCTTCAAGGCAATCAGAATGATATCATTCAATAGAACACAACTATGTCTATCCATAGTAGTACACAACTACAATCCAGTGGTACACTACCACACCAAGTAGCACACATGTACTTGATCAAACAGTGGAACACATCCACCACAGTAGTATACATCTACTGTCTAGAGACATATAGTCTTCATAACAATCATCTGATATCAACCTGCACAGAAACAATGTTATGATATAAACTGAATCATTTGGGCCATTCTTCTACCCACATCTATGAGATCTTGGAAGAGCATCTGCCCTTAAAAGTTAAAACATCAATGATGAGCTATCTGGACTATTCTTCTCAAGCAAGGAAGAATAATTGTTCTGATTTTTGAGCCTGGACCATTCCTCTGACACTAAACAAAGTGTAAACTGGAGAGAATGAGTCTTCCCTAAGGAATGTGTGCCCCTGATTGTTAAACCTGGACCATTCCCCACCCTGGGCCATTCCTCTGGCACTAAACAAAGTGCAACCTAGAGAGAATGAATCCACCCTAAGAAATGACTGTATGGACCATTTCCAAAGGAAATGATTGTCCTGCACCAACCTCCAAAGCGGACCATTCCCCATGTTAACCACAATGGGAAATCGTTGTCCGGCGAGGCGGGCCGGCCTTCTTGAGTAACCCTCAAGAAGAGAGACTTCCCTAGACCACTTACATGTTAACCACAATGGGAAGTTTCTTTCTATGGTACATCATCAATATGGACCATTTTCCAAACTGGAAAATTTTTGTCCGTCAGAAATCTCAATCCACTTTCTGAACTGGAAAGAATCTGCTCATCCTGGACCATTTTTTGAACTGAAAAATGGTTGTCCATCAATCAATAATACATCAGTGCTCCCTCCCAATATAGGATTCATCTCTTCCTTTTTCAATAAGGAAGTCGTCTCCACGGGCTCCAACTTGAGTACACAAACTCTTTCATCTTGGACAGAAGCTTTACCAAAATGTTTGCTTATCTACTCATCTGTGGAGATATGTATTCGAGAACCACTTTCTCCTTTCTGGAATTCATCATGGATAATGTAATGTTTGATTTCAAATGTAATTAGGTATGGAACACTAGTTTTTTATGCAGGAGCATCACCAACTCATCAAGCGAGCCAACGCATCAAGCAGAGATCAGCTAGACAAACGAACCCAAATTTTTGAAAATGCTTTGGTTTTGTTGTGCAAGTCTTTAATGAAGCCATTTATGAAGGTGCGTTTGTATATTAGATTGGACCTTGAGCCTTTAAGCTCTCATCCTTTGGTAGATAGTTGACATTTAATTTAGTTAATGCTGGTAGATAGGATTTTTAATTCTAGATTTGATAGTTTAGAGTCCGAGAGGGAAAACAGATATAGACACCCTCATTGTACCATTGTAACATAGTGGAAGCATTCAGGAGAAGAGAAGAGAAAGTAGAGAATAGTGTATGAAGAATACCCATGTACAAGAATTTGGATTAATAGAAGAAAGCTTTATTTCAAATCCATGGTTTGTGTTGTTTCTCTGTGTATATTGTTGATGTGCTCATGAATGTTTGTTTCTTGTCATACATTTGATTTTATATGTTGTGTATGTGATTTCATGCTTCAAACTGAAGTTTGAAGGGGAGATGGAATGAGTTTCAATTGTTTCTCTATCTGAGCCAGGAGATTCTTGCAAGGTGTGCAGTCGAAAACCATCTGCAAGGAGTGCGTTGATGAAGGCTCAGGTAGTTTAACTCTTGTTCTTATTCACTCAGAAGTGAAAGTGGGTTTCTGAAGCCATGCAAGAAGTGCGCAGGCTGAAGAGGAAGTCTCAGTCGTGAATCTGAGAAGAAGAAAATCGAAGACTGTTGCTGCAGGAGTGCACAGAGTCGGAAGGATTCAACACTTGGGAGTTGTTGTATGTTTACCGCAAGGAGTGCGTGCAAGTCCCTCTGAAAGAATCAGAGTGGGAAAGCTCAGGAGGTATAGAACCTTTGAGATATCGTTAAAGGAGAGCATAGGAATTTTGTGCCGAGGAATATTCGAGCAAGAGTTGCAAGTGCAGGTGTTGGAGGGCAAGTTCTGAGAAGGAATACTTAGCCATTCACAAGAAATCTTCAAGGAGGAGGAACCGACGGCCGGGATCTTGTGGCGAGGGTCGAAAAAATCATGTCAGTCATTGGATTTTCCGAAACAGCGGTGAGGTTACAGTTATATCCAGGAGGATGAGCTTTGAAGATTGTGAGTCGTTGGATCAGCAAGTGATTTCCCGTCAGCCGTTAGATCTCGAGGAGTTGCGCAGGGGTTAAGCCCTAGCGTGCAGAGGAGAAGTCCTGGACAAGTCATCGGGATATTGGAATACATTGGGATTTTTTTAAGTAAGAGAATCGTGACCTTGTGGGTTTCGAAAACCCGAGAGAGAATCCTAGCTGTTGATCTCGGCAGGACACGCGTCAGACATCAGGAAAGGAGTCAGGGATTGGCAATTCGTGGTTCCTGAGGACATAAGAACCGTTGCATTAGGAATCGTGATATCGTGATCCGTGATATCCCAACGAGCTTTGAACCGTCCATTAGCAAGTACACATGGCAGGAGATCCGAGGAAGTCGGGAACCAGAGCATCGGAGTTTCCGGAGGCAAGAAACTCTTTCACATTGAAATCGCGATCCGCAATTTCCCGACGAGATCTGAACCGTTCGATTCGAGGAAGCGTGTCCGAGGATCCAAAGGAGTCGGGGTTCAGAATTTCGGGGTTTCTGAAGACAAAGGAACCGTCACACCAGGAACCGCGATATCGTGAAATGCGATATCCCGACAGTTAAAGTTGTGGGCCATGGAAGAGGTGATAGGGGACAGGTGTCATCGCACATCAGGGTTTGAAACTTTGGAAGTTCTATGAACCAGTGCATTTGAAATCATGAAACTCTAACACGCGATTTCCCGATCACCACAAAAGTGTGGGCCACAGGTGCTAGAGCAGAGGACAAGTGGCAATTTGTATCAGAGTTCGGGGAATTGAAAGTCCCATGCACATGACAACAGGAATCGCGATATCACGATACGTGATTTCCCGATGGATACAAGGACAAAGTGGGGACCACCAGGGTCAGAGAGGCGAATAGGTGTCACATCCACACCGAAGCATCGGTGTATCGGGAATCGATGATTTGTGAAGTAATTTGTCTACGACAGTGCAAGTTCTGATTTCCCGATAGGAGCATGAAAGCGTGGGTGACTATTCATCGAGTTTCAAGGATTTGTGAGACCCGATCCTGTGGTTTCAGGACTCACGATCTTGCCAAGTCCGATTTCTCGATTTGGAGTAGGGAGATCATAAGGATCATTCTGTGGGTATTGAGAACTCTCGATAGGGGAGTTGAAGAGCATTTTAGTTCTTCGGGCCTAAGAAAGAGAAGGTCCTGTGGGAGCAGACGTGCCCTCGGTGGTACGTTTGCGTCAGAGGGTATTACTCCTCGGCTTGAAAACTTTCATGGGCTCCTATCCATGAGCTCCTGCACGGTCTGTCCATGCTTTTGAATCACTGCTTCGCTTTCCCAGCTGGCATCTTCCACTGGGTGGTTCTTCCATTTGACCAGATACTCGAAGTATTGCTTCCGCCTGGTCTTTTTTCTCACCTTCCTGTCTAGTATATGCTCCATCTGTGGCTTTTCTGAAATCGGCATCTGCTTCTGCCACTGGACTTCTGGCTGTTCATCACTTCCAGCTCCTGCTTCCTCAGCCTTATATGGATATAAATCTGAGACATTAAATGTTGGAGATATTCCGATCTCATCCGGCAACTCAATTTCATAAGCATTTTCTCCTAATTTCTTCAGGACTTTACATGGCCCAATTTTCTTCATTTTTATCTTATTGTATGTTCCCCTTGGGAACCTTTCTTTCCTCAAATGTGCAAGAAATAGATCGCCAACCTCGAACTGAAGTTGTCTTCGATGTTGATCCGCTCTGCGCTTATATTCCTGGTTTGATTCTAGCAATCGCTCCTTCACCCTGCTATGAATTTCTTTCATCACCTCTGCGAATTCTTCAGCGCTTGCGCTCTTAGTTATTATCTGTTCTGAATCCCTCAGTTCAGAAACTCCTCTTGGCTTCCTGTCGTATACAATCTGAAATGGAATTTTCCCTGTGCTTCTGTTCACTGAGTCATTGTACGTAAACTCTGCCTGTGGCAACACATTGTCCCAACTGTTGTGGTGCTCTGTCACCAAGCTTCTTAGAAAGTCTCCCAGACTCCTATTTACCACCTCTGTTTTCCCATCCATTTGTGGTTGATAGGCAGAAATAAACATCAAGTTAGTCCCCATCTTCATCCAGATTGTCCTCCAGAAATGTCCAATGAATTTCATTTCCTTGTCTGAAACTATACTTCTGGGTAACCCGTGAAGTCTAACGACCTCCTTGAAAAACAGATTTGCGATATGAGTTGCATCGTTGGTCTTCTGACATGGGATAAAATGTGCCATTTTGGAAAATCTGTCAACCATCACAAAGATCAAATCATGTCCTCTTTACATCTTAGGCAATCCCAATATGAAATCCATGCTGATTTCATCCCACGGCCTCTCGGGTATGGGTAATGGTTGATAGAATCCCACATTCTGCTTCCTGCCCTTTGAATGCTAGCAAATTCTACATCTGTCGACAAACCTCTTGACTTCCGACTGCATCCCTCGCCAAAATTATGCTTCGCTTAGCTTCGCAAATGTCTTGTCGTGGCCAAAATGCCCTGCCAAGCCTCCGCTTTGTTTTTCTTTTAACATATTCTCCCTCATGGAGAAATTTGGAATGCATAGTTGATTTCCTTTGAACAACAACCCATCCTGGATCACATACTCTATCCAATGACTTTGATCTCTGAGAACTGGGTTCTCATCTGCTCCATACGCTTCACTGAAATCCTGATCAGTTGCATACATGTCCTTAAGATTATCAAAGCCTAAAGTCTTGACTTTGAACTCCTGCAACAACAAACATTTCCTGCTCAAAGCATCAGCCACTTTGTTAGCAGTACCCGAAATATGTTTAATTACAAATGTAAAATTATGCATGTATTCTACCCATTTAACATGCCTCTGATTCAATTTCTCCTGTTGAGGTACATACTGCAATGCATGGTTATCACTATATAAAACAAATTCTCTTGGAATCAAATAGTACCTCCATTTCTTTAATGCCTGTATGACGGCATAAAATTCCTTATCATATGTGGAATATTTCTCTTTCACCTCATTCAGCTTCTCGCTGAAATATGAAATCGGTCTGTCCTCCTAACTCAAGACCGCTCTTATGGCAAAGCCACTTGCATCACATTTCACCTAAAGCACTTTCGTAAAATCCGGCAACACCAAAACCGACCGTTCCGTGATCTTTTGTTTCAACAGTTTGAAACTCTTCTCTGCCTCTTCAGTCCAATGAAAATATTTATGTCTTTTCTTGACGGTATCCATCATCGCTGTGCTAATTCCACTAAAATTCCTGATGAATTTTCGGTAGAAACTAGCCAGTCCATGAAAATTTCTCACCTCGAAAATATTTCTCGGTGATGGCTAATTTTTAATTACCTCCACTTTACTTGGACCCATCTTTAATTCATTTGCCGAGATAACAAACCCCAAGTAAATGAGTTCTGTCTTCATGAATGAGGACTTCTTCATATTTATTAACAGCTTCTCCTACTGTAGCTTCTTCATTACTGCAGCTAAATGCTTCAGATGTTCTGCTTTTGTTTTACTGAAAATCAATATGTCATCCAGATAAACAATGACAAACTTCCCGATGAATTCCTTCAGCACTTCATTCATCAACCTCATGAAGGTACTCGGTGCATTCATCAAGCCAAATGGCATGACTAGCCATTCATACAACCCTTCATTGGTTTTGAAGGTTGTCTTCCACTCATCGCCTTCCCTCATGCGAATCTGATGGTATCCTCTTTTCAAATCAACCTTTGAAAAAAATTTGGCTCCACTTAAACAGTCCATCAGTTCATCCATCCGTGGCAATGGAAACCTATACCTGATGGTTATCTTGTTAATGGATCTAGAATCGGTGCACATTCTCCAACCTCCATCTTTCTTTGGACTCAATACCGTTGGAATGACACACGAGCTTAAACTTTCCCTGACCAGTCCTTTGTCTAACAGTTCCTGTACCTGCCTTTTAACCTCTTCGTTCTCCTGCGGCGTCAACCTAAACGCGGCTTTATTCTACAAAATGGATCCTGGTATGAGGTCTATATGGTGACTTACGCTCCTCATCGACGGCAACAAATGAGGTAATTCGTCTACCACTATGTCAGCGAACTCTTCCAGCAGTTCCTAAATTTCTTCCGCCAAATCATCCACTCTTGTGCTAGTCAAAACGATTTTTGGTTTCCTGACCACAAAGAACTGTGGATCTTCCTTCTTCTTTACTTCCGTAAGAAGTTCCTTCCCACTCATGAGAAGTACAGTATTTCTCGTTTCTGGTTTTACTTCCTTATCTTTAATTGGAAGTAGCATATGTGTTCTTCCATTCTTCTCCAAAGTATACGTATTCATCTTCCCATCATGAACTACATTCCGGTCATATTGCCATGGTCTGCCTAGCAATAAATGACACACATCCATAGGAATAACATCACATAAAATCCTATCATTATATCCTCCTATCTTAATGTCCACTAAGCACTATTTAGTGACATTTACCTGATGTCCCTTCTGTAGCCATGAAACTTTATATGGACTCAGATGATCAGTTGTCTCCAGTTCTAGTTTCTCCACCTTCTCGGTTGAAATGAGATTATCTATGCTACCACTGTCCACGATAACCTTGCACACCCTGTCTTTGGTCTTGCATGTAGTTCTGAAAAGTCTGTTTCTTTGAGCTGTGTCCTCCACCTCCTTCTCGAGTGTTAAGAGAACTTTACGCATCATCAATGACCTTCCGTCTTCTGTGTTTTCTGTTTCAACATCTCACCTCTGTTCCTCGGCGATGTGAGCTTCTCCTCCATCCTTCTTCTTATCTGGACAGTCAAATGACTTGTGTCCATTCTTTCCACATGTGAAGCATGTGATGACTCCACCTTTGCCTCTTCCTCTACCTCTGGTATGAGGAAATGTGTTATTAATAGCGTATCCTCCGCCCTGTTCTATATGTTGCCTTCGTTGTTCAGCGTGCTGGCCTCGCTTTGAACTTCCACCTCTTTTTGTTCTAGTCTGAGGCTTCTTCCAGTTGTCCTTGGATTTATGGAACCTATCTTGGGCAACTGACTTGCCTTTTGGCTGGCTCCTACCTCGGCCTCGCTGTCCTGGCTTACAGTTCAGCTTTTCTTCAGCTTTCAATGCCATTTGATATGCATCCTCCACCGTTCGGATGGTTTTCATACTCATCTCGTCCTGGATATCGTATCTCAAGCCATTCATATACCTGGAAACTTTTTCATCATCGCTCTCCTGATGACCTACTCTGATATTTAGCTTGTAGAATTCCTCAGTATACTCCTTCACTGTCATCAGCTTCTGTCTCAGGTTTTGCATTCTCCTGAACAATGTGATTTGATAATCCCTTGGGATGAACTTTGCCTTCATCTTCACAATCATTCGATCCCAGCTTTTAATCTTCTGCTTGCCTTTGCAGCGTCTAGCTGCTTGAAGTTCGTCCCACCATAATGCTGCATGTCCCTTTAATTTCGTGATAGCACACCTAACCTTCTTATCTTCTTCGATGTCTTCATAATCGAAGTAAGTGTCAAGAGCTCTAATCCAGTCTAGAAGCTCTTCTGCATCCAGATTCCCTTCATAAGTTGGAATGTCCATCTTTGTTTTCGAACTCATCCAGGCGATAGCCTTAATTAATCGGTCATTGGCTGCATCTTCGGCTGCAACTTCTCCTTGTTGTTCAGCTTCAACTTCGCCTTCGGAGTCACTTAGATCTTCAGCACTAGCTGTGCATCTCTGTGTTGCCTCCATATCTTCTAGTCTGGCTTGGAGATCACGTATCTGCCTCTCCATTTTTGGATTCTGTGCTTGTCTCCCTCTTCTTCACACCTCCTTATCCTCTGGTTCAGGTGACTGTCTTTCTCTTCTGGGCGGCATGGCGAAATATCTTTCTCTGCTATAGAAAGAAAAGAAGTATTCCTGCTCTGATACCACTCTGATGCAAATGTGCCACCTAGGGCACGTCTGCTCCCACAGGACCTTCTTTTTCTTAGGCCCGAAGAACTAAAATGCTCTTCAACTCCCCTATCGAGAGTTCTCAATACCCACAGAATGCTCCTTATGATCTCCCTACTCCAAATCAGGAAATCGGACTTCGCAAGATCGCAAGTCCTGAAACCACAGGATCGGGTCTCACAAATCCCCGAAACCCGATGAATATTTCACCCATGCTTTCTTGCTCCTATCGGGAATTTCCCCGTCGGGAAATCGGAACTTGCGCTGTCATAGACAACTTACTTCACAAATCCTCGATTCCCGATACACCGATGCTTCGGTGTGGATGAGACACCTATTTTCCTCTCTGACCCTGGTGGTCCCCACTCTGTCCTTGTATCCGTCAGGAAATCGCGTATCGGTATATCACGATTCCCGTTGTCATGTGCACAGGACTTTCAATTCCTCGAACTCTGATACAAATTTCCACCTGTCCTCTGCTCTAGCACCTGTGGCCCACACTTTTGTGGTGATTGGGAAATCGCATGTCAGAGTTTCACAATTTCAAATGCACTGGTTCACAGAACTTCCAAAGTTCCAAACCCCGATGTGGGATGACACATGTCCCCTATCACGTCTTCTGTGGCCCACAACTTTAACTGTCGGGATATCGCATTTCGCGATATCACGGTTCCTGGTGCGACGATTCCTTTGTCTTCAGAAACCCCAAAATGCCGAACCCCGACTCCTTTGGATCCTCAGACACACGTCCTCGAATCAAATGGTTCAGATCTTGTCGGGAAATCGCGGATCGTGATTTCAATGTGCAAGAGTTTATTGCCTCCGGAAACCCCGATGCTCCGGTTCTCGACTTCCTCGAATGTCCTGCCACGTGTCCTTGCTAATGGACGATTCAAAGCTCGTCGGGATATCGCGGATCTCAATATCACGATTCCTAATGCAGCAGTTCTTATGTCAGGAACCATGAATTGCCGATCCCCGACTCCTTTCCTGATGTCTAACGCGTGTCTTGCCGAGATCAATGGCTAGGATTCTCTCTCGGGTTTTCGAAACCCACAAGGTCACGATTCTCTTACTTAGAAAAATCCTGATGTATTCCAATATCCCGATGACTTGTCTGGGACTTCTCCTCTGCACACTAGGGCTTAACCCCTACGCAACTCCTCCAGATCTAACAGCTGAAGGAAAATCACTTGCTGATCCAACGACTCACAATCTTCAGAGCTCGTCCTCTTGGATATAACTGTAACCTCGCCGTTTTTTTCGGAAAATCCAACGACTGACGGGATTTTTTCGACCCTCACCACAAGATCCAGGCCGTCAGTTCCTCCTCCTTGAAGATTTCTTGTGAATGGCTAAGTATTCCTTCTCAGAACTTGCCCTCCAACACCTGCACTTGCAACTCTTGCTCGAATATTCCTCGGCACAAAATTCCTATGCTCTCCTTTAATTATATCTCAAAGTTTCTATACCTCCTAAGCTTTCCCACTCTTATTATTTCAGAGGGACTTGCACGCACTCCTTGCGGAAAACATACAACAACTCCCAAGTGTTGAATCCTTCCGACTCTACGCACTCCTACAGCAGCAGTCTTCGATTTCCTTCTTCTCAGATTCACAACTGAGACTTCCTCTTCAACCTGCGCACTTCTTGCATGGCTTCAGCAACCCACTTTCACTTCTGAGTGAATAAGAACGGGAGTTAAACTACCTGAGCCTTCATCAACACACTCCTTGCGGATGGTTTTTTACTGCACACCTTGCAGAAATCTCCTGGCTCAGATAGAGAAACAATTGAAACTCATTCCATCTCCCCTTCAGACTTCAGTTTGAAGCATGAAATCACATACATAGCATATAAAATCAAATGTATGACAAGAAACAAACATTCATGAGCACATCAACAATATACACAGAGAAACAACACAAACCATGAATTTGAAGTAAAGCTTTCTTCTATTAATCCAAATTCCTGTACATGGGTGTTCTTCATACACTATTCTTTGCTTTCTCTTCTCTTCTCCTAAATGCTTCCACTATGTTACAATGGTACAATGAGGGTGTCTATATCCGTTTTCCCTCTCGGACTCTAAACTATCAAATCTAGAATTAAAAATCCTATCTACCAGCATTAACTAAATTAAATGTCGACTATCTACCAAAGGACGAGAGCTTAAAGGCTCAAGGTCCAATACAATATACAAATGCGCCTTCATAAATGGCTTCATTAAAGACTTGCGCAACAATCCCAAAGCATTTTCAAAAATTTGGGTTGGTTTGTCCAGCTGATCTCCGCTTGATGTGCTGGCTCGCTTGATGAGTCGGTGATGCTCCTGCATCAGTTTTCTATGAAAGCTTCATGTAGCTCTGATCAATAAAGTATATCATTGTTGGAAAAATGGAACATATCCATGTGGCACTTCTTTTATCATCATGAGGTCTGATCTTCTAAATAATCATCTTGATACAATATCTCTATTATAGAAAATCTTCACCACGCTTCTGTTGTGCACTGGAGGTTCTCCACCAAGTTATCTTCTTCCATCTGCATACAAGGGTCTCTTTATGGTATGCTTCAAAGTCTTTAGGTTTCTCTTCATACACTCTTTGTTCAATTGCTTTGGAGAATAGTCTTTGCATTCATCTGATGTAGAATCCCAACCCGTGGATATTGTGGATAATATAAAGACTCATGTAGAGATATGTCTGGTTTATTGGAACAAGTAATCATCATAGTCTTCTCCCTCCATATGGGAGAACCTCTAGTTTTGGATCTTACAGTGCTTGCATATATACATTTTTCTTCATCACAACTTTCAGTTCCTCTGCTTGATTGCTTTTATTGAGTTCATATCAGGTTGGTAATCTTGTGATTCTTAATGCAATGACTGGTTGTTTTGGATTTTCTTTCTTTCTTGGATTCTTTCATGTTCTTCCTCATGTTTTTCTTTAGCTCTTGGGTCCATGGATTTTCTTATAGATTCCATGCCCTAAAGATTCCATTTATTTCTTTCATTATAGAATCATGGATGTGGATGGAAAACCAGGGATACTTTAAGGCTTCTCTTCGAAGAAGACTTCTTCTGAGGTTGAGCTGAACACGTACTACCTTTCATGGCTGCTACCATGGATATATACTTCATCATATTCAATGGATCATAGGATTATCTCCCTCCTAATCCTTGCTTCATGTATGAGTGCATATAATCATCTCTCTCCATCTAACAGATTCCACGCTGCCTTCTGCATCCTTATTGTTAATTGGCTTCCTCCATCTAACAGAGTCCATGCTTCCATCTTATTGTCTTTTTCAAAACATCATAAGTCTTTCTCCAATTTCCTCTTGATTGTTGACTTCTTTCTATCTTTGCTTCTTCTAAGTCTCTTCATGATTGATTCTGATTTTGGCTTATCTTGTAATAGATTCCACATGATTTGTTTGATGTATTTCATCCTTTCATGTGTATTATCTAACTTGTATAATGATAGCAATCCTTATCTTGTTGTTCTTCCATAGGTATAGTTTTTCTTGGAACACATTATCTTCCAAGAGATAGATATACAAGATATGTACAGAGACGATGCAAACAGGACATGTACGAGAACTAAGAGGAGCATTGTTACCTTCAGAAGAATAAGTCTCTTTCATCTTGCTTAGTCTTCTTTGTAGGTTCCTTTTCTTCGGCAACTGATGCTTCATGTTTCTCATTCCTTTTCTTTAGCTTGGGAAAATGATTCTTGTAGTGACCATACTTTCAACAGTTGAAGCATTGAATTTCTGAAATATCTTTCTCTTGATTTGTCTTCCTCTTTGAACCAAACTTCCTTTTGTTCCTAAAATTCTTGAATCTTGTTGTGAAGGCTTGATCATCGTACTTCTTTTGGGGTT
>JZKD02S1674748.1:471454-486051 GCA_000966675.3 Picea glauca
TTTTTCTCTTCATTAAAAAAATATATATTTGTGAAGATTTTCTTCTTTCTCTTTATTTATTTTTTAATGTAAATTTAAGAAAAAAAAAATTAGTGAATAAATTTTCAAGTGATCATTTAGGATCCAATTTTGGGTTTTTTATTTGTGTAGGGATTTGTTGTCAAGGCCACAATTTCAATTAGGTCATAATTAGCTACAATTTTAATGTTTAGAAAAAAACATTTTTCTTTAGTAGCGTCACGTTTTTATTTAGGTGTTGATTTTAAGGTTTTTCTAAGAAACAATTTTATGTTTTAAGGCCATGCTTGAAAAAAATTGTAATTTTGACCCGGTTAGAAAAACTGGTGCTACCAGTAGCACCACTTTTTGATTTGGGGGTTGATTTTAAAATTCATTTGAGAAACCATTTGATCCTTTCAGCCCATTCTTGAAAAAAGTTTTAATTTTGACCCGGTTAGGAAAAATGGTGCTACCGGTAGCACCACTCTTTGATTTGGGGGTTGATTTTAAAGTTTGTTTGAGCAACCATTTGATCCTTTAAGCCCATGCTTGAAAAAAGTTGTAATTTTGACCCGGATACAAAAATGGTGCTACCCGTAGCACCATTTTTTTATTTGGGGTTTGATTTTCATGTTTTTTATGTAAAAATATGGGTTTTAAGGAATAGAGTTCTCATTTTGAGATCACAGCACTCATTAAGTTGGTAACTATGTTCAAACCAAACTTTTTGTATTTATCAAATGTTTGTCTGAGATGTTTCAAATGCTTTGCATTAAAATTAGAAAAATATGTCAAATCATCTAAATAAATGACAACAAATTAATATTTCTCACCAACAAAAGTTATATCCATGGCTCTTTAGAAAGTTGCACCTGCATTCATCAAACCAATTGACATTTTTTCATACATAAAAGTTCCTCATGGATTAGTAAATGTAGTTTTTTATTTATCATTTTCATGGACAACTATTTGATTATGCCTTGAGAATCCATCAATCATAGAAATTCTATTTGCCCCAATTACCTTTTCAAGAATATGATCCATTTTTGGAAGAGGGTAATTGTCTTCTAACAAAGATCACTTTAGATTTCTAAAATCAACACATAGTCTTATCTCCCCAATTTTCTTTCTGACAAGAATTAGATTAGTTACCCATTCCAAGTATCTAAGAGGTATGATAATTTTTGCATCAATAAGTTTTTTAACCTCCCTTTCTATTACATGCAAGAGAATAGGATTGATCTGTCTAAACTTTTGCTTGAAAGGCTTGACACTTGTTTTTAAAGGAATCTTATGCTCAATAATAAAAGTACCATAAGTTTTTAGATCTTCATAGGACCATACAAAAACATCTTTATATTCTTTAATAAATTTAGCATATTGTTTCTTCAGTTCAGTGGGAAGATATTTAGACAATTTGACAAGCTTTGGATTTTTATTTGAGCCAACATTACAATCTTTTACTTCTTTCGGTTGAGGCTACAAAGTGGATTTCAAAGGGATATCATTTTGATCAAACAATCTTTCTAAAGGAATGAGCCATTTTGGAATCTGATTATTTTTTAACAAAAGCATCTTATGATTTGGAATATTATCTTTGAACTTCTCTTGAGTTTCTCCTTCTTGCATATTCCAAGCTGGATCATTTTTATTTTCCTGATCAATATGCGTTTTGGAAAATTCATCCACCATATCCAGAAATTGCTTTATCTGTTCATCATCTTCAAATATTTGCCAATAGTGAACATTATTAGGAATTGAAGGTTTATGTCTCATGTCAATATGATACTTCAATTTCATAACAATAAGTGGAATGAAAGTACTTGCATCTTTAGCCAATGAATCTACTTGTTGATTATGCAATCTAGGAATAGTATGAATGTTGAAAGATAGGAAAAACATTTCAATCAAATTTATCCAGATTATTTTCAACACAAAATGAGAGCAGAGATATAATCAAGAAATGTATAGAGATATCTCATATATCCAATAATATAACAGAAATATATCAGAGATGCAACCATAAACACAGAGATACAATAATACACAATTTTTATTAATGAGCGAAATGTACAAAACTATAGAAATACAGAGTGAAAGACTCGCTAGAATGGTGACATCTTATCTTTGAGAAGAGATATGATGGCTACTCACATTCGTAATAAGATAATTGTTACAATGAGGCTCTAAAGGCATTTTTAACATAAAGAAAATAAAAAATCCTAACCGCGAAAGATGAAAAGCCAACATTTTTGTGGACCCCGTTTTGGGTAGTTTGGTGTATCAACTTTCTGAGGGCATAACTTTGGCATACGATCTCCGTTTGGGGTGCACGATATCTCGTTGGAAAGGTTCGTCGAGGAGACTCATTTTGGGGGATCAATCAAAGCCTTTGGCTATTATTATGTTGGTCGATCTCAAAATTCCTTCATTTAGGCCTTCAAAATGGCCCTAGAAGTTCAGGAACCAAAAAACTACTAAAAATAGTAAATTGCCAGAAGATTGTTTTGAGTTAGTTGAAATAGGTGGGTGGCCACCGATAACTACCTAGATCAATCCTCCCTAGTTATGAAGCAATGGTTTCCATTGCGTTGAGTGCCCGGGGGAGAGGGAAAATCATTTGTTGAATCTACATCTTGATGAGTTGCTTGCCTTGCTGGAGAAGTTGTGTTGCTTAGCTTGTTGAAGGTTGTCACCAACCTGTGGCTGGAAGGGTTGGACCTTTTGAACCAGTCTGGCAACATGAGATGACTATGTGTGGAAGGAATCCTTATTCTTCACTTCAATCTTATAGACATGCTTCTATTGGACATAAGGTGCTTGGATTGAGGTTGCAGTGGTTGTGTTGTTCTTCTATTCACCTTTTGAACAGACTGTGAAGAAGATGAATTTTGTAGTATGAGATACTACCTTGAAGCATTGTTTAGGTGGGACATTAGTAATAACTACCTCTGTTATCCTGTAGATATGATCCCCCAAAGTAACAATGACACTACGGGGTCGAGACTCATAAATATCATGGTGCTTCCACATATATGGTTGGCCCAACAGAATATCAAAGACATCCAGTGGGGAAACATCACATAATACCTCATCTTTGAAGGGTTGTATGTCATATGAAAATCGACATTGTTGTATGACATGAAGGTCTCGTCCCTAGCAAAGCCACCCGATGTTATATGGATGCGGGTGTGGTGTTGTCGACAATCACAAATGTTTGACAACCTCTAGTGAAATGAGGTTCTTCTCGCTTCCTCTATCAAAAATAAAATGCAGTGGAGTCCCCTTCACCCACATCTGTGAATGAAAAATATGCTCCCCATCTTCAAGATCTGTTGGTTCTTCTGGTTGAATTTTTGCGGTCGTGACAATAGTAGTGGGGTCTATGTTGATGATCTGTATTTTACCATTATTTTTTGAATCAGATTATGAATCAAGATTTGGCCCCTTGTCTTTGATCTCAGCCACCGATGACTGTTTTGAGCAACATTCATCAATGTTGTGCCAGGAAATTTTGTGGAAATCACACCACTTTCTAGTTTCTTTCTTCTTCTTCCTGTGACCCTTCTTTTCATGTGGCTTGGATTGGTTTTCAAGAGGTTGTTTGTTAGGGTCATCTTTATCATACTTTGGTTATTGTGTATTTGCAAACCAAACTCCTGTTTGTTCTGGTACCTAAATTGCTGCTCAATTTTGACAGCATATCGATAGGAAACTCCCAACGATGAGATCTCCAAAAACTCCATTTCAGTTTAGATGTATCTGTGTAGAGCCCCATTGTATTTTAGAGCCAAGTGTCACTCAAAATCTTTGATACCTAGCTTGGTGCACAAGGTATGAAAGGTATTGGTGAACTCCGACACTTCTTAGCCCCTCTCTTGACGCACCATGATCCATCTCATGTATTGGTCATCATATTTACCAACAAGGTAATATTGTTCCTTGACCGCATACAAAAAAAATCCCAAGTGAGCTCGACCCCATATATTCCAGACTCTTCTATGGAACTTTTCTCCCAGTAAGTTTCCTACCAATGTTTGACATGGGGGAGAAACTTAAGGAGTGCGAATATGATATTTTCCGTGTCGAAAAAATTGTGAACAGATAAATAGCCTTCTAGCAGATTTAACCATTTTTCTAAAGCATATGCATCTATCTGTCCTTCAAATATGGGAAGATCAAAATTAAATTGTACCTTGAAAGGAGAGGTGCCTCCAAATTTTTCACTTGATGAAGACGTGTTGATTGTTATCGGCAGGAATTGAAGGATGTGGGACAAATTCTCCATCATTTCATCCCTCTATCATGTGAGAGCTTGCTCAAGCAACAGATTAATATAATCGTCTGCACTGTTGTTTTTATTTTCTTATTCCATGCAGGGTTTCTTGGGCATGCGAGAGTGATTTTCCTCAAGAGAGACAAATGCAAAACCCAACTTGCTATACTCGGACCTCGTCAGGGACATGCACTAAAAAAAATGATCAAGAGCGGCCTGCTCTAATACCACTAATCTGGATTATTTTCGGCACTAAATGAGAGCTGAGATATAATCAAGAAATGTATAGAGATATCTCAGATATCTAATAATATAACAGAAATATATCAGAGATGCAACCATAAACACAAAGATACAGTAATACACAATTTCTATTAATGAGCGAAATGTACAAAACTGTATAAGAATGGTGGCATTTTATCTCTGAGAAGAGATGTGAAGACTACTCACATTTGCAAGAAGATAATTGTTACAATGAGGCTCTAAAGGCCTTTTTAACATAAATAAAATCCAAAACCCTAACCCCGGAAGATGAAAAACCAACAGTTTTTTGGACCCCGTTTTGGGTAGTTTGGTGTATCAACTTCTCGGGGGCGTAACTTTGGCATACAATCTATGTTTGGGGCTAACGATAGCTTGTTGGAAAGGTATCATCAAGGAGATTCATTTTGGGAGATGAATCAACACCTTTAGCTATCATTGAGTTGCTAAAACCTGAAAACCCTTCATTTAGGCCCTCAAAATGGCCTCGAAAGTTTAGGAACCGAAAAACTACTAAAAATAGTAAATTGCCATAAGACTATTTTGAGCCAGTTGGAATAGGTGGGTGGCCACCGATATCCACCTGGATCACAAATCCCATGCAAAATTTTTGTATGGTCTCATTCTAGGATGTTTATCTTGATATTCTTGTCTGATATGTTTAACAATAAGCTCTTCATCCCCATATACTATCAAGTGTTTAATTTTGAGCTTTCTAGCAGCTTCTATTCCTAAAATTAAAGCTTCATATTCACATATATTGTTTGTGTAATCAGTATCAAACTGCAATCTATAGAAAAATGGAATTTAATACTCATCATTTGGTGCCACAAATAGTACTCCAACTCCTGCTCCCTCCCAAGAAGAGGCACCTTCAAACAAAAAATTCCACATTCTGTCTCTAATTTTTACATTTTCTTTTGGAGTATTAATTTTTTCATTTTCATTCTCTGTACAATCTTCAAAATCATCATCAATATATAAAATACAATTTCCCAAATCCTGATCAGTGATATAGAGTGGATGATTATTAGGGTTTTGTGGATCACTCACTATGTAGGCCAGTCTAGTCTCTCTATACAATCTTGTAAATTGTCCACTAAAAATAGGGATCGTGGAATATGTCATGTCTAACTGTATTGATCCTCTTAGATTTTCACCCCAAGATCTGGATAAAAGCATGCCATGTTTTGTAGGTACATTAGTTGCTACCACATCCATAAGAATACTTTTGACTAGAATTTGGGCCAAATTTACAACTAAATCCTTTATCATGCCCAAACACTTAACTTTCCTAGAATCAAAAGAGTATAAGTATTGATTTAGTCTGGTAATTTCCAAGCCCAATTTTTCCATTATTATTTTTGGTATCAAATTGTGTGAAACACCTGAATCTAGCATACAATTATGTAATAAATGATCCTGCATAGTAAGAGTGATATAGAATGGATCCACATAATCTTTGTCATTTTCAATATGAGGTCCAAACATATTGGACACTCATCCTGCAGATTGATAACATCATCTTGATTTTTTTCATCTAGAAAATTTATTACTTTTGAAATATGCTTCTTATAAACTGGATACTTAGCAAGTCCTATCAAAGGGACTGGAATCTTAATCTTGTTCAATTCATTCTGCAAATTTAAAGTGCTCACTGTTTTTTCTAACTCTTTGGTCTGCACTTCTGCTTCTTTGTTTTCCATTTTCTTAGTTTGTGTTGCTTTCATTTCAACCTCCTTTGTTTGAAATGTTAATGCTTCAGTGGATGGTTTTGAGACTAAGGCTTCATTTCCTTTACTCCATGCCAAGACCTTTTTCGGTGGATTTGAAGTAGCAGTCTTATCTCTTGGCCTTAAATCGTATTTATTATGAAACTCGGCCAATATTGAATCAATAAGATCTTTGTATTGTGGGGTAGGCTCATCAAATTTATTGATATTTTTCTCATCAAGTAATGGTTCAGAACTTAAAGATTTTTTGTAGTCCTGTTGAGTTAAATGAGGTTAGCTATCATCATCGCTTAGATTGTTTATTTCCTCATCTAATTCTTCATACTCTTGAACTTCATCTCCCTGTATAAAATTCTATGTTTTAAAAGGAGCCTGAATTTTTAGATCGTCATTCTTAATTTGCCTCTGTTGAATCTGGGGATTTGTATTGAGTTTTCTCCTTAACTGATTTTCATTTCTAACATTGGGGTCAGGTTTGGCTTTCTCTATCTCCATCCTAGATATTTTATTTGATAAATATTTAATGATTTTATTCATCTCCTCCATTTTATCATCTTGTGTGTTTCTCTCATAACCGGAAGGTCTTCCTTGTTATTTAAACCTTTTAGGTTCCCTAATTCCCACTTCAACCTTTGTTTTCAGTTTCCCCAATGCCATCATATTAGATTCGATTTCAATAGCATCGTCTTGCATTCCGGCTAATGTTGTATCTCTTCTTTCCCTTAAAAGTAATGTGAAGTCAGAATCAAATGCCCCTGCAAAAGTAACTTTAGCAGTTGGCTGGGAAGGCTTAACTTCGGCTGGGATCTTGTTATACAATTTATTAAATCTTTGGATAAATTCAGAAACTGTTTCAAAAGACTTCTTCTTTAAAGCACCAAACTTGGTCAAATAATATAAGTGATCTTTTTTCTCACCCCACTATCTCAAGAAAGTATTTTCTAAATCATCATATGTTGCTATGGAATCTACAAGAAGTCCCCTAAACCAAGTTCTAACTTGACCTTAAAAATTATAAACAAACAATCTCATGTCAACATCTTCATGTTCAATACCAAATATATCAACAAATTGATCAAAAAAAGATATATGTTATGTGGTTGTTAAATCCCCTCCCCCACTAATTTTGGTAAGTTTTTCATATAATTATCATGTAAATCATTTAGATTTGCGGGAAGAGCCAATGGAGCGTATCTAGTGGCTGCTTTGGAAAAGATCATCGAGGGAGGTGGTGGTGTGTTTACTTGTCCACCACCTCCACCTCCACCTCCACCTCCACCTTCTGCACCAGTCATTGTAGGTTTTGGGGATGAAATACGAGGATTGTAATGAAGATTATCAAAGATTTCAAAAAATTGTTGTACTGAGTCCTTGGTTTCTTCAGGAAGGTAATAACAAATACATACTAGATAATCAAAAGGTGACAGGTCACACGATATGGATTAATAATCAAAATCGAAATGGAATTGAGAAACAGTACTTGGCCTTTCAGATCGACCTGATGAGTAGATGGGAGAACTGATAAGAGAGGAACCCAAGTGTTATTTCTAGAAGTCACCCTCAGACTGCAAATGTGGTGAGCTTAGAAACATTTGAACATGGATGTGTAAATTTGTTTATATGCAACTGGGTTAACCAAAATAGCAAGAGAGAAGAAGTCAACAAACTGTGATTTCATTGGGCATGGAGTCAAAGCAACTTAAATATTGAAGGCATTCAAGCTGCTTATCAGATGAAAGTTGTGTAAATAGAAGAATGAGATATAAAACATAAAGCAGAAAGTTCATCAAACAAAATATCCTTTCTTTCAAATGAACAAATCAAGATGCTTGAATAACACAATGATAAATAGGCAAGCTACAACAAAGTCTCTGCTGCTCATAGATCTGTTAATCAATGACAGGCTTTGATTCTCAAAAACTGCATTTTATTCAAGTAAGAAAAAAAAATGCATAAACACACTGATAGACTAACTCTCATAGATCCTCAATGGAAGAAATGCTTCAGAAAAATCATGCATTCAGGTTTACATTCATGTATCTAGAGAAAGTTTCCTCCTGAACTTCTCTCAGGTCTTGGAGAAAACCCCTCTCGGGTCTTTCAGAAACTGAAAAACCATTCTGTATGTGCCAATAATGGATTTTATATATAATTACATCAACCACTTAATTACTAGCTTCTAGGAAACATAAACTATGAGTTTGCAAAAAAACATCTGGGAATGATGCGATTGAATGCCCTGCCTGTAATTGTCCTGCCACGTGTCTTAGACGTTCTTCCTTCAAATCTGGAGATAATCATTTTACAAGATCCTCTGCTACCTATAAATGTTAAATGGGCTTCACATGCTGGATTCGAATTAAATGAAGATGATACATTTCCTGAAACTATGGGATTGAAGATTGGCTACCTATTCAAAGCCTTAAAGTGGTCAAATTGCCAAGTGTTCTGCTAAATGCCTGGAAAATGGGATTGCATTTGATGCCTTCAAATCTAACTGGAGTCTTGGGATTGACATTTTGATTACAATTATAGTTGTGCTTATGGCATTATAGTCTCCTCATACAAGTTTCTCTATGATTTGGTGATATTTGGATCCTGATTATTCGTGATCTTCCAAGCTCGTAAAATATATAGAGATATTCGATATTCATGACACCTTTCTATAGTGTACTCGTGGAAGATTAGAGTTTCTTCTCTGTGCTCTTGTGCCAGGTCTACGCATCAAATCTTCTAAAGATTGATATGTCTCATTAACTTGAGTTTTGTTGCAAGATCGTACTCCTCGACACTTGTTGGAGCTTATCTTAACACCTCTAATTACGTGTGAATGAGCATTATATTTGGTCATCACTCATAATGGGTTGCGTTCTCACACTCAGGAAAGCGCCTTTGGACATTTGGAACCCCAACCTGGCAGTCGATTGATTTCTGTTTTAGGTAATACTGGATGGTGGCTACTGGAAACGCTCTTGGGCATTTGGAATTTGGAAGCTCAATTTGACATCTGGGCGTTCTCTAATATTGGCGATGACATGTACACAAGAAACCTCTACTCTGTCGTTTGCAATCTGAGATGCCCTGTCGATATAAGCAATCTGCAAGCAAGAATTTACTGACGGAGAGTTGGGATACGTGGTAGTTGGACGATGAGAAAGTACTTTGAACGCTTTCCAAGAACTGCCAGTTTTTTGAACACCATGATTCTCGACACCTGGGAGATCTTCTTAGCATTCACCATCTACACAGGCGGAAGACAAAACCCGTGATGTTGCATTTTCTCTGTCGATACCTGATTCTCTCATATTCTCCTCCTTAGACAGACTTTTATCTTTTGCCTAGAATTTGAGTGTTTTTGTGGCTATTTGCAGCTATTATATAGTCAAACCGACCCTCCTCGACACCTACGCAAGACATATTTTGACATATGACTGCCTGTTGTATTGCTTAATACTTGGCCTTTTATTTTAACATGGGAACTTGGAAACTTTGCAAAGTCGTGGCGCTTCATATGGAATTGCATGTGGTGCTCAATGCTATCGACTTTATGGGACTTATCCCACACGGTAGACGATAAACAAGTCTTTAATATTCATATATTCCAACGGTATAAAGCTTTGATCGACGTGTTATGACAACTATGCCTTTGAGAGCTCGGCGCTTGACGTTTATGTACTGGTCTTTTGTGTTGTTGCTTGACTTGTGTATTGTGTGGAAGGTTGCGTGGATCTGGAGCTTGGCCTTCGGGCCCAAATTTTGTTTTGGTAAAATTTTTACCAAAAATAAACAATAATACAACTCTGTCATATAAGAACCCGAGAGCACAAATTTAGCTACAAAAGCCAAAATTTGCTTAAATAAAACTTGCTTAAATAAAACCAATTGTGTATATCATTTTGTTTTCAGGTCAAGAAGACAAAGACCATAGGGCTTACGGGAAAAAGTGATCAATTAAAGATTTTCAAGGCTCGACGGAGGATTGGAAGGTTATAACAATGGCAAAAGACCAAAGGAACTTGTCAAAGTAAAAATTTTACCAAAAATAAACAATAATACAACTCTGTCATATAAGAACCCGAGAGCACAAATTTAGCTACGAAAGCCGAAATTTGCTTAAATAAAACCAATTGTGTATATCATTTTGTTTTCAGGTCAAGAAGACAAAGACCATAGGGCTTACGGGAAAAAGTGATCAATTAAAGTTTTTCAAGGCTCGACGGAGGATTGGAAGGTTATAACAATGGCAAAAGACCAAAGGAACTTGTCAAATCTAGCATAAGTTTGATGATGACGCTAAAAGTTTTTTTAGTATATTTTTTATTTTAAATGATATAAATCCAGGTACTAACATTGAGTATAAAAGGTGCTCTTCTTGATTTGCAGGGATAAGAACCCTTATTTCAGGGAGACTAATGTTGGAAATATTGAGAGGGGGGCGAATTAGTGTTTAGAGCAATTAGTATTTTTGAACTTGTACTTCAATCAAATCATGTATTCAATTTATATCCAATCAACAATGAAGACTATCCAATGAACAATGAAGAATCGTATAAGAGATACACCAATACACCATGCACAATATATAAGAAGTAATATGTATTGTTGTTCAAAGGAAGTAATGACTTCCAAAGGTAGCTACGGCTTTCAAATATAAAGGGAGGGATAAACCTCCAAAAGGAATATACAATCCTCCAATATCACGAGAGGGTTGACCTCTCCATCCTTGCCCCTTCCTTCCACCCAATAATATAAGAGAGATAATAAAACTTTACATTAAATTATCACCATCAACCAACCATCACATACAACCTGATAATGCTTCTTGAGTCTTCTTCAACTTATGCAATTCTTCACTTATTGGAATACTTTGATCCTGTAGATAATATTACTCAATGTATTATTTGAAACTCCTCCAAGTTTCACTCCTTGAATCCTCCCAAAAAATCAGTTATAGAGAAAATGGTAGACCTTATTCAATTTTGGTTTATTCAAGAGAGCGAACTTGTACAAAATGCCACGTGCTCAATATTTAACATTAGATTCTAAATTCTTACACATGAAACTACCACCCATAATATTTCCAATTAAATTGGTCTCACTTCATTTGGATTCTTTATGAAGACGTTATGATGTTTTTACTCGGAACACATGTTTATGACTAGCTTAAGGACTAGTCAAAAACCCTATCTTCCACAGAGTGTATCTCCAAAATTATAGCGAATAAAGAGATGAATTTTTTACCACAACTACCTAGATGTGTCTTCTCAATAGCCTCCGAATTTCACCATCTGAATCATTCTATAAACAACGTCATAGAGAAAATGGTAAGATGACCTATACATAACATACCTTAGAACACATCACCAAAAGACTTTATCCTCCCTTGAAATTCGGCCTTCTTTACTTCAGACTTCCTCAGAAATTCGACTTATATCTCCTTGTTCATTAACAAACCTATGTGTGTTTAAAAATGAATATATAATGAGATGTATTTATTCCCTTTATGTCACTTCCTTTTAACATTAGGGTCGACATCTAGTTTATGCTTCAATTCACATTGTCATCTTAAAAAATTCATTTATCCTCAATTGTGAGGATCCATGTGATGTGCCACATACCACCGAAAGCAGCATGACTTATACTATCCATCCATGGGTGTTGTATATGCATGTGTAATTTTCTTCATGTCTATCTACTACGATCAACTGTGGGGTCCAAAAGCCAATGGCTAGGGTTGACATCAATGAATACAGCCAATGACTAGGGTTGACATCAATGACAACAACCAAACTTCCAACAATATCCCCCTTTGTCATTGATGGAAACACCCATGCTCCCCCTATCATCATGATCCCAATTTATCTCTCCCTTTGACATCAATGGAAAAGGGTGGGGCTGCTCCCCTTGAGTTCAATGGAATAAGGTGTTACAGGGAAATCCCCCTGCAGACAGGTGAATTCCCTCTTGGGCTCTAAACTCCTAAGACCAATATAGAAAGGTGCTAGCATTGATCATTGACATTCCTTTAAACCTAGCTAAACTAATGTATAGAGAAGATGAAGAAGATGTACCTTTTTGCGATGTGTGTCCTCGTCCAGTCCGAGTTGAGCTTCGATCTCCAAGATCTTCAACAAGTCCTGCAATTCAATCAAAGACAAAACATGCTTCCTATTCTACTATGATTAGCTTGAAACCAGATCTATTTATTAAAGACAAGTTCATGTAGATAAACATAATCGTGAAGGAAACAGGCCAAGAACATATATGTTAGTGAAAACAAAGTAAAGTGCTTATAACTGTAGATGCAGACGCAACAGCCTCACCAAGATCTCCTTGTCCAAACCCTTGCTCAAATGATCCACAAACATAATGACTATGCTTCACTTATTATCTTCCTTATGAGATCATAAGTTTGATGCCTTCAATGTCTCTCCCTTTCACCATGAGGAGGCCTCCTTATATAGGCTTGGAGAGGCCTAACCATCTTAGATATTCTTAGGATAGGTTGAGGATCTTTCTCCTTTAGTTGGGGATCCTCCCTAAGATTGAGCCTTGACCTTAGATTCGAATCCAACCAACTTCAGAGATGAAGGGGATTTTTCCTTGATTTTCCTCAATAGCCCAATATTTGCTCAAAAAAGGCCAGCACTCCCCCAAAAGGGTGCACAGAGCATTGGAATGATCCCCCAAAGAAGGCCAAGGAGTGCTGGCACTCCCTGACAATGGGTAGGGGAGCGTTGCCCTCCAAAAATGATTTTTGAGTGGTCTATTCCATTGTAAAGGTTTTGTACTCTTCGTGAAATGATTTCTCCTTCTTAAACCAGTCTTTGAAGGTGTCTTAAATGTCCCTATGATGTCGTTAGAAACACGACATAGGCGATATGGCAGTATGAAGTTTGCAACACTTGCAACCAAGATGTGACACTTGTAATGACGACAATAGGTCATCATTGAAGTGAGTAATTTTGATGTGTAACATAAGGTGACCTTCTTCTTTGGGGTTGCTCCCCCTGAACATGTGGCACTCAATAATACTTCATCTTTATTTTTGGACTTTGGAAATTTGTATTCCTTGGAATCCTTTTGTTTGGCTTCTGTATTCTCTCTCTTCTTCATGTCTAGGATGTATATGTTGTTCAGTATTCTTGTTGCAGTTGCAACTAATCTTCCCGAGTTCTTTTCTCTAATTTTACATTTTCTGGAGTCAAATGTAAGAATGTATCCTTGATCACATATTTTTCTAACATTGAGGAGATTATGCTTCAGATATTAACCCAATAGGACTTTTCCCGCTTTTACATTTTCACTTCCAAGCTTTGCAGTTCCTTTTCCAAGTATTTTGGTAGATGAGTCATCTCCAATTGCAACATTTCCACCCTTTTTCTTCAAGATGACAATTTTTCTTTGATCTCCGGTCATATGAGATGAGCACCCACTGGCTATGAACCATTCATCTTCTTCTTTGCATTCTTTAGTGACCAATGCCATTTGACAGTTTTTATTGTGTGGAATTTCTTTCCTTTTCCATGTTGTAGTTGGTATAGGGACATTTGGCATAGGATTATCTTCCTTGATCTCTTTGAAATCTCGTTCTTTGTGACCAATATTATTGCACTTATAGCATACAATATTTTGATCCATTAATGGGTCAAATGGATTATAATTTCTTTTGACGGGTCTGCAAACATTTGCATATCTACTATTTGCACCATTCATGTATCTTGCGTAGTTATTCATTTCATTGATTCTACAATTGATTTCCTCGTGCCCAAAATTTTCACAAGTATAACAATGTCCAAGAAAGAAATTTTGATACCTGGAAGTGATGTTCTTTGTGGTGTGGTCCATCTGGGTTCATGATCTATTCTTCTATAGTTTCCTTCATAATTATTGCTTTCATACCTGATGGGAGAGGATCTTCTTGATGTCTCATTCCTTCTGAATTCTAGTCTTCTATCTTGTTGTTCAACTTGCTTTGGAGTGTTGGTTTCATCCTTTTCATCTTCCTTCTCTCGCTTTGTTTTCTTCAAACTGTCATTGTATCCTAGTCTTGTCTTGTCATTTGGAGATCTTTGATTGCTAAGGATCTCATCTAATTTTTTAGTGCTTTTTTCGAACTTCTTCAACTTTTCTATTGTCAATAGTATCTCCCCTTTTGTGTTATCCAATTATTCTTTCAATTTCTCATGATATTCTAATTGTTCTTTCAAGCTATCAATGGTATTTTCAAGCTTGTAATTCTCTTCTTCACAACTACTCAATTCACCTTTTAGTATTATGTTTGTGTTTCTAAGATTGTTATTTTCAGTTTCAACATGCTTCAACTT
>JZKD02S1674748.1:500800-531920 GCA_000966675.3 Picea glauca
ACTTCGATGAGGAATATGACTGCGGTCATATAAGAGGAGGTCACGTGGACCCAGAGCTTAGCGTGGAGGGCTAACGAGAATTTGAGCACATCGGGATTTTAAAGTCAGAAACCCCATGCCCAGTCTTTTGCATTTATAACACAGTGTCAATCCTCTCTTTCTTTTAACCGATCCCCAACCTTTCCTATACTCTGCATTGGGATCACAATGATGGACCTGAAATTTGCAAAAAATATTTCTAGGGTCCTGCGTCCACTTGTTAGTCCAAAAATTCTTTCTATTCATAGGAATAACATATCTTTCACTATCTCTATTAGATTTATTCAGAGCAAATCTTCTTTCTTCTAGTTGTGCCCTAGTTTTATGACTAGGAAAAAATCTATCAATCATACCTAAATTCATACTTTCAAAGAAAAATATTTCCACTTATCTTACCTTTATTAGACCACAAAGTTTTAAGATCTTACCTCTTTCTTTAGATAGGGCTTCCTTCTCTTAGAACAGAGCTTCCCAAATCGAATAGAATATTGCGCACTACAACAACATATCTACGCACAGAGCTTTCTCTTTTCTTCAGTTCCCAACAATCACAGTTTCAGGTCCCGACAACAGAACCATTTGTTGGCACAGGGGCAGACCCAGGGTTTAATGCTTCAACAACGCACCAACAAAACCCTAACTACTGACCCTTTCGGAAACACCTGCGAAGAAGATGAAGTCTCACCCGAGGTAGAGGCTGGGGGGGTTAAAGGACTCAAGTGTCTACAACCTAGCTGGGACATAGATATGTGATCAAAATACTTAACAGAGAACTTAGCCAATAACTTGCATCAACTTCTAAGTCTTATTCACATCACAGATTAACCTTCATTACAGATCAACATAGTAGTAACCAGGGTTTAATCATATCTAATCATTTAGCACATAGCATCATAGCATATCTAACATTCATTCATATGTAAAACACTAAGAATCAATGTATCTACCTATCATGCATCTAGATTAAGAAAATAAATACATAAACACCATGAACAATATTGCACAAAGCACAATAACATAGGATATATGTGGTTCACCCCAGTGTGGGGCTATGTCCACCAACTCTTCTCTTCTTTATTAGTCTCTTCAATATTCTTACAGGCACCAAGCCACAGAGCTAACTCTGCAAGGGACAAGATATCTGCACACACCTCGCCAAATCCTCCTTCCCCAAATTAGGTCAGGGCACAAATCCTTACACAATCTGTCTGCACAAATCACTTACAAAACACTAGCACTTATCTCTACAAGCCTCAACACGTTCATGCACAAAGCTAGCTACTCATGCATTAAGCCACACTTCCTCTCCATCTTACATTACTTAGATACTTATTTATACATTACAAAAGGGGCCTAAACATGGGTAAGACCCATGGGCCGAAATCCCATACTCTTTACATAAACCCTAAAAACCCAAAAAGACCACAAAATGGGCGATATCTCATGATCTCCGCTTTGCTTGGGCGCTCTGTCTTCAACCAACCTATCAAAGTCCCAAAAATGGTCAAGCACTACCAAGTTTCTCTCAAAACTTGGTCGAGGGCCAACAATGGTTGGACGTGGAAATGATAGGTGGATGTAGCCACCTTCCAGTTGTAGTCGAAGAACATAGGGGGTTGTAGCCACCTTCTGGTTGTAGCCAGAGAATTGGGGAGTTGGAGCTTCCCTCGGGTTGTAGCCTGAAAATAGGGGGATCAAAGGCTCCTTCCATTTGCAGTTGGAAAACAAAGGAAGTTGGTGCTTCCAATAAATTTAATTCTTAAATACACATAAGAAAAATCATTCCGTGGTTTTCTCCTGCATTGGTTTTCCACGTAAAATATTGGTGTATTGTGTATGTGTGTGATTACTCATTGTTCATAGTTTATTTATTCTGCACATGATTGAATGATATAAATTGATCATAAAGACAAATAACATGTATACATTGTGGTTAAAAAGGATTATAATTTCTCTATTACTGATTCACCCCCCTCTTAGCAATCTAACAATTGGTATCAAAGCAGGTTCCTTCATAAATCAGTTTAACCACTATAAGGTAGATCATGGAGAGAAATAGTATGTATAAAAAAGGAATACCAAAGTTTGATGGATAGAACTATACATTATGGAGAAGAAGGATGAAAACATATGTTCAAGCACATGGATTTGAGTTATGGAAATCAATTTTAGATGGATATAAAGAACCAGTAGTTCCACCAATAAATGAAAACAGAAAGAAACTCAATCTAAATAATTCAAAGGCCACAAATTCACTTATTAATGGTCTTTGTAATTCAGTATATGCCAAATTTATGCATTGCAATTACGTTAAAGAAATTTGGGACAAACTTCAGAATATCTATGAATGAGATACAAAAGTCAAGGAAACAAAGCTTCAAACTTACAGAGGTCAATTTGAACAAATAAAGATTTATGAAGATGAGAATATTGCAGCTTACTTCTTACGAGTTGATGAAACAGTGAACGCAATCATAGGATTGGGAGAAAAATTTGATGAATCTATAATTATTCAAAATGTAGTAAGATCTCTTCCAATGAGATTTGATCCTAAGATCTCAACACTAGAAGAAATATAAAATCTAGACTCAATGAGCATGGATGAACTACATGGAATTTTCACAGCTTACGAGTGTTGCGCTCTAAAGATGTCCTAAAAACAAGCTTAGTCTGACATTAATTTATCAACCGAGGATTCATCTTTTCTTTCAAGAATATCAGCAAAGTCTATGCAGATAGTTATATAGGTTTAAATCATGTAGATAATTCAGTTAAAGAAAATCTGAGTCTATCTAAATTACAGCAATAATCAAGTCTTCACACATTCATTAAAAACTATGAAACTAATAAATCACTTAACATAATTGTAATCTGATCAATAACACACCATGAATCAAGGAATCAATCAATTTATTGAATTCATTTATCTAAGAAACAATAATTTAATATGCAAAAGCACTTATAGAATCAATCTCTCAATGACCAATTAACCTGTTGGAAAAGAACAAAAATCTACTGCATATTTAGGAAGGAACAACAAATGTAAATTAAGCGAAAGGAACAACAAATGCAAACTTGATAAAAGGAATAACATATGCGAAAATGAAAGGAATTCTCAAACGATAAACTAACAATAATTGGAAATAGAACAACAATCGACAATCTTCAAATGAAACATCTATCCTCTGTAATTGAACATCATAACCAATTCATAAAAGAATCAACACACTCATGAATTTATCTTAATTGTTGCAAGGAAATTCAAATCACAGAACTAAAATAAAATTGATACGATTACAGATGAGACAGTAAATCCTTCTGACTGGGCCCACAGTCTTCAGAAGGTACCGCTACTAAAAAATCAGTATGAAAAGATGATCAAAACGCTCAAGGATTTCATTAATTCCATAGCTGGTAAATCATTTACAATCGACTGTTGTACAAAATGTCAACAATTAAGAGATTCAAATGCTTGGTTAAATTTCTTGGGTATCTCTCTATCGTTCACTATGCTTTATATATTACAAAGAAATAAGTAAATTAAGCTATCATGAGGATCGAGAGATCCTCAAGATTGCTTTTACTATTTATGAATATTACAAGATAACGAGTCAATCTTCCTTTAAATTGTTTTGCGCCTGATCTCTTTGATATCCAATGGCATATTCATCTCCAGGATGTCTTTAATTATCTTGAGGTAACAACATTTGTCCATTTTCTGCATAAAATTAAAACAATTCAAACCAAAATTCAGAAAATATTTAATATTACTCAATATTATTTACTAAATACTTTTTAATAATTTTATTTCCTAATTACTTTGAATCAATAGAAAATTCAATAAAGAATACATCATAAACCATAGTAATAAGGAGAATATTTATACCTTTTTCTCAACTGAACATACCCCCCAGCTTACCTTTTTGCATGTCCTCATGCAATCAAAGAGTTTACATGTAAAGCAGTGATATTGAAGGGAGGAGAGGTCTTTTCTCCAGGTCTCTTGAACCCCTTCTTACCTTTAATCTCTTCAAAAGAAACATCTTCCTCCTTCTTACAAATTTCATAATTACATTGATAACCCTATGGAGGATACCAAATAATGGAGGACTGTACCTACATCCAATCTAGGTAGACCCTTCATCCAGGATCATTCTGGCATACCTCCCTAACCTGAAGGTGGTTGCATGAAATTTTTTTAAACTAAAGGGTTCCCTGTTCTTGACTGCATTTGAGGAGACATTCCATGTTAATTTGGCAACAAAAAAGGTTTCTTCTTTAAGCTCTCTAAAATATTGTAGACCTGAATGTACAACATGTCTGTGGATGGGAGATAAAGATTCTACAATCTTCTCCCTCTTCATGAAGTTTTTGTGCTACATAATGGTATCAAGGGATTTAGGAGGTTCCCCTCTTGTACATAGGTCTAGTCCAGTCTCCCCTTTCATGAAAACCTTGTGTGCTTTAGCCCACCTGGTTTGGTTTTTGGAAAAATACAAGAATTCTTGAAACTGTATGTCCTTGGTGAAAGGATTGGGGTTCTCTTTTCTATTTTCTCCTAGGATGATGTTGTGAAGGTATAGTTCACACAGAAAGTATTGTACTCCATCCTCTTGTTCTCTAAAACATGAAACAAAATTAGAAACAGTGGAAAACTCAAAAGGTTTGCCTGCTCTAATAGCTTTAACTCATAGCAACAGATAACGTTCTAATAGAAATAAGGTGTAATTAGTATCAGGGGATATGCAAGCTACTATATCAGAATAAACATAACAAATTTCTTTGATCTACTCCAAGGCTCCATCTAGTTGTCCCTGTACCCTTTTCACCTTTTCTTTAGCTCTGTTGAGCTCAGCAAAGATCTCAGTTTTTGTTGTTGACATGGCTTGAATTTGTATGACAACTCTCTAATGTTATGCCAATGTTACCATTTCACTTCTGCATTGAGTTAGGGTTTGTTGGGATTGCACCAGTTCTTCTTCCAACCTGCTAATAATGGATTCCTGTTCAAGGGACTGAAATGCTTCCTTAGTCTAAACAACTACCTCTATTGTTCTTGGAGCATCTGTCTGGGTTTCTATGTCAATTGTTTCCAAAGGAGCGGGAAAATTTGTAGGAAACACTCCTTTAGTTTGAACAATTGTTTCTTCTGGCGCGGGAACCTCTCTCTGAGTTTCCATTTCAATTGTTTCTAAAGGAGCATGCAATTCTGTTTATGTTCCAACAGAATTGGTGTGAAATGCCCTTCTGGGAAGTGGATTTCTCCCCTGTACTCTAGCCCTCTTATATTTCTTCTTCTTATGGGCTTTGTCAGCCTGTTCCAACTGCTCCCTAAGTTGTCTAATTGTTTCTTTCAATCTAACAACTTTTGTTTTTAATACTTTTTTTTTCTTAACCCTTTTCCTCAATATCTTGTTTTCATGCTTTAATTTTCTGATTCTGTTGTTTCCTATTCCTATTGGTTCTTCTTGTCTATAGGGAATTTCAAGTTCTTCCCCACCTTTATCAACTGTTAACTACTTCCCTATATATTCTGGGTGCTCTGATTGTTCTAAAGGGTTGTTTACCTCAATGTGAGGTTCTGGCTTTTTTGTTCCTTCAGGAGATGGCATCTCCATATTAGGAAGATCTAAGACAGTGTTTGAATGAGAATAAGTTGGTGCTTGGGGTTATCCAGACCCGTCTGTACCTTCAGGAAGTGATATCCCTAAATTTCTCAATACTTGGGCCATCTCTACTTCATAATTTCTGAAGAAATGTTCTGTAAGGCTTTCATGTGATGGTTTTTCTGTTTATACAGTTTCCTGAGTGCTTTCATGTGAGGGTTGTTTTGCTTTCATAGTTTCCTGAGTGCTTTCAGGTTGTACTATCTTTTTACCCCTTCTTTTTTTTACAGTGGAGGTTTCAAGAACATAAATTGTTCTCTGTCTCTTCTTCTTTGATGTTCCTACCTGTCTGCTCTTAGTTTCTGCCAACCAAATGAGGTCTTCTTCTATTTCAGGTTGGGGTACTGGAATTTCAAATTGGGCATTATCTCCTTCTGTATGGGCTTCCTCAATTCCCTGTGGTGGAATTTCATGGTGGACTTCGAGTTTCTCAATTTGTAGGGGCCTATCGGGCTCAATTAATTCCCCCCAAGTTATTTGTGTGTGGGTTAAAGCCATGTTTACTATCAATTTTACTAACCCGTGGTGACTAATTACATTTGCAGGGTCTTTGGCGTTCTGGGTCCTTCCAACAACTTCATGTAGCATGGCATTAAAAATAATGGAATTTATCATTGACCTTTGTTTTAGTGCTGCTAGTATCTTGAGGTGGCATGGTCTCACTACGTCATATTGCCTGTCGCAAATGATATATCTTTGTATCATGCTTGCTAGTTCTCTCCATGGTTCGTTGAGAGCAGAGGGGTGTTGACGAGCGAAATTGTCCGTCCATCAATTGAGAGAGTGGAACTGGTCCGGGGTTGTCTAATAACCCAAGCCGTTTGGAATGAACCATCCTGACGGGTTTAATGGCTCCATTGGCTGCTCTAAGATCCTAAGAAAACCAAAGAGAAAACTAATCTAAACTAACTAATCTAACTAAAACAAATAAAACAAAATAAAACTAACTAAAACTAATAAAACAAACTAAAACCAAATACAAGAAACTAAACTAACTAATAAATAAAAACAACTAATACACTAATCTAATTAAAACAAACTACTATATTAACTAAAACTAAATACAAATTACACTAAATATTCTATATACTAACTACTAATTACTAATACACTAACTCTAACAATTAACCATCTAGCTACTAGTTATAATACAGCTTATTCACAAATATACAATATACACGACTGGCAGATTTAAATAAAACCTGTAAAAGTCATATGCTTTCTATCCTAAGACTGCCAGAAATATTTTTTATTTTTTGATTTTATGAATAAGAAATAAAACTACTGAAATTAAACGATCTAATATATTTACTGAAATTAAACAATCTAATATACTAATACTATAAATCTAACTAAACTAATATCTGAACTAAATTATTAATAAAAACAGTAAACAAACAAGCGACTAACTAACCTGGAAGCGCTCCTAATTTGTCCTTCGTATGATGACTTCGAAGCTAGTCGGAGGAAGGAAACTCGCACCGTTTGATCCAGAAGCTTTTCGTAAACGATCGGCTGCGCTGCTCTTTGAGTGGTTTGCAGGACAAAAAAGACATAAAAAATCATAACAACTTTATAATTTATAAATCTCTGCAATAAGGGAAACCTGTTATGCAAAAACTCATATTTGATAATTCAACTTATGAAGAAGATAAACCTGTCATTCACAAACTAAATTAGACAATTGTTATGTCTTTTATACACTTGGAAGAAACCAGATATGGATTACAGTGATTAAAATTATATCATTTGCACATGATTAAGATAGCTAAAGTAGTCATTAACCAGATACAAATTGATATACACAACATGAAACAAAATATTGATATAATGAGAAGCTAAATCTGTGACAAAAAACCAAATTCTGCCTCAGTCTGTATTAAAACTCCATATCCTTGTTCTCCCATGAATGAGGATATCATTATTACAAAAATCATAAGTATATATAAGTCTCTCCACAGGGTAAAACCTCCCTGTGGATAATATCAAACTGTTTTACATAATCTAGGAAAATATCCCCAAAATCAACTAAACTAGGAAACTAAAATGCAAGTGAAATATTTCAAATATCCCCTAACTGCTCATCAAATCCATTGCAATTTCAAATTCATCTGCAATAGACCAAAACTATCAAGTTAGAAAGATATTTCAGTAACAAAACAATAAGAATTTGATTCTACAGACTTAGCTACAAAATCATCTGATTATGTAGCTAGTCTAAAATAGCATACGGGATCAGATAGAAATCAAATCAAATCTCTTTTTTAAAAGAATCAAATCTAATTTTCTTTCAATAAACATTGAAAACGAATCACTAATGATTCAAATGATTTTATCATTTAATATGAAACACAATCAAAAGCGATTTAATCGAAACAGAGGTAAGAATACTCTATTTTCTTCCACCATAAAACCGGGTCAAACAATAACAAGACTGCTTCATATCCAATTAAATCAATAATGAGTAATATCGTATGCAATATGATCTAATCCAACACAACCATCATTGATTCGTTATAACTATAATAGTATAACCACAAATTCATATCGTTCAATCAAATGTAAAGATGGACAGACTGCTTCGCTTATGTGTAAACGAAATCATATGCAACAACATCAACACAATCAAATTCGTGATTGTTTTCTTGCACAGTCAACATGCAGGATCATAATAGAATCAACAGAGATTACAATTGTAAACTGGGAAAATAATCAAAATGAATTACGACTAAGTTTAATTATAGAAACAAATCGTGATACTGGGTATAGTCACTTTCGTTCCTCAAATCAAATTTAAACAACATATTCATTACAATATGAATCGAACTGATAACATGGTCGAACAAAACAATGTGAATCGATCGGCTGGGTATAACTGTTATGAATCATATCTATTCGCGATTTGGGTACATATTAACAGATACATATTGAATGGTATTCGAATTGGTCGAAAATCACATGGAACATAAAACCATAACAGTTAACCATTATTTCCAACCATATCGTATACAATATAACCAATTCAAATCAAAACATTGATTGTGTTCAAAATTGAAATACCAAAAACAACTTGTGTTTAGAAAAGATAGAAACGACTTCAATTAGCAACAGAGTATCCAATTTAAGCCAAATCAAAACAATCAAATCCATACTAAGATCCTATCAAATCGGCGAAAGAATCCAATCGAAACTAAATTCGGAAAACGTATTTCATTAATCAAAACCTAACTATGTACACAATGCATATAGTATGACAGAGAAAATCCAAACCGTAATCAGAACTATTCAAAGAATTCTAATTCGTTATATAAACAAGTTAGAACATACCAGTGAGGCTGCTCGAACTATGCCAATTTTGAATTCATGACTGCTGTAGCTGACTCCACATTCTTAAACAAAATAGAACCTGTTGTCCTCTGTTTCTTATCAGTGGCTTGCAATTCATCCCTTTGACTGGTAAGCCTTGCAACTTGATCCTCCAGAAAATGAATTCTAGACTGTAGCATTGGCACATCAAGATAATATCTTTCTAACCACGAGCCACACTGATTAGAGGGTGGCGCTGTAGACTTAGGTAAAGCAAGAGAGGGTTTTGATGAAAGACTGGGGTTTGGACAAGGCAGCTTAATGCCCGGTTAGTTAGGGTCGTTTTGCAAGCAAAGTGGTAGGTTCGATACGAAGTCAAATGAGGGTTCAACACACAGACCTTCGGAATAGGGATATTCGCTTGCCAGGTAACGTTCCACTTTCAAGTCAGAATCTTCACTCAAAATGATAGGGTCAGGGTTGACAGGAGGTTTAGGTTTGTTTCTTGCCAATCGAGAGATTAAACGAGCATTCTTTTTGCCTTTGGAATTCGCAGTAGGTTTGGCTTTAGGTTTCTTGCCCACGGGCTTAACAATTTTGACATCCTTGGTCATAGAGTGGGGTAGGTCTGTAGGTGAGTCGGGTAAGGGTTTAGGTAACAAAAAACTGTAGGGTACCGGGGGGACAGTCTTATCTTCGCTCACCACAGGTTTGTCAACCTGTGGTGGGTTTGAATCCTCAAAATCATTGCGATCCAAGAAATCATTCCAACAGTCTCCGTGTAACCCCAAATGATAAACAACAATAATTTTAACCAGCTCGAAGTGAAAAAGGCTTCTATCGGCCTGGTTCCTTTTGTATCTCTTGGACATTTTAAACAGGCTTCTATGCAAGAAATAAGGCATATTAAGCTCATAGCCCATGAATACCATAAGCAAACAAAGGTGGTATAAGAAAACAAAACCATACCGACCCTCGCAAGTGATAAATTGTTTGATTATCATCAGCAAATCGTGCCAACGTTGCATGAGCATGTTCGCGGGCAAACCTTTATCACAGAAGATAACCTTACGCGACTGGAAGAGCAGTGTCCACGAGACTTCTTCCACTTTGCAATTCTTGGACCATCGTTGTCCAGTGGCAGGCAAACCCGTAGCTAAACTGAGAAATTGCTCGTCAATTTGTAATTGGACATCCCTGACCTTGGCTCGGTAGCCATCAAAGGTTAAAGCAAATTGTCGAGCCACACAAGGATTAAAACCATAGAACTTTTGTATGAACGGGATCCATCCAAATTCCTCAAGGTCACTGTGGGCACTGTCGAACATCAACAAAGCCTGGCTACCATTGGGTTCAGCCCTTACGAATGGATCCATGGTGCGAGCGCATGGTAAGTGTTTGGGTCGAAATCCCCAACACACAGGAGCAAAATTGTTTGGGCTAACAGCTACGAATGATCAAAGGGGAAGCATTAATGTGTGCATACGAGGGTGGTGGGATTATTCACCGCCATGCATAATAGTAATGGCATAGTACAACTGCTGAATTAACCCACTGTTGAATCGATCATAGCATAGTTTTAAAACCTTATCATTCGGCCAACCATAAAAATCAAACGATGGATGACATACCATTGCACCATTGTATTATTTCAAACCACGAATGTTCAATGTGAAATCAAACCTAAAAGTTAAATATGTGGCATCGCATAAGTGTGTAATCAAACGTTTATAAAACATTGTGACAATCGATTTCATAACATTTGACAAGCCAAGAGATTATAATACTAAGGATCACATCATATAAAAACAAAATAAACCATGAACCCTATGCAATCTGATGACTAGGCAAGTCCCAAACAATATAAATCTATATGCTCAATGCCTTACCAGTTTAAGTTATGCAACCAAAAATGTCCAAATAAGCATAGTTTGAAAATTCATTTAGCCACACAATAATAAACCAAAGGTAAGTGCCTTTCAGAATATCAATGAGAAGATCATGACAGTTCAAATAACGATGGAGGATTTTTCACGCTTACAGTCGTGAAAACTAAATGGAGACCAATTTGCAAATGTCGCAAGAAATGAAAATATCGTTTGTTTGCAAAATGCGACGATGATTTGAAGTTCAGAAGACATAGGTGTAGGCAGCTTATAGGGCAATAGAAAAAATTGAATTGGTTGCCAACAATGGCGACACACTGGTAGAAGCAGTTATCTCTGTCAAAAGAAATAAATTCAGATTAGGACAGCAAAGAAAATTTCAACTCAAAAACAACAATCAGAAAATTGTACTAACATCATCATTTACCATCTTTTCCAGTGATGTTTTAAAAGATGAAAACTAATAACAGTCTTAAGATCAACAAGTCACGATATTAATGATAAAATCTTCAATACTGTTGGCATGGCCACTGCTGCCAGCAGGCATCCATAGCCTCGACAGGGTTTCCATTTAACCCACTCCGATATCTGTATCCTGTCAAGAAGTTCTAGATCAGAATAAAGGACATTAAAGAGGTTTATTATATGTTTTCACAGATTTTTCATGTACCCGACATTTCTTCACTGCCAGTAGGCCTGTTCAGTACCCCAGAGAAGTTGTCTTGGTGCCATGCTTGCATTTACCCGCTGCCAACGGACCTGTTCAGTATCCCGGTGGGTTTACAAACACTTCCCACAGCTCTTATTAATATTTTTATTTTGTTTTCTTTTGTAGATATATCAACGGGGTGATGTTGATGATAATCATATTTTTTCAGACCTCAACAGAATTTTTTAACATTGTCCTTTATTCAGCTCCAGAAATGTTTTATTTACAAAAACAACTTCTACGACAGGGAGACATCTTTTTGAGTCATTCCTTTACAGAAAAGGGACAGCGTAGAAAGATAATAGATGATCATGACAAACTTTTCTCAGAGATTGAAATTAGTAAACTTCTTTCAAACAACAAAATTTTCCAACATAAATATCAGTTTCAGAAATATATCACTGATGTTCGTACAAACTTTCAGAAGTTATTTCAACGAAGAGAATTTTCTATGGTCTTTGTCTGAATGGCTCAGTGCACAGGTATGCATATTTTTCAAAAACACACACAAAAAAACTGATCAATTCAAATCAAAACCAAAATTGAAAACAAATGAAAAATACAAACAAAAGAAATATTTACATAATATACAAGGGTAGTAATCAAGCATAGTATCTTTTCAGGGCTTGGCCATTCACCGGATAGGTGTCAAGCTGCCCTTCAAGATTCTGTAATCGAAAGGAACTAGGACCCAACTTTTCAGCAATCAAAAATGGCCCAAGCCATAAGTTTTGAAACTTGGTGTGCTCACCCTTCCCTTCGTGTGGTTTGTCCCACTTCAAGACGAGATCGCCTACTTCAAAATTCCTATCAGAAGAAGAATTAGAATCGAACTAGATTTTAATCAGTTGTTGATGTTGATCTAACTTACGCTTCGCTTGGGTTATAAATTCTTCCAACTTCATCAAAGTGTTAATGCAGCTTTCTAAAGGGGGACAATCTTCTTCTTGGACTTTTTGTGACAATTGAAGCGAAAGAAGACGAATGTGAGGTGGTAGAATGGCTTCTCTGCCATAAACGAGAAAAAAGGGGGAGTTACCTATAGCGGCTTTGGGTGTTACCCTATCAGCCCACAGTGCATTTAGTAGTGCATTGTGCCAGTTCTTGTGATTTTCAGCCACGGTTCTCTTGATAATTTTGATTAAGTTCTTGTTCGTTGATTCTGCTAAGTCGTTACCCTAGGGGTAGTAGCTAGTAGAATAATTTAGCTTTATTCCTTTCTCCAAAGTGAACTCACTCATCTCAAGAGAGGAAAAGTATGAAGCGTTATCAAAGATTAGACAATCATGGATATCGAAATGAGTGATGATATTCGAGTTCAAGAAAGCAATCACCTGATTTGTGTTAACAGTTATTAGTGCAGTAGCTTCGAACCATCGAGTAAAATAATCAGTGGCTGTCACAATATACTTGTGCTATTTTGAGGATGGGGGTTTAATAGGACCTATGATATCAAGGCCCCATTGCTGGAAAGGAGAATCGACTGAAACGGGTTGCAAGGGGAAGACTGGTTTTTGCAATCGCCCTAATGCTTTCTGACAAATGACACATTTACGGCACAAGGCATGGGCGTCCCTAAAAAGCATGGGATAGTAGTAACCGGCTCTTAAAACCTTATGAGCAGTGGTGTCGCCACCTAAGTGACCACCAGCTTCTCCTGCATGCAACTCAGGCAAGACTTTCTCTGCTTCGTCTTTTTCAAGACAACGCATCAATACGCCGTCAAAATTATGATGAAACAGTGTACCGTTAACTAGAATAAAGGAGGCGGACTTTAGTCTCAACGCTCTTCTTTTGGTGGGGTCAAGGTGACCGGGTGTTGATCCATGTTCAAGATAAAATCTAATATCATCGTACCAAGGACTCACGAGGTTTTGTGCGCAACAAATCAAACTCTGATTGTGTTGTTCTAGGTTTGACGTATCACTATCTTCTTGCTGTCCTATTTCTAAATCAACAACCAACATACACAACCCTTGGCCTCTCACGATCTATGTTGGGGTGATCTCTAATTCATACTCCTGCAAGGAGGTTACCCAGTTGGCTCTCTTCTCTCCTAACTCCTTTTGCACTAAAAAGTTCCTTACGGCAGGGTAGGGGACAATGACTTTCATCCTTGACTTCAAAAGATATGATCGAAAATGCTTAACTGCCTTCAAAAAAATGTAGGCTTGTTGATCGACCACTGGGTAGTTAAGTTCAGCACCTTTGAAAGCAAAGATCATAAAGGCGATGGTTATTTCGTTGTTCTCGGAATTCTTTTGAGTTAGGACTACGGCATAGGAACGATCAGAGGCAAAAGTATAGAGTGTAAAGTTTTGAGAGAAATCAGGGCTCATGAGAGATGGAGCGTCTATTATGGCCTTTTTTATAGCATTGAAAGCTTGGTTTTCTGTGGGTCCCCAGTGATATTGGGTGTCTTTCTTAATCAGACTCTGGAGAGGCCTGACCATTTCAGAGAAACTGGGGACAAATCTTCTCACGAAATTAATCTAGCCTAGGAAAGACTGCATGGATTTTTTGGATGTAGGTGGGGGAAGTTTAGTGATGACTTGAGTCCTCTCGGGGTCAATAATCATTCCATCACTAGACACAATGAATCCTAGGAGTTTACCCTGTTCTACTGCAAAGATGGACTTCTTGGGGTTCAAGGAGACGCCGTATTTACGACATCGCAGCAGAATGGCTCGTAAGTGAGCTAGATGATCTTCTTTGTTTTTAGAATAAATGGTCACATCATTTAAGTAGACTACTACGGAGTGATTGATTAAGCCTATAAAAGCAATGTCCATTGCTCTCTGAAAGGTAGCACCAACATTAATCAATCCAAAAGGTATTTTGCAATAAGCATAAGTGCCCCACGGGGTACGGAAGGTAGTTTTTAGTTGGTCTGGCGGAGACATCAAGACTTGGTTGTATCTAGAGAAACCATCCAGTAAGGATAGCCTCTCGGAACCAGATACTTGTTGAAGGATCTGCTCCATGGGCGGGACATGATAATTATCTTTGTCAAACGCTTTGTTGAGGTTCCGGAAATCGACACAAAGTCAAATTTCCCCGTTTTTCTTTCGAAATGGGACGAGGTTGGATACCCATTGAGTGTGTCTAACAGGAAAAATTGTTTTAGCACTTAGGAGTTTATTCAATTCTTTTTGAACTGTCGGTTCTAGTTTAGGATGCATTTTCCTCAGTTTCTGTTGGAAGGGTAAAGTTTGGGGCTTCATCGGGATGACATGCTGTATAATATTAGGATCGAATGTTTTAAGATCATCGTAAGTCCATGCAAATACATCCTTGAATTCTTTAATTTAACAAAAGCATCTTTTTCTTGTTTAGAACATCCCAAGGCTAAGTTGATACACTGAGGATTTTCGCTAGTCCCTAAATTGACTTTCTCATAAGACAATGAGGAACTATTAGTTTTGGAATTGACCGTATTTTTAAATTTATCTTCAAAATCATAAAACTTTTCTAATCTAACAACAGATTTGGGTATGAAATTTACCATGTCCGATAGAGCTTCAGGGGATTTCGGATTAGGTATTACTGTAAAGTCGTGCAAATTGTCGTCGTGCATTCGTTCATCTATCATTGCACCTTGAAAGGTTTCTTCCATGTGCAGAAAGTTAATGATCTGTTGATCATCGTCAAATACTCTCTAGTTTGTGATATTGTCAGGAACAGATGGTCGAAACAATAGCTCCACGGAGAATGCGTTTGGGGATAATCCTTCTGCAAGAAGAAGTTTAGAGGCAACATTAGCTAGTAGATCTGCTTCAACATTATTTAATCTAGGAATGGAATTTATATTAAAAGCAGAAAATTTGTTCATTAAACTCCATACCTCAGACTGATAACATTTGAGATGCGGGGAAAGACAATGTAGAGAATCTCTTACCTGTCTGACCACTATTTCAGAGTCGTCGAATACAACCAAATTTTTAATGTGCATGACCAAGGCTTTTCTGAGACCTTGCAGTAAAGCCTTATATTCTGCGGTATTGTTAGTACATTCAAATTCTAGCCTACAATCCAATAATGTCTTGTTACCTGCTGGATCGATAATGATGCAGCCTGCACCAGCTCCTTCTTTAGAATTGGAACCATCGAAATATAGAGACCAAATTTGATTTCCATCAGTCTCATGGATCTGTTGTATAGAAGCTACTGGTTGGGTACATGCTATGATCTCAGACTGCTGTTCAGGATTGTTGATAGGTGAAACCTCAGCCATGAAATTTCTGAAGAAGGTGTCCATTCCTTGGACTTCAGGTGAATCAGCAGGAGGTGTATATGGTTCATTAGGGTCATTCAAATCTGTGACTGTGAACTTAAGGTAACTCTCACAATTCACTCTCATCTTATTGGGATTACCATTCTCTGGAAGCCATAAGTGAGACCAGTCCATTGTGAAGTAACCATGTAGCTGCTCTGACCAGTCCCTGCTCAAAAACAGACCATACACTTCTGGAATATCCACCACAATTATATGAATAACCTGATGAACCTTTGGGTTAGACAATAATCTAATCAACACATTTTTCAGTTCGCCTATAACTTTAACATCTGTTCGATCAAGTTGTATGATTTTCAAAGAAGATGGTTCTACTTCAGCATTAATCTTTTGGCAAACAGACCAAGGCATTACATTTGACGATGCTCCTGAGTCATCCATACAATTATGCACATTTCTGTTGAAGATTTCGAAAGTTAAAAGAAAAGGAGGTACATTCTTGCGAGTACTAGGAGTAATGACTTGTGGTTTCTTACTTGCATTTTCTAATGCTACTTTATCTACATTATTTGCATTATTTACATTACTTACATTACTTACATTATTTACAGGTGCTACAGGAAGGCTTCCTTTATCTTGAGGATCAGGATTATTTTTAGTGGAAGTCTTCTGCGGCACTTTGATTTGCACAACCTTATTACCATTTGAATTACCATTTTTGCCATTTTCTGAAATATTTTGCAACATCTTCTGTAACAAAAATGGAAACTTCAACAACTCATAAATAGAAATGTTAGCCCTTAATTTTTTTAGATCTTCAACAACATCATAATCTAATTTAGGGCCGACATTACTTTGTTTATTTCTACTGATTTAGATGGCTTTGGAGGTGAAGTTGTAGTGTTCTCGGCAGGAGGTTTTTTTGTTGTCTTACTCCTAGTGTTGTAAGGGTGAACAGTCTCGAAGTTAGCTTGAAAGATGCTATCCGAGAAATGTCCAAAGATGTTCGGAGAAGACTCTTCTTCTTGAGTTGTTTCCTGCTCGACTTCCTCTTGAGGGATTTCAGGAGGCATCAAGTCATCTTGGGCTCCTAGAATTGTCTGAAGAGCACATTGCAAACTTTTTAGGTTCAAGCCTTCGGAGTTTGAATTAGGTTGATTTGCGGGAAAAGGTTTTCGGAAAGGAGGTTTGTAGGGTCCTTTACTCGAAGAAGCTTCCTCCGTCAACCTTTTTAAATCTTTCACTTGATTATACAATTTTTGTACAACTTTGGTTAAATTTTCCAAATCAGAGTTTTCAGGTTGTGTTTTGTTTTGTGTAGGTCTGGGGAGAATTTCAATATTCTTTTTGGAAGAAGAAACAGTCTCAGTTTTGTTGCTAGAAGAATCCTTAAGACTAAGTATATATTTTTCAATTTGAGTAGCCTCTTCGAAGCCTTCTAACAACGTGGCCTTTTTAGATCATTTAACCCAAATAGCTATACTTTGATGTAGAGCTTTAGTGTAGTAAGCTATTACAAGACTCTCAGCAGGCATAGAATCTGAAGGGATTCGATTTTTAAGCGTTAAGAATCTTTGATTAAAATCTTTAACTTTTTCTTTCGGGTTCATCTTTAAACTTGAAAGATCCATGACTAAGACTTCCGGAGGTTTACCATCTCCGAATTTTTCCAAAAGGAACAACTCAAACTTTTCCCAAGACACTATGGTATGAGGCTGTTGGGCAAAGTACCAAGTGGATGCATTACCCTCAAAAGTATAAGGGAACAACCTACAGACAACGTCTTCATGTTCAACATTGCAGAGTCTAATGGCCAACATAAATTTTTTGATATGATCTTTGGCTATCTGTTTTGAATCAGGATCAAACTTAGGAATCCATTTCTCTGGGTGCTTAGGTAAAGGGTGCTGGGCTCCAGGTACAGCTACGACATCCTGGTCCAACCAGGGTCTAGCAGGGTTGTTCTGATTTGCCATTGGGGTAGTGGGTGTGGAATGCTGAGAAGGTGGATTGCCTTCGTCAGAAGAGGAATCTCCCCCAGAAGAGGAAGGAGATGAGGGAGGTGGTGAAGGAGGTATCCCAGATCCTCCTGCAGCAGGATTTGTGTTTGGATCTGTAGGATTCACAGCAAGGTTAATATCACCTAACTGTTCTCTGATATCAGAGAAGTCTAAAGGTTGACCCCACGGACAGTTTGGTCGCCTTAAACTAGCTAAGGCACTATGTGTTTTGATAAGAGATTGACGAACGATCTCTTGGATATCACCACCTGTAAGATTAGGGGTTGTTGGCTCAATTGTGATCTGTGGATCTTCGGTTGAAGTAGTTGTTGTTTGAGGGGGAATATTATCTTGTGAACAGCTTCTAGTCACTATAGGTGTGCGATTAGGTGGAGGAGGAGTCTTGCGACTGCCTCGTGCCATTAATTAAGTTCATGCCCTCCTTCTAGCTCCATTTGTTGATGGGCGAAATTGTCCGTCCGTCAATTGAGAGAGTGGAACTGGTCCGGGGTTGTCTAATAACCCAAGCCGTTTGGAATGAACCACCCTGACGGGTTTAACGGCTCCATTGGCTGCTCTAAGATCCTAAGAAAACCAAAGAGAAAACTAATCTAAACTAACTAATCTAACTAAAACAAAGAAAACAAAATAAAACTAACTAAAACTAATAAAACAAACTAAAACCAAATACAAGAAACTAAACTAACTAATAAATAAAAACAACTAATACACTAATCTAATTAAAACAAACTACTATATAAACTAAAACTAAATACAAATTACACTAACTATTCTATATACTAACTACTAATTTCTAATACACTAACTCTAACAATTAACCGTCTAGCTACTATTTATAATACAGCTTATTCACAAATATACAATATACACAACTGGCAGATTTAAATAAAACCTGTAAAAGTCATATGCTTTCTATCCTAAGACAACCAGAAATATTTTTGATTTTTTGATTTTATGAATAAGAAATAAAACTACTGAAATTAAACGATCTAATATATTTACTGAAATTAAACAATATAATATTCTAATACTATAAATCTAACTAAACTAATATCTGAACTAAATTATTAATAAAAACAGTAAACAAACAAGCGACTAACTGACCTGGAAGTGCTCCTAATTTTTCCTGCGTATGATGACTTCGAAGCTGGTCGGAGGAAGGAAACTCGCACCGGTTGATCCAAAAGATTTTTGTAAACGATCGGCTGCGCTGCTCTTTGAGTGGTTTGCAGGACAATCAAGACATAAAAAATCATAACAAATTTATAATTTATAAATCTCTGCAATAAGGGAAACCTGTTATGCAAAACCTCATATTTGATAATTCAACTTATGAAGAAGATAAACCTGTCATTCACAAACTGAATTAGACAATTGTTATGTCTTTTATACACTTGGAAGAAACCAGATATGGATTACAATGATTAAAATTATATCATTTGCACATGATTAAGATAGCTAAAGTAGTCATTAACTAGATACAAATTGATATACATAACATGAAACAAAATATTGATATAATGAGAAGCTAAAGCTGTGACAAAACACCAAATTCTGCCTCAGTCTGTATTAAAACTCCATATCCTTGTTCTCCCACGAATGAGGATATCATTATTACAAAAATCATAAGTATATATAAGTCTCTCCACAGGGTAAAACCTCCATGTGGATAATATCAAACTATTTTACATAATCTGGGAAAATATTCCCAAAATCAACTAAACTAGGAAACTAAAATGCAAGTGAAATATTTCAAATATCCCCTAACTGCTCATCAAATTCATTGCAATTTCGAATTCATTTGCAATAGACCAAAAATATCAAGTTAGAAACATATTTCAGTAACAAAACAATAAGAATTTGATTCTACAGACTTAGCTACAAAATCATCTGATTCTGTAGCTAGTCTAAAATAGCATATAGGATCAGATAGAAATCAAATCAAATCTCTTTTTTAAAAGAATCAAATCTAATTTTCTTTCAATAAACATTGAAAATGAATCACTAATGATTCAAATGATTTTATGATTTAATATGAAACACAATCAAAAGTGATTTAATCGAAACAGAGGTAAGAATACTCTGTTTTCTTCCACCATAAAATCGGGTCAAACAGTAACAAGACTGCTTCATATCCAATTAAATCAATAATGAGTAATATCGTATGTGATATGATCTAATCCAACACAACCATCATTGATTCGTTATAACTATAATAGTATAACCACAAATTCATGTCGTTCAATCAAATGTAAAGATGGACAGACTGCTTCGCTTATGTGTAAACGAAATCATATGCAACAACGTCAACACAATCAAATTCGTGATTGTTTTCTTGCACAGTTAACATGCAGGATCGTAATAGAATCAACAGATATTACAATTGTAAACTGGGAAAATAATCAAAACGAATTACGACTGAGTTTAATTATAGAAACAAATCGTGATCCTGGGTATAGTCACTTTCGTTCCTCAAATTAAATTTAAACAGCATATTCATTACAATATGAATCGAACCGATAACATGGTCGAACAAAACAATGCGAATCGATCGAATGGGTATAACTGTTATGAATCGTATCTATTCGCGATTTGGGTACATATTAACAGATACATATTGAATGGTATTCGAATTGGTCGAAAATCACATGGAACATAAAACCATAACAGTTAACCATTATTGCCAACCATATCGTATACAATATAACCAATTCAAATTGAAACATTGATTGTGTTCAAAATTGAAATACCAGAAACAACTTGTGTTTAGAAAAGATAGAAATGAATTCAATTAGCAACAGAGTATCCAATTTAAGCCAAATCAAAACAATCAAATCCATACTAATATCTAATCAAATCGGCGAAAGAATCCAATCGAAACGAAACTGGGAAAACGTATTTCATTAATCAAAACCTAATTATGTACACAATGCATATAGTATGACAGAGAAAATCCAAACCATAATCAGCACTATTCAAAGAATTCAAATTCGTTATATAAACAAGTTAGAACATACCAGTGAGGCTGCTCGAACTATGCCAATTTTTAATTCACGACCGCTGTATCTGACTCCACATTCTTAAACAAAATAGAACCTGTTGTCCTCTGTTTCTTATCAGTGGCTTGCAATTCATCCCTTTGACTGGTAATCCTTGCAACTTGATCCTCCAGAAAATGAATTCTGGACTGTAGCATTGGGACATCAAGATAATACCTTTCTAACCACGAGCCGCACTGATCACAGGGTGGCGCTGTAGACTTAGGTAAAGCAGGAGAGGGTTTTGATGAAGGATTGGGGTTTGGACAAGGCAGCTTAATGCCCGGGTATTTAGGGTCATTTTGCAAGCAAGGTGGTAGGTTCGATACAAAGTCAAACGATGGTTCAGCACACAGACCTTTGGAATAGGGATATTCGCTTGCCAGGTAAGATTCCACTTCCAAGTCAGAATCTTCACTCAAAATGATAGGGTCAGGGTTGACAGGAGGTTTAGGTTTGTTTCTTGCCATTCGAGAGATTAAACTAGCATTCCTTTTGCCTTTGGAATTCATAGTAGGTTTGGCTTTAGGTTTCTTGCCCACAGGCTTAACAGTTTCGACATCCTTGGTCACAGAGTGGGGTAGGTCTGTAGGTGAGTCGGGTAAGGGTTTAGGTAACAGAATACTGTAGGGTACCGGGGGTACAGTCTTATCTTCGCTCACCACAGTTTTGTCAACCTGTAGTGGATTTGAATCCTCAAAATCATTGCGAGCCAAGAAATCATTCCAACAGTCCCCGTGTAACCCGAAATGATAAACAACAATAATTTTAACCAGCCCGAAGTGAAAAAGGCTTCTATCGGCCTGGTTCCTTTTATATCTCTTGGAAATTTTAAACAGGCTTCTATGCAAGAAATAAGGCATATTAAGCTCATAGCCCATGAAAACCATAAGCAAACGAAGGTGGTATAAGAAAACAAAACCATACCGACCCTCACAGGTGATAAATTGTTTGATTATCATCAACAAATCATGCCAACGTTGCTTGAGCATGTTCGCGGGAAAACCTTTATCACAAGAGATAATCTTACGCGACAGGAAGAGCAGTGTCCACGGGACTTCTTCCACTTTGCAATTCTTGGACCATCGTTTTCCAGTGGCAGGAAAACCCGTCGCTAAACTGAGAAATTGCTCGTCAATTTGTAATTGGACATCCCCGACCTTGGATCGGCAGCAATCAAAGGTTAAAGCGAATTGCCGAGCCATGCAGGGATTAAAACCATCAAACTTTTGTATGAACGGGAGCCATCCAAATTCCTCAAGGTCACTGTGGGCACTGTCGAACATCAACAGAGCTTGGCTACCATTGGGTTCAGCCCTTACGACTGGAGCCATGGTGCGAGCGCATGGTAAGGGTTTGGGTTGAAATCGCCAACACACAGGAGAAAAATCGTTTGGGCTAACAGCTATGAATGATCAAAGGGGAAGCATTAATGTGCACGTGCGAGGGTGGTGGGATTATTCACCGCCATGCATAATAGTAATGGCATAGTACAACTAACGAATTAACCCACTGTTGAATTGATCATAGCATAGTTTTAAAACCTTATCATTCGGCCAACCATAAAAATCAAACGGTGGATGACATACCATTGCGCCATTGTATTATTTCAAACCACGAATGTTCAATGTGAAATCAAACCTAAAATTTAAATATGTGGCATCGTATAAGTGTGTAATCAAATGTTTATAAAACATTGTGACAATCGATTTCATAACATTTGACAAGCCAAGAGCTTATAATACTAAGGATCACATCATATAAAAACAAAATAAACCATGACCCCTATGCAATCTGATGACTAGGCAAGTCCCAAACAATATAAATCTATATGCTCAATGCCTTACCAGTTTAAGTTATGCAACCAAAAATGTTCAAATAAGCATAGTTTGAAAATTCATTTAGCCACACAATAATAAACCAAAGGTAAGTGCCTTTCAGAATATCAATGAGAAGATCATGACAATTCAAATAACGATGGAGGAGTTTTCACGCTTACAGTCGTGAAAACTAAATGGAGACCAATTTGCAAATGTCGCAAGAAATGAAAATATCATTTGTTTGCAAAATGCGACTACAATTTGAAGTTCAGAAGACATAGGTGTAGGCAGCTTATAGGGCAATAGAAAAAATTGAATTGGCTGCCAACAAGGGGTTGAGCCCTTTCGCTTTTTTGTCGAATTCTTCTCCCAGTTCTGCAAAGGACTCCACAACCTCCTTGAGTGTTTTAAATTTCCCGGTCCACTATGTTCCTTCATTTGGGAGGCATGTTACCTCAGCTATAATGGAATATGTAACCAAAATTTTCATTCCTTGAATTACTGAGACTCCTCCCTGTAAGTTTTGGAAAAACGCTACCACGACATTTATGTCGAATCCCTGCAATTTGTTGAAGTATTCTGTCCACCCTAGACGGTGTAAGAATTCTCTTGCTTGGTTGGTTACTTACAACAATGTGGGCTTGTGGAGGATGCTTCAGCCTCCCATGTTTTCTGTAAACAAGTCAGCACAACTATCGTTCCAAAATTCAAACTTAGTAAGACCAACATGTGAGAAAATATTACTAAAAATGGTAAAAAGTTCATAACAACAAATGTATATAGAAATACGAATTTTCCCATTAATTGTAATCACTATGATCTATCGATAAACGTGCATAATATTCACCCCCTAATAAATGAAAAGGTTGACCTCGACCGTCAATATGTGCGAGCATAATGATGGTGTTCATTTCAAGTGAGGGGTAATTACTAAGCCGCCGCCGCTGGGAGAACAATCATTAATAAATTTAAAATCACTTTAATGGTAATCATGAAAAATAATCACACCTTTTGTGGGAAGTACAAGTTCAAATACCCATGTTCAAATATGTTTAAGGAAAAATATTCCGAATAGTCCAAATTTGTTCACATTTTATAAATATTCCACATGTCATAACTTTTTTACTTTCCCTTGTGTTGAATATAAACAGAATGTTAGCCTATTTGTTTTTTTTTAAAGGAAGTCTAGGAACACAAAAAAACTTAGCGAATTTAAGAAAAACTTCCATACCATAGGTAGAGCCACTGCTGCCAATAGGCTTACATAGCCTCGACAGGGTTTCCTTTTAACCCATAGATGATCCTGTATCCTTAATAAATAGTTTGAATCGTATTTTCCCAAAAATACCACTATCCTAGTTTGGTAGCCAAATAATGACAATCCCACTCACTAGATCGTAACCTAAGTGAACAAGTCAGCGTATGATGAGACCTCTTTTCCTTTGACGCTAAATGCCAAAGGCCATTTCCCTAGTGTGGTAGCCATAGTGGGAATGTCACTTATGTTATTATCTTATGATCGTGGCAGGTTGGCTCATGATGAGACCCCCTATCCTTTGTGGGAGAAGTTTATTTTCTTTATTTATGTTTATTTATTATTTCCCTTTCTTTTTTTTCTTTTTTTTTAGGATTTATTAAGGGAGGCTCATCTACTCCTTAAGATTGTGGGATGGTGTAAGAAGTGTAAGAATACCAAGTAAAAATGTGCCTTAGACTCCTTATTATGACATGAAGGAAAATTATCATTCACGTATATGTATATATATATAGGGGAAAGAAACGAATTATGGTGGTTAAGGATTATGAACAATATTAAGATAATTCGGAGAAATCAATCCAAAAACAATTCGATAAGGTATGCTAGATAGTCCACAAAAGAAAATGACAAATCGTCACTATGATAATTATAAGTGATGTTGCTGAAAATTAGTTAGTGAAGTGCGTACCCAAAGGAGTGGCTAAACATATCAAAAGGACGTGTTGTTGGTGAAAAAGGAACAACCGAAAAAAGGAACAACAACTGTTTCTTTTTGAATGAACAACGCTACCCGGAAAGAAGGAACCACAATCACGACAAAGGGAATGACATATGTTACATTCCAATAAACGATATGACTCACAAAAGGGAATGGCAATTGCAACAAAGGGAATGACAGTTGTTCTGTTCAAATGAACGACACTACCCACAAAGGAAACAAAAATCACAACAAAGGGAACGATAGTTGTTACATTCGAATGAATGACAATGATGATGTTCAAATTTTAACCATCTAATTAAGTAATTGGAAACCTCCCGTGGACATTTTTGTTTTAGCGAATCTAGGATTGATTAGTCATCAACTAAATTCATTCAATTTTTATGGGTAGGTTTATTAAATGATTGAAGTATTGGATGGTTTGTTAGTGTCATGCATTCATTTTCTATTTAGTACAGTTGCACATTCTTTTACTGCATTTGCCCAACTTTTTGTTGTAGAACATGACATATTCATCTCCTGTGTGAAACAAGATTTATATTCGATGGATTTTTCAAAGTGAGATGGGAGTAATTTGAAGTTTGAAATAAGGAATAGAAAAGAGTGTTAACTGTATTCATTACAGTCATCTCTTCTAGTTTTTATTCTCCAAAGCTCTTTATAGTGATTTTCCTAGAAAGTAAAAAAACTAAAAACTCAATCAAATATGTAAAGAAAGCTATATACAATATGTACAGTGCTGGAAAATCAACAATTTCATGAAACTGAAGTTGATGGGTTACCTTCCCAGCTAGCTAAAATCTGAACAGTAGGATCATTACTTACTTCTTGGAAAAATGATTCTTTTTAAAGCGACTAATGGTAGAGTCATAGCCGATGTCCATTTACCAAAAAAGGAGAACCAGACCCGTCGATGGTAACTAAAGTGACAGTTCCATTATCATGAACTTCATTGATTTCATACGGTCCCAACCACCTTATCTGCAATGTTCTAGGAAAATCTTGAAATCTGAAATCATAGAGAAGCACCCAATCACCTTTCTGGAAGGATTTCTTCTTGATATGCTTATCGTTCCAGCTAGCTGTTTGTTGTTGAATAACAGTTTTGCATTGAAGGGAGACCATGCGTGCTTCATCTAACTCATTGATTTGTTGTAAGCACCGTGTGTGTTCTTCGATAAGATCCAATCCAATTTCCTGGGCCATTTTTAAAGTCTTGATCTCAAATTCAATTGGAAAGATAGGTTCTTTACCAAGGACTAGGTGATAAGGAGAGTAGCCGGTAGTGTTATGTCGTGTTGTGCGATAGGCCCATAAGGCACTTGGAAGCTCGGCTGCCCAATTTTGACAGTTTGTCGAAACCATTTTTTTCAAGATTTCCTCCAAGACTTTATTGGTACTTTCCACTTGTCCGTTTTCCTGTGGGTGATATGGGGAGGTAACACTATGTTTAATGTGATAATTGTGCAAAGTGGCCATGATTTTATGTGTTGTAAATTGCGACCCTCCGTCAGTGATTACTTCTCAGGGTAATCCATAGTGTACAAATAATTCAAATAGAAACTTAATGACTGCTTCCTCAGTTGTGTTTGGCAAGGCCACTGCTTCTACCCACTTGGTCATATACTCTGTTGCAACTAGTATATAATCTTTCTAGTTTGATTTTGGGTTGAAGGGGCCAACCAAATCTAGTGCCCATCTCTCGAAAGGTTCCACCACCACTTGTTCTTGTAGGGGAATTTCATCAGCTTGGCCTGGTCGGCCCATCCTCTGACAGTTTTCGCAGGCTTGGACATACTTCTTTGCATATTTGAATATTGAGGGCCAATAGTATCCCATCTATAAAACCATATGCCTAGTTCTGCGATCTGAAAAATTTTCGCCATTGGGCTCATTGTGACCCGCCTTCAAGACATCGTAAATTTCATCACCCTGAGATTTCTATTAAGACCATCAAGCTAGGGCCTTTTATACCTCAAGTGTCACTCAGTTTTTGAATTGATGTCATTCTCGTTTTGTTTTGGTTGGAGGCATATTAAGGGGAAGAAATAGGAGGGCGAGTAAGAGAACTCTCTCTAACACATCTTCGGATCTAAAGATCAGACCCCGTGTGGAAAATATATCAATTAATCCAAGTGAACCGTGCTTTGCGCTGAATGATTAGTTTCCTTTCTCTTGATGATAGGTGTGTTGGTAATTTCCCAACTGCCAGATAATTCGCCACATCAGCGTACCAAGGCGTATTAATAGTGACAATGAACAAGTGTTTGTATGGGAATTGGTCTTCAATTGTCAAAGAGTTATCTATTTTGGGTATGCGAGACAAGAAATTTGCAACAAGATTCACTTTTTTGGGCCGATCCTTAATGGTGACATTGAATTCCTGCAAGAACAACAACCACCAAGTAACCCATCCATTATTAATTGGTTTGTTAGCTAAATATTTGATAGCAGAATGATCAATATACAGAATTACTGGATAGCCTATTATATAGTGGCAAAATTTATTAATAGCATGTATAATGGCTAAAAAATTCTTTTTCTGTTACTGTGTAATTTAATTTGACAGGGGTAATATTTTTGCTAATAAATAAATAGCATAAGGTTTCTTGTCTTCTTCCTATCCAAGGACAGCGCCTATGGCGATATCTGATGCGTCTGAAGAGATGTGAAATGGTAATTCCAGTTTGGTCCTCTCAGCACCAGTGTTGTTGAAACTAACCTTTTGAGTTCTGCAAATGCAACATCACACTTATCAGACCACTGAAATTCCACATTACCAGTTAAAGCATGTAAAGGTGCAACTATTCTTCAAAAAAATTCTATGAATCTGTGATAATATCCTACACAACCAAGGAAACTACGTACCTCAGTTTGTGTACGAGGTGTAGGCAGATTAAGAATTACCTCTATTTTTGTTGGATCTACCTCGATTCCATCTGCAGAAACATAGTATCCTATTACCACACCTTCATTGATCATCATATGACATTTCTCATGACTCAAAAATAGTCTGGTAGCAAGGCATCATTCCACTACCTTCTCTAGATTGCTTAAAGCTTGATCAAATTTAGGTCCATAAGGGGTAAACTCATCCATGTAAACTTCAAGTCCTTCATTAATCAAATCAGAAAACATGCTTAAAATAGCTCTCTGCAATGTAGTTGGAGCATTACATAATCCAAAGGGAAACACTCGATATGAAAAGGTACCCCAGGGGCATGTAAACGTAGTTTTATCCTGGTCTTCCGGAGCAATCTGAATCTGATTATAACCATTGAAGCCATCTAGGAAAGAGAAAAATTGATTCCCTGCTAAAGTATCAAGGACCTGATCAATACAAGGTAATGGAAAGTGGTCCTTATGTGTAGCTTTATTGATTTCTCTGTAGTCTACATAGATTCACCACTTCCCATTGTTCTTAGGGACAATTACTAGTGGAGAGACCCACCGGTTGTCTGAAATAGGGTATATGAAATCTACATCCAACCGTTTCTATAATTCTTATTTAACAACGTCCCTGAGATGAAGATTCAATATTCATTGGGGTTGTCGAATGGGTCGGGCATCTTTTTAAATATAGATATGATGTGTATAGAGTTGGGGATCAATTCCCTTCATGTCGGGATACTCCCAAGCAAAAGCATGTTGATATTTAGAAAGGATTTGAATCAATTTTAGCTATGGTTGCTCATTCAAATTGGCATTAATGTTCAGAAATATCCCTGGTGTGATTTCAACTGAAATGTTGTTATGGACAGCAGTAGTGGGAATATTTTGCTCCATCAATTCTTCCAAAGGATATCCCTGTGCTTCAATATCTAAAACAAGTTTTAGCATTTGACAAGTTGGGCTACCTATAATGACAGGGTTGTTAATGAAGCTATTGATCACATCATCTTCCAACTGGTTTTTGAGCCCAAGAGCTTCTTTCAGTGTGAGAGGAGATCGTAGGTTTCTTCTGGATATCTAGGTGGTTGCAACTACTGATGTATGATAGGAAGGCTTGGTTTAGATGGAGGATACAAGATAAGGTTCTTTGTATAACTTCCTCTAGCAATTGTCACGTTGACAGTGCGACATCCTATGTATGCATTTTTTTTTCTAGCCATGGTCATCCCAATATGAATGGGTGTCCATCGAGTCTACTTCTTGGGTTGATAACTAGGAAATCAGCTGGGTATTCCTAAGAGTCGACCGATATTGCTATGTCTTGTAATGTGCCCACTGTTTTAACCACTAATCTATCAACCAATTCTAACATAGTTGAAGTAGGTATGAAGGAAGTGATACCCAGGATATTAGAGGTCTCGATGGTCAGAATATTGATGGTTTCCTCCAAATCTACCAGTGTATTTGGAAAAAAACAACCTTGTATCTAAACTGTTACCATGAGATTTCTTGGGTCTGTTTATTTGATTCTCTCTTGCTTGACTAGAATAATATCGGACAAAGTTCCTACTACATGAACAGTTTATGGATTCTTAGTTCTCCTTACGGGCTTCTTCCCACATAATTCTTTAATTGTTTTTGCATAAATAGGAATATCTTGCAAATCCTGTAGGAGTGGCATTTTAACGCATAGATTCTTTAGTTCCCTGACGATATTAAATTTAGGATATATAGTTGGTTTTTCTATCATTATCCTCTCGAGAAACATGGGAGAATGAATTATGTCTTCATCAAGATTCTATTGCTCAACTGTGTTTTCCCCCTGTTTTGTTTCTTCTGTTATGACCACATTCGATGGTTTTATTGTTGGTTGTATATCATTCTCATTCTCATGTTCTTGATGAATGTTGATTTCCTCAAGAGAAATTACACGCCCTGATCTCAACTGAATTTCGTTGCACCCTACAGATTTGGTTTCACCCTCCAAATTATCAATAATTTGCACGAGTTGGACTCGTCTATTATTAGGATTTGGGTTGGGTTGAGTTGGTAATTGAGGGTGCATTTGAGGTTGAGGATTCTGGGGTAATTGAAGTGGATATTGTAAAGTGGGATGAGCTTGAGGAGACATTCCCATGGGTTGATTGGTCAATCCTATGGGGCGTTGCCAATTTTGATTCCAATTGGGGGCTTGGGCAGTTGTGCTAGTCCACTGTGAAGGATATGCGTTACTATTTGAATTCTGACAAAATGGGGTAGGGTATTTCAATTTAGGCCAAGTAGGATTAGAAATTGGTTGATTTGGTCAGGTTGCAGTAGGATATTGTTTGTATTGCTAGGTGGGATTAGCAAATGGTTGTCCCTACCATGTGTTTCTAGAATTATGTTGTTGATTATACTGTCTAGAAAAGAAAGAAGAGGGATCTTGTAGTGTACCTGGGGGATGAGTCTGCCATTGGCGACGCTGATCCATAAGATATACTGGTTTTGTTTCCTCTTCTGCTTCTTTAAAGACAACTTTCAGTCCTGGGAGTGATGGACATTCCTCTGTCACATGGTCTTTGGCACAGATGTTGCAAATCCAAACCACATCCAAGGGACACTCCCTTGAACCATGTTTCCTTATGCATCATGGAAAAAATATGGCCAACGACTTTTCTAATTTTTCTTGTTTCTGTTTAACCTGTAGAACATCCAATTGTGTAGTCAGAGTACTCAAAATGTCTATTTTAAAATTTTCTAAAAGATTACCAACTTCTTCTCGGGTGACACTCCTGCTAGTAATATTACTACTTCTAGTGATGGGAGACCGTATCCCTGATCTGGTTCATGTACTTCTGTGTGAACACTTGATGCACAATTGGACAATTTTATCATATGTTTCTTGATAAATATCACCTTTTCCCATTAAATTCAATGTTTCTACCCATTCATCCTTCATACCTTTTATGAGAGTGGCTTTAAGTACCTCACCTGGTAGTGTATCGTAAGGTGATCTTTGTAGATTATATTGAAATCTTTCAACATATTCTTCTAAGGTTTCATTTTATTTTGCAGTCATCTTGAAGATTTCATCCCTTAAATCCCTGGTTCTACAGTAGTCTTGATATTTCGTAAGGAAGGCTTGCTTCATTTCATCCCATGAATTTATAGTTCCTCCCCCTAATCCCATAAACCAGTGTAAATTTGCTCCTTTCAAAGTGGAAGGAATTAGATTTAGTTTCTGTGGTTCAGAGGTGTATTCATATCCTCTACAAAGGACATCAAACTCAAATAATAACGTGTCAGGGTCCTCTGAGATCAATCCATTGAAGGTTGGAAGATTCTGCAGTGGAATGGATTTCATTGGGGCATTAGAAACTGGATCAACTATAGGATATTCCAAAGTGGAAGTTTGTGGTATACCTAGGGAGGTAATATGGGGTACCTAGGGAGGTACCCAATGGGAATGTAGTTATGTGTTATTAGTGGAAGTCATTTAATATAGGGGAATGTGGTCATTGAATGTAAGGTGGACTAGGTCCACTATATTA